>RJWH01000918.1:0-420523 GCA_004363575.1 Solenodon paradoxus
GGAGCCAGAGCACGGAAATTTTCTTCTCTTCTTCAGTCCCTTGCCATCCAGTGAGAGACGAGTTGATTTTTCCAGGGAAGAGCCTATTTTTCTGTAACATGTTTCCACTGATAAGACAATTACTTCGAAATTTCTCTGTGATTGCATGAGGGCTGGGGGTGAGGGGAAGAAATATACCGCAAGGCTGAAAAGTTTTCATTCTCTGTCTCTCTGAACTTTAAGGCCATAAGTTAAGTTTCTGGCACTGTTTGAGAGAAGACTCATACTTGTGGAGGACAAGAAGTCTTTTGAAGATGCTGGGGTATCAGTGAAACGGGGTGGAATTCTGAGGCAAGGGGCGGTCACTTCTGCCCCAGGCCCCCAAAACTCACTCATCCGTGCGGTCCCTGGCTCCTGCAGCTTTTCGCCAGCGGCGCAGCGCCCAGAGGTCGGGTCCCCAGCGGGGGAGTCCGAGTGCACAAGGCCAGGTCCTGACAGCAGCACCTGCCCTGTCCCTCGGAAATGGCACCGGGCGCCGGGGCCCCGCAGCCCCGGCCACCCCCCGGCGGGGCGTCCCTCTTTCCTTACCTTGCACGGCTTTGCTGTGCTGGGCGGCGCGGGCGTGGACCAGCAGGACCAGCAGGCAGAGCCCGGGCACGCTCCCCGAGCCCATGGCCGGAGCGACCCGCGGCCGGGCGGCGGGGCCGGTCTCGCACCGGCAGCGGGCGCCGGAGGGGGAGGGGAGGGAGCGCCCCGCCGGGCCCCGGCCGGGGGCGCGGACCGCGGTGTCCTCGGCTGGAGGCGCCCGAGGCTGCCGGAGGCTCCCGGCCGGACAGCGGGGAGAGCGAGGCAGAGGGCGCGGCAAGACCGAGGCACCCGGCGCCGCGGACCGGGGAACCGCCGCCCTCTCCAGAGCCGGCTCCGCGAGCGGCAGCGGCGGGCTGCTGCGGTGAATCCCACCCAAGTCCCGGCTTCGCCCGGAGAGAGCTGCCGCGGGAGAGCGCGCGGAGCCCGGCCAGGGACCTGGGAAAGGGGAGGGGAAAGGCAGCCCCAGAAACACGCCCTTTCTGCCTCTTTCTTCCTCTCGCTCTTTCTCCGTCTCCAGGCTCCGTCTCTTTTTCTTCGCCTTTCTCCTCCTCCTCCTCCCCTCTCTCCTCCTCTCGCTCCTTTTCGTTTTCTTCCTCCTCCTCCTTGCCCTTCCCCTCCTCCTCGTCCTCCTCCTCCTCCACCTCCTCCGCCACCTCCTTTTTCGTGCCCTTTTTTCTTTCAAATGGGGCCTCGGCGCGGCGGCCGCTCCCCCTGCGCGCCGGGGCGCGGCGGCCCCCTCCCCAGGCTGCCGGGCCGCTGCCTGCAGGAATTTACAATCCGGCGCTGGGGGAGCGGGCCCGGTCTCCATGGATACGGCTTCCCCGGGAGCAGGGAGGTCAGGCGCAGACCGCGCACAATCAATGGATCAATGCAAGCCCGGCTCGGCTCCAGACCAAACAGTACCGGGCTCTGGCTAGTCCTCTCCCCAAGGAAAGAGTAGGGGAGCTAGGGTGCGCCCCCATGCTCGCACGCGATGAGGGCCTTGAGACACAGGTTTGCACACACACACACTTCCACTAGGAGACAAAGAGGGAATAGGGTGTCTGGGGATCTCGGGACCCCACGAGCATTCAGGCATGCATGCCGACGTAGCCCGACACGGGGGACGCAGTCACATAGGACCTGGAAAAACGGAGAGCGGCCCCAACATCAGGCTGAGTAAAGCCCTCCAAAGTTTTAATCTACACCACACTCACCCTCAGCACTCAATCCTCATTCCTAGAGCTGAGTTCACTTAATTGAGGATCAAGAAGAAAATAGCCTTTCAGTTGCTAAAAATGTCAGCTCTAGAGCAGAGTCCCTTGTAGTTAAGGGCTCGCATATAAAGCACTCTGCACTCAGCACCATACCATGTGTGTACACACAAAGAGGTAAAGACAAGCACAACTCACTCCCCCAAACCTGCCCTTCAAGCTTCCAGACGTGGTCCTGACCAGCCCCGTTCTTACTCCTTCATCCCTCCAGCTGCAGGAGCAGCAGAGGAAAGATGAACTTTGTTTTTGTTTTTAAACAGGGCCAGAGTGCTCCCCAGCAGTCTCCTTCAACCTTGGACACCACCTCTGCATGCATTTCCCAGCTCTGCATTTTCTCTGCTTCTATCCCAGGGGAAAGATGCTGAACTTCTTGAAAGTAAGTGAGGGCTTTCTTGGAGTATGAGGCTAAGGTGAGACTGAGACCATGTCAGGCTCCAGGCAGTTATTTGTGCTTGAGAGACAATTTTCTGCAGGGAAGAGCCCTCACAGGCTACCTTAGGATACCCAGGAAAAAGGCACAATGATCAGGTCTCCCGGAAGTTCTTTGACCCTTGCACTGGAAGTCCACATCAGCTGGGGTGACTGGTAGCCTTTGCCAGAGGCCTCCTAACCCCTCAGGAAAATTTACTGAACCCTTCCTTCCTTAGGGATTGAGTGGAAAACTAGGAGGGTGGGGAAAAGGCATTTGGATTTCTTGACCTAACTCCATCCTGGGATGAAGATTACCTTTGGATAGGTCACATCTCATTGAGCCTCAGTGTCCTCACCTAGCTCAGTGTCCTCACCTAGCTCAGAAGTGCAGAGGAGAAAGTAACTTAGGAAGCCTGGAGAGGTGATGGCTAGGAAGGGAGCCCTCTGATCATGGCTGTGGTATGGAAGTCACAAAAGGTTGGGTTGGATGAGCTCCAGAGTCCCTTCCACTCTAGGACTGCCTCCCTCCTTCATTCCATTGGCAAACCCCTCCCCTGCTGCCACCAATTACGAATAGGGCTGGAGGACAAGCGCAAACTTGCCATTCTCTCTGCCCCAAACAAGAGTGTGGTTTCTAAAAAAGAAAAGAAATAGAGATTTCCAGCTGACGCCAGACCTACACAGGGACACAGGGAAAGAGAGGAGGACCGCCCCCCCAACCCCCCCAACCCCCCCCCCCCAGGTTTTGGACACTGGTATGATCTCCTTTGGGTCCCTGGGGGCCAGGCTCTAGTCCACTCTCTACACCACAGGTGAGGTGAGCCTGGAGGATTCTACAGGGGCAGATTAACTGGTTATCACAGATCTTCTGATTTTCTATTCCTCTCAGTGTGGATGCCTCTCTGGCTTGGAGGGAGGGACACTGGGGTGGGTTCTCCCACCTTAGCTGCTGTGTAGCTGGAGGCTCCAGTGTCTTTTTCTCTGGTGTCCTTTTTAATTTATTTTTTTAAAATCTTACTAGCTTCTTTTTCTGCTCATTTCTTCTGCTCCTGTAAGACCAGGTGAGTGTTTCTTCCACATCTGGGCAGAAGAGTCCATTCCTGCCCTGCTCCCCACCATCTGTTCCTAGTCTGACCCCAGCCCTTCAGAGAGAATTCTCTAGGGGCAGAAGCAGGTCTAATATCCCAGGGGCACTGTGAGTTGGGGTGTTGGCCATATTGCCTTGTTCACTTCTTCGGGGACTCACGACTGAGCAGTGATTGAGGAAGGAGACAGGGAGGAATAATTAGATGACTTTTGCAAGTGGTGCTACAAAGGTAGTAACATTTGCCATGCCCTCACTAGCAGGAGCAAACTGTTCTGTGGTCTCTGGGTCTCCCACACTCCCCTAGTTTGCTTTTGAGCTTCACTTTCCTTCAAGGATGCTTCTGACATTCATTTTAAATTCTCCTGCAAATATCCAGAGAGAGGACTGGGCTGGGGGCCCCATAGCTGGTATATTTTAGTTATGATCCTGCTTAGGAATACCTCTGCCAAGTTTCCCCATACTCAGGTACTTCCCCACCCCAGCCATGAGTCTTTGCTTTTTCTCTCTGCGCCTCAGCTTCCCCATCTGCAAAATGAGTCCAGTAAAGCCCACCTTGACAGGCAATACGGTCTAATGGAGAGAGAACATTGTAACTAGGTTATCTTGAGGTGCTGCCATTTCTAGCCATCTCTCTATTCCCGGCGAGTTATTTCACTTCTGTAGGCCTCAGCTTCCTCACTTGGAAAATGGGTATGATCATGGGATCTCAAAGGTGAGGTATACATCAGGTCTGTCTGTGTGGGCTCGAGAGTTAAAGAAACCTGCACTTCAAATACCAGCTATAGTTACTTTCTAGCTGTGTGGCTTCAGCTGTGTGATGTCAGTAAGTTTCAGTGTTTTCATCTGACAAAGGGAATAAAAACAACCACCTCATAGGGTTATGGTATTAATAAAATGAAATAATGTGTGAAAGCCCCTTGGCAGGTAGTAGGCATTCAATAGGTATTGGCTATTGTTATTTCTACAATTCCTTAGCAGGAACAGAGGCCACACTGTTTGACAGCAAAGGCATCGTCATGACTGGGAAGACGCAGTCTTGTCCTCGGCCAGACTTTGATGCCGCTGGGTATGAGGACAGCCAACTGGACCTGATTCTAATTCTCACCACCCCTGACAGGTTTCTCTCTGTCACACATTCCTACTAAGAAGATCCCCCAAATACCATGCATTCCAGCACATTGCCCTTGTCAGCAGTAACACTTCCAAGTTGGAGAGTTAGAAGGAGATTTACCATCAGGTAGAGTAGCTTCAAAATCTCGCTTTCCCTAGTGCCTTGTTTCTCCAGGCATTCTGAGACACAATTTAGAGCCCATGGTCACCATTTATTGCATACTTTCCATGTGCCAGGCATTATACCAGATACTCCAACAAAAGCCCATCAGGCAAATCTTATTGCCCCTATTTTGCTAATGGGAAAACTTTGGCTCAGGCAGGTCAATTTACCCAGAAGGAATAAAGCCAGGTCTTGGGCCTAGGCCTGAATCTACCTGCTCCTTTCTCTATATGGACTCCTCTAAATCCACAAGACCCAACACTTTCCTTTCTTTTCTTTTTTTTCAAGAAAAGGGCAGGAAGAATGGGCAGACAAGCAGGCAGGAAGGAGGAGGAAGAAATATTTTTGCTTTAATTTATTGGTTCATCCTGGTGGCTCTCCCCAGCCTCGGGTCACGAACCCGGGCCTTTGGGTTGTATGTAGACAGCACCCTTTTAAACCACTAGGCCACCAAGGTGCACCCAACACAAAACATTCTTGCCACTGTTACAGATTATCATTTGGGGGAAAACTGAGGGCTGCAGATCTCTTCACACACAGCAGGTGGTGGAGCAGTACTTTTGCTTTGGAGAATCATACAAGAGTTGAATTTTACAAGACTTTTACCATTAGTTTGTCTGATGAGGAGCAATCACCTGACTTGACCAAGGTAACACAACATGTTTAAGAGGCAAAGGTAAAAACAGAATTCATGTCTTCCCTGGCTTCTGACTCCTGGATCAGTGGTTCTTGGCCTGTACCCTCAGAGCTGTCAGTCTCCTCTCTTCCAGTTCACACTTTCCTGACGTTTTGATCAGTCATCAGTACTTCTGTCAAGTGGCATATGTCACTTATCTCATACCCTGCTCCAGCACGCATTTCATTTTCCTGAGCCCTCTAAGGTATGCAAAAGAAATAGAAAAAACCATCCCTGCTTAAAGAAATCTATCAATATTAGAGCATGGTTCCAGGCCACTCGGGCATCACCAGGCGAATTCCCAGATATCCCAAGTCTTACTGGGAACACCAGATTTGCATATGCAAAACAATGAATGCAACGTCAAGGAAGCCAGGCAAAAAGTGTCCACAGAAAGCCAGAGGACAGTGAAGTCCCTCATCCAAGAAAGCTTCATGGACAAGGAGGCATTTGAGCTGAATCTTGCTGACACTTGGAAAGAAATATGTGGATAAGGAGAAATACAACCAATAACCAGTGATTGACATATGGAAAGAGAGAAAATCAATAGTCAGAACGATCACCCCAAAACTAGAAGATAGGAAGCGGGGTTCATTGTAGGCCAGTGAATACGCTGACCAGCTCAGTTCTTTTTTTCCCCACCCGTCCGGGATAGCTCAGGAAGCATTTGGCAATATAGACAGAGGATTGAAAGTAATTCTCAAAGTCTGTTCTGGCCCTCGGGTTGTAGGAGAAATTTGCTCCAAGCCCTTTTTCTTGCCTTTATCAAGAAGTCCCTGGCAGCACTGCAGAACTTGGAGAGTATTGTCGCCTGGTCTGAGCTGCCCGCACCTGTTCCAGACTCTCCTCTGACCTCTGGGGCCCCTCATCCCACTGTCCTCCCAGGCTTTCCTCCCTGCCCACCCCCACACGCAAGTCACTTTGCCGCCTGCGTCCTCCCCACCTGCTCCCTGGCTGCTTCCATGAAGGAAATTAATGTCTCCAACCTGCCAGCTGGCTTCAACACTGACGTGTGGTTCCAGACCCCTCCCCATCACAAGGCACGTCTCCAAACCACCCTGAGTGTGAGTCGTGTCCCCTTCCACACAGTTGCCCTTCAAATTTCATCTTCCCTTTGCCAATCTCAGACACTTACTTCTCCAGTCAGTGCCCTCAACTCCTGTTTCCCTGACCTACAAGGCATTGGGCATGAACTTGCTGTTCCCTGCCACCCTCTCCTTCCGCTGATGGGCCATGGTCAACACAAGGACCCCATCCATCCCTTTTCACCCCAGACAGGATGCTGGCACTCTCAGCTATCCCCTCCCTCTCCTGGATCTCTCACCTCAGCACCTCCTCCTCCTGGAAGTTTGCAGCAGCAAACTTTCCCAGACCCTGCTGCCTCATGTCCTTTGAGGCTCCTTCCAGGAGCCAGATGCCTGCTCTCCGTCTTCATTGCTTCCTTTCACGCCTCACCGAGTGCCATGCAGCCCAGGCCAACTCCGACACCCTTTTGCAAGGTCTCCTGAGCCTTCCACATCTCTGGATCTGGGGCTGCGTGCCGTCCTTACCTAGTGAGCTCTCTGCACCATCAGACGCCTTTGAACACATTCATTCTCCTTCATGAACTCCTTCCCCAGATCTCTTCTTGATCACTCTCTCTCCTGGCCTACTAAGTGCTAGATTCTAGCGTGGCTCTTCTCACTTCTCACACTGTGTAATTTTCTTAGGGACTCTCACCCAAGGACAATAAAGGTGGTGGAAAGAATACTGGCTTCGTGATCAGAGAGTTCTAAGTACAAATCCTGTTCCCATCAATGGATAAGCTTGGACAAATGCCTTCACCTTTCTGAGCTCCAACCTCTTCATCTAGAAAATGGGGAGGATAAAGTTCTGACACTGCAGGCTGGCAGAGGGTTATTGATGGGAAGTTGTGTGGAAAGTCCAGCCTAAAGTAGATGGACAGTTTGCCCCCACCTATGGCTCCAGTTACCCCCAATCTCTATCCCTATCCCCCACTTTCTTCTAGTTCTTGATGTCTGATATTCAGATCTATATCTCTAGCTCCCCCCTCTCCTAGTCCTCTCTGCTATCTCGCTTTTATTTTGGTCTACTTCTAGATCTTTTTAATATTTTTTAAGAAGCCTCTTTATTTGTTTGTTTCGGGGTTTCACACCAGCGCCCAGTTGTGAACCCAGGCAGTTGGGTTTTACCCGGTCCACACGCTAGTGTCTCAGCTGCCTGAGCCAAGGGCAGGCCCCTCCAATGTATTTTTCAAGACCTCAAGAGAAACCAACCCTCAACCCAACTAACTCATTGTTTCTCTTAACAGTCTCCCCTGATCTGGCCTCTTCCTGTGATTTCCATCTTGGGGTCAGTGGCCCCATAACCCATTCAGCAGCTCCTACTGGATTTCTCAGGAATCCTCTTCCCCCATCTAACAGTTCACTAGACACTGAGGGTGAAACTTTTGAGACTTCCTTCAAATCCATGTCTCTTCTCCACCTCTCTTCCCACTGCCTGGAGTCAGTCACTCACTGTGTCTGCCATGGACCATTGCCTGTGGGGTAATTTCCAAATCCTTAGCTCACTATACGTAGCCCTCTATGCCAGTCCAGAAACATCCTTTCCTGCAATATTTTTCACGTTTCTTTTCTTACCTCGCCATCCCTGCCTCTCCACCACACCTTGCCTGGCATACACCATGTTCTTGCCATTTGGAAAACCACGCCTACCCTTCAAGATCCAGCTTAAATGGTACCTTGGGCCTGAAGGCTTCTCACTCCTTGGCTCGGCTCTAAGTGGTCCTTGAAATCTACTTGCCTATACTGTTCTGTAACAGTGTGTTTCCCTTTGACTCATCTGTCAAAACTTTGAGGGCAGGACCCACATTCGTCACCGCTGTATCCCAGCCCCAATCAAAGTCTTGGCACATAGGGTGCTTAATGATGTCGAATGAATGAAAGAATTAAGGTACCGCAAGCTCCTGGCAACCTTGTCTCTCAGCCTCCCACCAGCTGGAGATTTGCTTCAGGTTGTTTAAAGGACAGATGTCAGCAGAGTGTTAAGTGGAGGGACAGTGTGGACATTAGGGAGACCCCACACTGAAGAAAAATCACAGAGATGCAGGGGGCCTGGGAGGGGACTGGCCAGAGCCTCAGAATCTGAAAGATAAAGAAGCAGAGCTGGGACTTCTCAAATCACAGTTTAAGATCTCCCCAAAGCTTTAGGAAAGTTGGATGGTGGCGGACTTGATAAAGCCAGCAGAGGCAGAGACTAGGTGAAAAATACAGTGCTCAGAGGCATGGAGCCCAGGTAGATGAGATGGGTTTCACAGGCAGCTACCATCTGCACGTCAGGGAGGCAGATTGAGAAGACAGAACCTTCATCATCTCCAACCTTTCAGCAAAGATCTTTTCCACCTATGTTTAAAATCTCGTCATTAGAGGATCACTCTTTTAGCTAAAGCTTCTATTCCAAATACAAATACACCCTGAAAGAGGATGACGGGATTAAGTCTGCCCGTGAAAACTTCAGGTGAAGCTTCAACAAAGGTGCTGCAGAGGAGGGGCTTTTTAACTTTCTACGAGCTTTGGTCCCCCTGTCCTGCTTCTGCAGGCTGTCCTCCCTTAGGTCCACACTGGGTTCTCTCCCCAGAGGAAAAGACGACAAAACCAGAGAGGACTTCCCCATCTTACAGCGTAATTCCTATGGCTGTACTACATGAAAAAAAGGATGGGGGGACGTGTTGGGGCAAAGTTCAAGGTATTCATGAACCAATTAATAAAGGGAGTTGTGGTAAAACAAAACTCAGTTCCCTTGTACCTTCTATTATATTTTCTGAGAAGGGCTCCCATAGGACTGAGAATTCTTTTTTTTAAAAAAAATATTTTTATTGTAGCAATTATTCTACACATTAAAATAATTTCCTATGTATAGGTTCTCCATTTCTTAGATATATTTCAATAAACCCTGCCCTCCACCAAATCCCCAAGTGTTCTTCCCCATTGTCCAGTGGGATCCACCACCATTTGCCCTCACCCCATCCCCTTTTGGTTCTGTTGCAAATGTTCCAGGTTTGGTTTTGTTTCATCTGTTCCTTTGTTTTGTCGGTTCACATTCCACCTATGAGTAAGGTCATCTGGTCTTTATCTTTCTTCTTTTGGCTTGTTTCACTTAGCATCATCCCCTTTAGATCCGTCCATGTTGATTCAAATGACAGGGTTTCATCTCTTCTAAGGGCTGTGTATGTTCCATTGTGTGTATGCACCACATCTTCTTGATCCATTCATCTGATGTTGTGCACTTAGGTAGTTTCCAGTTCTTAGTTATTGTGAATAGGGCTGCAGTAAACATGGGGATGCATACGTCTCTGCAGATGGTTGCTTTTGTATCTTTTGAGGAGATGCCCAGAAGTGGAATGACGGGGTCATATGGGATTTTCAGCTTCAGTTTTTTGAGGAAACTCCAAACTGTTCTCCATAGGGATTGTACCAATTTACACTCCCACCAACATTGCAAAAGTGTTCCCTTTTCTCCACATCCTCCCCCGCATTTGTTGTTTCCAGACTTTTGGCTAATAACCAGTCTTTCAGATGTAAGGTGATATCTCATTGTTATTTTAATTTGCATTTCCCTGATAGCCAGCAAGTAGGGACAAAATTTCACGTGCCTATTTGCCATCTGTATATCCTCTTCAGGACTGAGAATCCTTTTAGGAAAAACTGAAAACCGACAGTGAGAAGGGGTCAGGATGTTTATCAGTCATACACTTGTGCTGAGCATCCATGACCTTATGAAAGCCTGCCTCCCTTTTTTGCCCTTCTCCATACCACCTCTCCTACTCCTCTGTCTCAGGTGGGGAAGCTGTCCTAGGCTTCATACCAAGCTGGCTTGGCAAAGCTAAGAGACATCAATCACAGTCAGGCTGTAATTCCTCGGTGTCCTGATCTGGTCCTGCAAAAATCAATCTGCAAGAGTGCAAGCTCTAAGCCTGACTCAGTGATGTTTCTCTTTGATCAGCCTGAGGGCTGCGAAGGAGCCATGCAAGTCCTCTTCTGCCCTCACCTTCCTTCCACTCCCTCGTCCAAGCCTGCTGGGATTGATTAATTCCGTGGCTGCCCTTTGGCAGAGCCAAGCTGTAATTCCATCCTGCACCAGTAGGTGCCGCCATCTAACATACCATCCTCCAGCCTTCGGTGAAGTTCTGAAATCAGACCTCAGGGAACCAGTTCAAGGAGCCCAGTGCTTCAAACACATTGGCAAAGGAAATGATTAGACAGGAGATACACCCACACTGGTGATATTAAGATTTGAAATTAATTGTATGTGTCTCTTTATAACCATACATATAACCATATAACCATTTTTAATGAGTTGGATTCTCAGTGTGCACTTACCACGTGCCAGGAGCTTGGAGGACATGGGAATTCAAAGATGACATGGTTTCTCTTTTCAAGTTCACAATTAAGTAGGGGAGAGAAATTTGCATCTAAATAATTGGAATATAAGGCAGATCATGGGAAATATCCAAATATGGAGGTGCCAACATAAAATTCTAATGAGGGCATAAAGGAGGCAGATTAATTCCAGCTGGAAGCTTGGGGTCTCCTCAGAGCAGGAGAGGATTTAAAGTCAACCTCAAAGAACACATAGAATTCCCATACGTGCAGTTGGGTGAAGAGGGTCAGGGCTTCCCAGGTGGTGAAAACAAGGTAAGTGAGGACTTGGAGGGGGAATGGCTCCAAGAAATCAGTAATGTGTTTCAACCAGAGAGAAGTATTTAAGGGGGCGGGGAGGAAGATGTGAGAGTGGGGATGGGGCCTGGACAATAAAAAGCCCATTTCCAGTGGTTGACTTTGTTGCATAGGCTTTGGGAGCCTGGCCGACTTTGAAGCAAGGCACCAGCAGGGCCGGCTCACATCAGGAATTGGTTTTACATACTCTGCACTTATGTACTCTGCAGGATTTCTTTAGGGTTTCGTGAATTGATTTCTTCAAGGATGCATGAAGAGAACAGAGAGGAGAAGGGGTAAAGGGTATATAAAAAGAAGTGACTGGGAGGGAAATGGTGGCTGGAAGGAAAAGAAAAAAGGGACAAAAAGAAGAGGGAGAAGAGACAGGAGGCAGCAGGGAGGAGGCAAGGCAGACTCTCACACTGCAGGGAGGTTTGCTCCAGGCTTGTGCTGAGGGGGCTGCTGGGCTTTCTCAGGCCAGCAGCCTCTGGCTCCAGGCCCTGACCGACCACAGAGGACAATGTGAGGCGGGTTTGTTTGGTGATGTGTTTTCTGCTGGCCCTGTTTGTTTGTTTTCCATTTTTCTGGCAGTGGACGCGTCTGGGCTAGAGAAGAAGGAGGAGGTCAAGGGCACTGCCGGCATTGACAATGGCCCCTGGGCCAGACTTTGGGCTGGTGGGCAGCCTTTGGTGGTGGCTGGTGGGCAGTGGAACTGGACTTTTTGATGTCCCTGGGAGGGGCCTCTCTGTGGGCACCCAGAGCCAAATGGCCTGCCCAAGTCCAGAGATGGTTTGCCCCAAGCTCTTTGTCCCTGTCTTTCCCCACCCTGGCAGGAAAAAATTAGCCCTTGAAGCCTGGGCTTCTTGCCTGCATAGCCAGGGCTAGGGAACCTGTGGGGGTAGTAAGAGCAGCCGCTTTCAGTGGGGCAGGGGGACCCGGGTGGGGCTGGTGTGGGGGCCCTGTCCAGGCAAGCAGCCTGCTCCCAGCCCTGATGATGAGTCTGGCTTCTCCCTCCTGTCCCCAGGGCCCTTGGAAGCCAACCTAAGGAGCACTGTTAAATTAATGAAATGCAATGATTCCTCCGTTTGCTCAGTTACATCTCTTTTTTATGAGATTGCTCCCTCTCACAGAAGAGAGTCAATTGAGACGCCAGGGTTTGGCCTTTGTACCCCTAATTTTTATTGGCCCTTTAACAAGATCTGATTCTCTGGGCTGATCAGAAATATCTGCTCTCCGGTTCCCAACAAGCCCCAGTGGGTTGAATCTCCTGAGGCCTTTTGATTGTTGTCCTTCTACCCTTTGTTGCTTTCCCACCTCCTAATCCAACATTATAGGGACAGCAGGAATGTGGAAGACTCCAGAAGTTAGGAGACGCTTTCCCATCCCCTGTAAAATGTGTCTGAATCCACTGATGAATGGAGTAATGACCCTAGTAAGAACTCCGATTCCTTTGGCTTAAGGGACTTATTTCTCATTAATATAGAAATCCACTAACCTTTGCTAGTCATTCACATGTTGGTATTAATCAGGCCATCGATGGACTTCAAGGGGGTGGGAATCTCCCCAGCTGTATACAACATTTTGTCTCCTGTGTTCATTTACCTGGAGAGTTTTCTATAGCTTTTCAAAGTTTCCACAGCATACACTCTTGCACTTACAAAAGGTTAAAAAAAAAAAAAAGAAGAGAATGGTTCGTAACTGAGATACGGAAGACAAGCTCTCCTGCTGGCACCAGCTGCCTGGCCAGCCCCACCTGTGAGGAGTCACCGTCCCCTCCTCTGGAGATAGTTTCTCCACAGGCCTCCCATGGTCACCACACTTTCATCACGTCTTTCCTAAATCTTAAAACCTAGCTCACATTGGGGGATAAGCGCACGAGGATACCCCTTTAACTTTATGCTGCTTCACACAATGAGGCTGTAAATGATAGGTTTGCATGTGGGTATAAATACTCATAAACTAGGGGCTGCGCATCACATGCCTTCAGAGGAGGGAGGAGGATTGGGCTGAGCTGGCAGCAGCTGTCATGACAAGGTCACAGCTGTGACCACGGGGAAGAGGACATGCTTGGAACTGGGCTCTGTTACCACTTATCCTCCCCCACAAAGCAGGTGGCTTCTGCATAGGGACACTTCACACAGTCCCTCTGCTCAGCCAGCCTGACTGTTCTCATGGGAGATGGCATTGTCCCCAGAAGGCTGCTTTTAACATGCCAAGGGGCTTCTCGGAAAGATGAGTTAGTATGTCATCAAACAGAAAACAGAGACCCCTCAGATCAGGTCGGCTAAGGTTTGGGACACATGGAAAGTTCTGGCCGGTCAGTGCAGTGGTTGCATGAAGTTAATTTAAATGGCTTTCAAGGTAGTCTCCCTAATGTCACTCTTGGGGCCCCCAAATCTCTTCTTCTCAGGATAGCCAGCGCCATCTTAAAGTTTCAAAATCTCAGCACTTCTGACATTTGTTGTGTGTGGTGAGGGTGTGTCCTCTGTAGGACGTGTGGCAGCAACCCTGGCGTCTGCTTCTGGGTATCCCACCCCGACATTGCAATAACCAAAAAATGCCCACCTCCCCTGGGAGAGGGAAGCAAAATTGTAACCCCCCTCACATGAAGAAATTCTGTCATAAAACGTAAATCAAATGGTATTTCTCCGTTACTCCCTGGTTAAAATCCTACAATGTTTTTCCATTGCTTTGAGCATGAAATCACCCTCTAGTCACACAGAAGCTTGTGACATACCTAGACAAGACAAACTCTTTCTAGGACAGTGTGGAAGATGGAGAAATAGCAGTAGATTCACATTGGATTTTGAAGGTCTTTTCACGCATACTTGTGACAATTCATAAATATTTGATTTACTAAATTACTTTTTTTTTTTTTTTTCCTGTCTCCTCCACTAGAATGTAAACTCCATGAGAGCAGGGACCTTATACTGTATCCTCACCCTCTTCCATAGTGGCTGCCACACACCTTACATCCTGAATAATTACCTGTGGGGTGAATGAGTAAGGGTGACAGGAGTTCAGAGATGGAGAACTCTTCTAGAAGGCCAGGGGAGGGTGTCTTAGGCACATTGAGGCTTCGAGATTGGATAGGAAGGCTGGAAGGCTGGAAGGCTGGAAGGCTGGAAGGCTGGAAGGCTGGAAGGGCAAAATGTGTCCCAGGATAGGGCAGCCAAACAAAGGCTGCAAGAAAAGCACAGTGGCCGAACTGTGCTGTAACTGACCCCAGGGGCACTCAGGTAGCAGGAGCATCCATGGGGGCAGATTGACAAATCTGGTGTGAGTATAATTTTCTGTCTGAATGATCCAGAGGTGAAGGACTTTAGTCCCTTGATGAGGAAGTGGGGAGAGAAGTCAGCCCACTTGGAGCCTAATGAAACTGGAGCCAAACCAGGGAGAGTTTTGCTTGCTGAGCCTGGAGTCTGGGCTTCCGTGAGCCCCTGAAAAGTAACAATTATTCCCATAGCGGTATCTGGTGTCGGCGACCCTAATTGCTCTGATCCCCTCAGGCCCCTGGGACCAGCTCTGTGGCCACGAGGGAAGTCAAGGAAATGACCAGACAAGTGAACCTAGACCGGTCCAGAGGGCTGTGGGACTCAGAGGGGAGAGGCTTGGGACATGGCTCCATTTTCCCTCCCTCTCTTGATGTGTGGCCTTCCTCAAGGCGTTGGACTGCAATGGACTTCTGTGTCCTCTTTTTGGAAAACAGAGTTAACAATACCTGCCCCATTCAGAGGAGAAATGAGGTCATGTTTGTGCAGCGTTGTGAGCTCACTGGAGACAATGAGTGTATTCTTCTTCATAGGAACAATAATAATCATTACTGCAAATCTATCCAGTAAATCTATCTCCTCAAAGCTGGAGTTGGACCCCTCCGTAGGATAGCAATTAACATTTAAAAAAAATTCTACGTGGGGAATTTTCTGGCCCCATTTTGATCTGTGGGGTTTACTGAGTTGATATCATTGTGGGAGGGAGAAAGGCCTGCAGTGATCATTCATTCCAGTTCTCTTCCATTGTACTTATTGTATCGCTCTTGTCCTTGAGTTATCCCCAGTGGGTTTTGCAACTTCTCCCCCTCCTTCAGTGCAAGGAGAAAGAGATCCTTAGACTCCCCATCTGCACACCCACCCAGTGTCCCATTCACTCACAGAAATGGTGATCTGGCTTTCGGAGAATCTGGGCATTTGGGCGTTGCCCACAAACTAGCTTACAAAGCAGGTGGCCTAACTTGCAGACTTGGGTCCCTTTTCCATCCATCCCACTAAGTAGGTCGATGATTTCCAACTGAGCTGTGCAGGCCAAACCTCCAAAAGTAGGTCCATGGATCCTCAGGGGATTCTAGTGCAGCCAGCCAGTATCTTGTCTGAACCTGGGAATCACCAGATTTTGAGAAATATTGTGTATGAAATGCATCTATGAGTAGCAGAGAAATTCTTACACGAAGTTATGATTGAACTTTGATTCAAGCTGGCAGACTCTCGCTTCAGTGCACAAATGACAGAAAAATTGTGGGGGGGGAAAACTATATTATACTTGGAGAAAATAAGAGAACCATCAGCATGTCAGAAATGTTGGATCCCAGGGACCTAAAGAACAAATAGTATGAGGGCTAAAGAACTAAAATGGGATAAAATCACAGCTCAACCAGACAAAGCAGACAACTGTGGAAGGGAGAGTGATCGGGGGTTGGGGGGGTGGGGGTGAGTTCTATGCCTGAGACAAGAGACTCAAAATTGGGATGTCTCAGGTGTGTCTCTTGACCTGTTTCCTGACCTGTGTTCAGTAGTTGGCAGTGGTGGGCTTTCCCCGAGCTGCTGGGCCTAGAGAGGGTGAACAACGTCTCAAGTAGCTACTGACTCGGAGAGAAAATCAGGCCATACATCTCTCCCTTGCCCAATATGGGTGAACTGCCACAGTGACCACAGAGTTGACGAATAGAAATTCTCAACAGCAAAGATGAGCAGGACATCAAAAATCACCAAAGTTTTAAGAAAAAATAAGACAATGGCACTGAGAAACTAAATCATTACTGTTCAATAGGACTTTACGTGCTGGTGGAATTGTTCTATATTTGAGTTGGCCAGTACATTGCCACATACCACATGTGGTAATTCAGCATTTGAAATGTGGCTGTTGCAAATGAGACACTGACTTTTAAAATCTAATTTAAATTAAATTAATTTTAATTGAACTAGCAAATAGCTATTGTATTGGACAACCGGGCTCTAAACCTAACATACAAAAGAGTTAACATTCAAAGAAATAGAGATAATAAAACAAACACCAACAAAAACCAGTTTTGTTGAAATATAATTATCTTCAATACATGCAAAATAATAGTACTTTCATTTAAAAATCAACTACAGGGCTTAGAAATGAGAAAACTGGTCATCAGAATTTGAAATCAAGTAGATAGTCTGCAGTTGATTCGGTGATCTGGTTATTAGAAAGTTTGAGCTGACGTAGTCTCCTTAAACACAGTGGAAAGGATATGAAAGATAGAAAGTCTGAGAGAAAAAGTTAAAAGACATCTGAATAATAGTATCACAGAAAGGATCAAACTTCAGAGAAGAGAAGAGAGAAAATAATTAAAGAAGTAATAAAAGAAAATTTCCCAGATGCTGAATAAATCATTAGATTGAATATTCCCAAGGAAAAAAAGACATAGACACATTATAGCGAAATTTCAGAATAACAAAGATAAAGAAAAAAAAAAAAAGCCTGAACGCTTTCAGAGAGAAAGAACAGGTCACCAATAATTAATATTAAATTGGTACCAGACTGGATGTTAAAAGACAATGGAACACTATCTCCAAAGATCCAATGGGAAATGAAGTATCCAGTGGGAGGGAAAAAGTAAAACCTTTTTTATAAGGAGAAAAATTGCCACTTTCGTGTTTTTTAAAGAATTCCTAAAGGATATGCTTTAATACAGAAAATATAAGCAGTGAATTCAAGAAAGAGGAAGATGTGGGATGCTGACACGGGTGAACAAAGAAACTACTAAAGCTTTCAGTGAAGTCTAAATAATTATTGAGGCATAATGTAAACATTTTAAAAACAACAATTTGGGACCATAATCTACCCAGATGATCTCAACTTGGGAGGTGGTGAATGGTGGGGGAGGAGGAATGTTAAAAGGAGAAAAATGTCCTGATGAGCTTTAAACATTGATAGAACCTCATAAACTAAAGAATACAGGATTCAAAATTAAGAATAGTCAGCTGGAGATACAGCATTGGAAAATCAGCTTCCAAATTTTAAAAAAGGGGAAGTGGGCTAAGAGAACTTATTTTAACAGGGTAGGGAAAGATAGGAAGAAAGCCAGATAAAGAGGAAGCATAAAATGAAATGACAGGGTAAGTCTAAAATATCATTACTAATAAATGAAAAAAGAAAATTTCTCTATTAAATGACAAAATCCTGCTATTTTTTGTTTACACAGATATATTTGAAATCTCATGATAAGAAATTTTTTTGTTTTGTTTTTAAGGAATGGAACAGACAGAAATGAAGGCGAGTAGGCAGGAAGAGAGGGAAGACGTATTTTATTTTATTTTTATTTAGTTGTTCACACTGGTTGTGACCCCCTCCCACCCAGGACTTGAACCTAGGGGTTTGTGGGCTGAGCTCCTTCAGAGGCAATTAACCTAACCGCTACTCCACCAGGGCGTGCCCAGACTAGGATATATTTAATATGAACAGATGGGAGAATAATAACAAGTAAAAGATAACAGTAACAACATAAAAAATAGATATTATAACATTAGATAAAATGAGATCCAAGGTAGAACAGCACTAAAAGAAACAAAGTTATACTGATGAAAGTTACAATCTAACAAATACATAATTTCTGATTCTTAATAGTCTAATTTTAAATATATAAAGCAAACACTGATAAAACCAAGCACAAATCAACAAATCTGTGGAGACTCAGAAATCGCAGATCTGGCAGACAAAAATCGTGAGTGGAATAGAGGATGTGAGTGACACAATCGATAAACTTTAAGTAATATACCCTACAAATTGAGAGCACAGTTTTTTCAAATACATTTTCAGCAAATTCACGTGCAAAAATACCTCAACAAATTCCAAAATTCCCCCCATGTAACAGCTATTTTCTCTGTCCACAATACTTGAAAGTAAAAAATTAACATTAATATGGTGAGGTGGGGTGGGACTCCACATCTACATAGAAATATGAACTGGGGCATGCCCTGAGGGCCCAGGCTGGGGGTGAAGACCATGTAAAACCCAGGCCCTGAATTTACAACAGGGTGGGAGTAGAGGGGTCCACCATAAATAGACAAATAAATAAAAGTGCTTCCTCCTTTTTCCTTCTTTGCTTAAAAAGTCTTCTTCAGGAGCAGCCTGGTAGAGTAGCGGTGAGGTCAATTGCCTCTGAAGGAGCGCAAGCCACACATCCCTGGGTTCAAGTCCCAGGACCCGGGGAAACAACCAGTGTGAACAACTAAATAAAAATGAAATGTCTCTTCCTTGTCTCTCTTCCTGCCTACTTACCTTCATTCTAGCCTGTACCTCAAAAACAAAACAACAAAAATAAAACCAAACTTCCTCCTTTCCCTTCCTCTTTCAAAACAAAAAATAGACATAAAATTAAAAAAAATAAATACAAACTCATTCGCAAGGAGTTTCTTGGAACTCAAAGTCTGGCTTATCTCTGCTACAGCTCAACTCTAGTGTATATTTATCGGTTTAAAATATGAGACTATTATGTCACCTGTCATGATATCCCAATGACGGGAGGGAGGGAGAGAGTGACACTTTCATGAACTTCTGCTCCTGAGAGTCAAATCTAAACAAAATCTGCCCTCCAGAATCTGACTATGGTCTGATTTCCCTCTCCCCTCCCTCTTTTCTCCAACATTCATATAGTGAGTATATTCCTGACCTATTGGCTGCTCCCAAGATACCTGACTCTGGAACTCATATTCCTTGATCCCTGGAGTTGACTGGGGTTTGCCTCCCAGCTCTCATCCCCCTTCACACAGGTTTCATGCTCTCTTTGAAACTCAGCTTGCTTTTCTGTGAAACTGTGGATGATTAAATCCCCCTCCAGGGTAGTTCAAGGCCCTAACAAGATAATGTACAGAACTTATCTAGGATCTAGAAGCCGTATCAAAAGGCCTTTTTTTTTTTTTTTTTTTTTTTTTTTTGTGGACACCAAATCTATTCCAGGGCTGGCCTCCAATTATTACCTGGCCAGTTTCAAATGAGCTTCTGTGCTTGGGTGACTTTTCTCAGAGAGACCACTGCTCCCACACCCTCTCCTTCCATCCCCTTCCACATTCCTTATGAGCACTCATTGCATCCCTGACTTTGCCCTCGTCACCCCCTCTGCGATCACCTTCTCTCTTACTCTGCTCTTCTCCAGGTGTTTCCTGTGAATCTAGACACCTGCCCCCCAGAGGTACTCTAGTAAACCCTTGAGAGCGGGTCACTTGATTTGACAAGGGTGGGCAGGAGCAGCTGCCTCGCAGAGCCACCCCAGCTCCAGGCTGAGAGGGCACATACCCAGCAGTCACTCAAGAGGGGCATCTTCATTCCTAGCCTTACTAGCGAGCTTCCCTTGCCCAGCATCCCAGGGCTTGAAATTCCTACCACCAGTGAAGCATTCCTTTGTGATTATTCTTACCCTCAAGATGTTAAAATGCAGATCATTCCTTGGAGGAGATCACCCATGTCCAACTTCTTATTTTGAGTCATTACCTCCAGGGTCTTAATCTATCAATGGTCAACTAATTCCTGGGCTGTTGCAATTCCAAATGAGATTGTATATCTGAAAATGATTCCAGCGTTGTGAAGGAAAAAAAAAAGGTATGTATATATTTTTTCTTTTAAAGCAAAGGATTGCTTTTAGTCAGTGTTACAAGGAGTTAGTAGTCATCCTCTCCATTTTATTGCTAATGTTTTTCAAAATACATCCCAAAGGAGTGACTCTCTAATGATGGAATTCCAGACTACAAAATATGTCAAAAGATATTTAAGGTGCTAGGGCAGTGCTTGCTTTCTCAAAGTTGACTGGCCAGCTGCTTCTAGACCAGCTCTGACCACTGAAGTCTGGAGTGTGACTGAGTTGATGAAGTCAAGATTTACACTAGGGAGAGTCTTGGAATCTCTCATACAACCGATGAGGAAACTGAGGCCCAAACAGAGAAAGCTGGTCAGGCATCCAAAGTGAGGGAGCCTAAGTTGAAAATGAAGCAGGGCCTAGAGTAGTTAGGTAAGGCCGGGGACCATGGGGAGTGACAAGGGAATGGGACCAAAGCTGTTTGAAGGGCCCGCTATAGTGGCCTAGTGGCAGGCGGCCCCTCTCTGGTGCTGCAGGGGGCCACTCACCCCCTCACTCAGGTTGCCCCTCCCGCATCAAGTGCCTGGGGCCACCCTGCCAAGGAGGGGCCTCCTTCCCTCCCTCAGCCCATGGAGAGAAAGTCCAAAACAATGCCTCTAAACTGCAAACATTTTTGTCTTTCTCCACAGAACAATGGCCATTAATAGCCATGCAACTGGAGCAGAAATGGAACGTGAACTCCTGGGGCCTGGGAGCCTGGAGGGATGTGGGGCTGGGCAGGGTACTGGGGACAGACATCTGGTCAGAGCCTCTCCCACCACTGTCCCGTGGAGGCACTGCTGGAGGGAGCTGACTTCCACAGAGAACACCGCTTGACCGCCACCCTTCATGCTACCAGGCTCTGAGGGGCCACGCAGGCGCCTTCCCAGTGGTGCCCAGCAGTGCCCTGGACACTCCTCACACACCAGGCAGACCAGGAACTGCACGGGGCAGCTTAAGGTGACCCCGCCAACACCCCAAACATGGTGTCACCCTTGGTTTCCTGAGGAGCCCTAGAAGCCCTATTGGGGGGTGGGCAGAGCCATGGGGGAAACAAGGAGGCCGCTCTCCCAGTCCCCTCACTGCGGGAACCCCAGCATCGGGCTCTCTGGGGCCGGGGAGCTAAGACAATGAACCCTGCTGAAGCGGGAGATGACGCATTTTTCTGAGGCCACAAGCCACTTTTGAGGGCCCGCCCCATTGGGGAGCAACTGAAACCTCATCCCACCCAGCACGGCTTTTGTCTGCACCACATATTTGTCTTATTTGGAAGATTTTTGTGGGTTTTCCCGTCTTTCTCCAGTGCTTGCTGCCCTGAGGGGGACAGAGGCCATAGTGGGGCTGCGTGATGAGAGACATTCTTGGGACACACTATGCCTGGTGGTCTGTGGTGGGACTGGAAGTAGGGGAGAAGCCGCCCCTCCCCAACACCGCTTATACCCCAGGTGGGTGCCCTGGGCCCAGGCCACTCCCTCTCCTCTGTGGGACTTGGGCCTCCTCTTACCCTCTGTCTTCTTCTCCCAGTCTCCTCAGCGCTCAGGCCCACATCCCTCTTTGATTCCTTCATGTTCCCTTCCTCCAGCCAGCTTAACATCTTCTCATTTGCTACCTCCCAGTCATTGCCCGCACCTTTCCTCCCCCTCCACCTGACCTTTTTTCCTTCAAAATGAGTATATAAAAATGAGACAGGAGGAAGATTTTTTTTTTCCTTCAGAAAGCCTCCTTCAGTAATGACAGCACTAATGATTTATTCATTTACTTTTTAGTATTTTATTGCAGTAACTTTGTTTTACAAATTAAAATAAATTCATATGTGTAGTTCCCCCACAGTGCAGTTTCTCCGTGCTTCGGATACATGTCAACACACCCTGCCCTCCACCACATCACCAAGTGTCCTTCCCCACTGTTCAGGGGGCTCCGCCACCACTTGTCCCCCCAATCTCCTTCCTGTTCCCTATTGGTGACCTCAGTTCTGTTGCAAGTGTCCTAGGGTTGGTTTTGTTTCATCCGTTCCTTTGTTTTGTCTGCTCACATTCCACCTATGAGTGAGGTCATCTGGCATCTATTTTTCTTCTTTAAACTTATTTCACTTAGCAGCATCCCCTGTCATTCCCTCCATGTTGATTCAATGTTTCATCTCTTCTAAGGGCTGTGTTGTATTTCATTTGTGTGTGTGTGTGTGTGTGTGTGTGTGTGTGCGTGTGTGTACAAAGACTCATATCTATCTCTCTATTTCTATTACATCTTTTTTATCCATTTTTCTGACATTGGGCACTTAGGTAGTTTCCAGTTCTTCGTTATTGTGAATAGGACTGCAGTAAACATAGAGATACACACAACTCTGCGGATGGGTGTTTTTGTATCTTTTGGGTAAATACCCAGAAGTGAGATGACAGGATCATATGGGATTTCCATCTTCAACTGTTTGAGGCATCTCCACACTGTTCTCCATAGGGGCTGCACCAATTTGCACTCCCACCATCAGCGTTCCCTTTTCTACACCTCTACCAGCTACGTGGAAGACAGAGGCCATGGCTTTTGTTCTTTGATCCCTCTTCCATTGTACCTGTACAAAGCAATTACTCAAGTAATGTTTGTTAGTGCTTCTCAAGGATAGGCCATGGGCCTAAAAAGAGAAGCTCAATGATGGAAAAGATCTAAACCAATAACCCGCTCAGAACTTGACTGCCAAAAGGTGCCTGGTTTCACCCTACATGCCTCTAGTGACGGAGATCTCACTACCTCTTCAAACAACCCACTCCATCTCCCGAGAGCTCTGACCATAGAAAGTCCTTCCCCCACTGAGCTAGAACTTGCCACATTCTGGCTTTTCTCACCCTTCTCTCAGCTGCCCACATAAAACCTTCCAATCCCCTTGCCTCACAAACATCCTTCGGATAATCTCTGACCTCTGCAATCTTTTCTCTTTCTCGCTCTCTTTCTTTCTTTCTCTCTCTCTCTTTCTTTCTTCCTTCTTTTCTTCCTTTAATTTATTTTTTAAAGGAAAGGAACAGGCAGGAATGAAGGTGAGCAGGCAGAGAGAGGAAGAAGAAGCATTTTATTTTACTTTTATTTAGTTGTTCACATTGGTTGCTCCCTCTGCCCCCACACATTCTCCACGGACTTGGGATGTGGATTGAGCTCCTCTGGAGGCTGCTGACTCCACCAGGCTGCACCAGTCTTTTCTAGAGGGAAACATCTATTGGACTGATCTTCTGCACCCCAGAGTCCCAGATGATCATGAACTTGAAGTGTTTTTCCCCATCTCCATGCTCGGCCTCTCCCCAAACTCAGCTGAACTATTCTCCTGACAAAATGTCCCCACTTTCTGGATCAAGATATATGTCATAACCTTTCAGATGGAATTTGCTTAAAAAAAGAAAAGAAGGTGCATGCTGGTGGAGCAGCAATTAGGTCAATTGCCTCCGAAAGAGCGTAGGCCACTTATACCTGGTTTCAAGTCCTGGGCCCTGGGGGAGGAAGCAACCAGTGTGAACAACTAAATAAAGATAAAGATGCTTCTTTCTCCTCTCTCTTCCTGCCTGTCTGCCTACTCGCCTTCATTCCTGTCTGCACCTTTAAAAAATAAAAAAGAAAGAAAGATAAGAAAAAGAAAGAGGACTTGAGATGACATCAAGCAGCTGATTTGCATGTTTCCTGGCTGGTTCTGGAGAAGCCCGACTCTTGAGAGGCAGTAGATGGCAAATATAACTGACTACATGCACATCTTAGTGGAGGACTGACTTTTCAAGACCTCAAAGGCTGTCTCTTAGGTCACATGTGCGCTTTTTCATATCGGCACTTCAGAAGGAATGCCAAATGCTTTAAACCAAGGGGTGATTCATGCTGGCATATCAGGCCAGTGAGATATTTTGGGACAAGCAAGTGTGGTGCTGCCTTCTTCACCTGACCCTCTGTGGGTGATGAAGCTTTTCTAGTACCAAGTATATTTGCATTAAGAGCAGCATTTCCCAGAGGGTTACCCCTTCCAGACTTCGATCCCATAACCTGTACCAATTCTGGAACCTAGGATTTGCTGCCTTGTGTAGTTCATAGTCTTTCCTATCTCTATCTTGTAGCCAATGAAGGGATTCCTCAAGGAAAATGATGGGCATCTTACAGCATTCTTGCCATTGTTTTGTGTCTTGATCACAGTGGTACCTACGCAAATGTATGTACAGAAACTCATCAAGCTGTATACTTAGAATGGTTGTGTTTTATTGCATGTGAATTGTACTTTGATGAAGGTGGTTTTTTAAAAGTATGTTTTCGTCTCCCTTACAAAGTCTAGAGTCATGCCCTGCTCATAAATGGATTCACATGCATTTTGGATTAATTTACTCAGTGAAGTTATCTCTAGCACTAAAGCCAAGAGCCATCTTAGCTTATATACTCAATCTATGGCTCAACATGCCTCCTCAAACAATATGGCCCAAATAGAATTCTATGCCTTCTGGCCTTGCTTCCAATCGGATCCTCCCACCTGATGACTCAGGATCAACTCAAGGAGACACTTGATTTCTCATCCAGCCCATCTCGCAGTCGTGTTTGAACATGACCATCACCCTCACTAGTACTATGTGATTACAGATGCCACAGACACAAGCTCCCTGCTCAGTCTTGTCAATTGCTTACATTGAAAGTGGAAGCCTTCACCTTGTGCCCCTGAATGCAGGGGCCACTATTAGCCGAGGTGGACTCACCAGGCTATGGCCATTGCTCAGTCACCCTGACCCAGGGGATGAGTGGCAGTGGTTCCTGTCTGATAGGCAACAGCCTTTGGACCAAAATTAACCATCCTGCTTCAGTTATAACTCCTCGTACCAATCATGTCCTAGTTCCCTTTTGCCCCTTGAGTGGTGACAGTGGACAAGATTAGCGATGAATCTGGGGAGACGTCAGGCTGGAATGCCCCAGGCATTTCATCACACCTTTCTTAGATGCCCATTTACCACCACTGTGCTTCCTCCTGGTCAGGCATTAGACACCTGCAGGGCAGACTTGGCTTGGCACATTCTCCAGGCTTCTGAGTCTCCCTCCTTCCCTAAACTGCAGAAGCATCAGTCAGAGCAGATACATAAGATCCGAGCAGACAGGGTGTGAGGAAGTTCTCGCCTTAGGTGCTTGGCAAGAACGTGAGCCTGGGCTCCAAGGAGATTGGGGATTGATGGCTCCATCAAACAGTCTGGAGCCCACTGACACTTCAAACACGAGCTTCCTGCCTTCTCGCCTCCGGAGGAAGTGTTCCCGGATTACGTTGAGTAGAGGGCAGGAAAGAAGGTAATACCTGGATTTCTATGGTGCTTTTCTTCCTAAAACTTCAAAAGACTTCTTCCCCCTTCTCTGATCTCCACTGGCCTCCTCCCAAAACAGGGCAAGCAGAGGAAGATTCTCTCGTCTTCCAGTACAGGTGAGGAAATGGGATAAGCAAATGTCCTGAGGTCACAGAGCAGGATGAGGATAAGACTGGGGCGGACAGCAGTCTCTGTTGTCCCCAACCCTGGCCCAGGCCCACCCTGCTAGGCTGGCTGTCCTCTCTGTGTGGGGAACAGCCTCAGTGCTCTCAGCTGCCCTTGCAGAAGGGTCATTTGGGCTTTGAGTCTCCATGCAGCAGCCTGCCGTGGCGCCTGAGCAGAGAGGAGGAACTGGGAGAGGCTAAGGTCAGCCTCCCTCCCACAGAGCAGTGACGACAGGTTGGCTGAGAGCCTCGCGGTCCAGCCACTGGGAGGTCAGACTGGGGAGGCTGCCAGAACACCGGGCTGAAGAGGGTCCAGATAACGCAAGTGGGGCAGCCTCTGTGGGTGGACATGACATTTCTTGCCTTTAAATAGCTCTATCTCTGGAGCCCCAGAGCGTCAGCAGGACTGTTAATTCCTGGACCCCCAGAGCTGCCCGGCCCCGTCATTATGCTCACAAGCTGTGTAAGGTCTCAGGCATTTTTCCTGCCGCCCATCTCCCCCACCTCCCTGCAGTTTTCCTGTGCAACTTCAACAAGGGTTAGTTTATTTCTAGTAGTGGGCCTGGGAGTCAAACTGACCACATACATATTTTGTCCTTCTTACAAGTGACGTGGCTCAAGTCAACAGCAGACTCTTGAGGGTTTTCTTTGTAAGCTGGTGTCTCCAGAATGAAAAGTCATGCATTTGCATATGAACAGCAAAAACAGAAGCCAGATCTATGCTTGTATGTGTGTGTATCAGGTTAATTACTCCGTCAGTGAATCCCCAGTTACTGTTGTTTTCCGGTGCTTGCTATGTGTCAGGCACTGTGCTAGCTCTGAATACATAGGGCATCAAGAGCTAACTGATAAAATAATTGTTACCGTCCCTGTCCCTGTCCCTGGTGGTATTTCCTGGCCCAGTTAGGCATCCCAACTAATAGTCCCATATAGCTCTGAATCCTGCCCACCCTCCCCAGGCTCTCAGCTTGTATCATGCCCAGAATGATGGAGAGAACAAGTCAAGTAGGTAAGGAGGTATTTAATGCAGAAATTGGTAGGTCAGAGGTGGCTAACTGGCTGGAGAAATCTGTATCAGTGATGACTCAATAATAATTCCAAGGTACGAATCAGCCTCAGAACACAGAGCAGTGGAGATTAGCAGAGATAGATTCCTGGACTTGGGAGAGGAAGTGGGCCACTTAGTTCAGTTAGAGATTGTGTTCGACTGTTGATAACAAGATACAATCGCAGTGGCTCAAGCATACAAGGTTCCTTCTCTGACACAAACACCCTCAACTGCAGGGCTGGTTCAGTGGCTCCAAACTCAGTGGGATTCTTTTATCTTTCTACTCTATCATCTGCAAATTCTCCTTATGACCCAAAATGACTGCTGGTGTTCCACCCATTACATGTGAATTCCAGGAAGAGAGAAGGAAGAAGGACAAAAGGTTTGTGGCCGCCCTCCCCAGCACCATCCTCTTAAGGAATCTACCTAGAAGTCTGGCGTCACCCTTTGCTTGTACCTTATTCGCCAAAACTTAGACACATGCTTACACCAAGTTGCAAGGGAAGCCTGGAAATGCAGTTTTTCAGCTGAATGTGCTGCCCAGAGTTCTGTTACAAATGAAGGGAAGGACTAACATTGGGAGGTAACCAGCAGTTTTAATACTGACTTGAAGAAGTAAGTCAGGAGGAAAGAGAAGGAGCTGCATGTTCAGGGGCATGAAGATTTTGCAGTCAGGATGAAACATCCTATTTGAAACAGAGCTGTGGAACATGCGTAACGAGAGACTGAATATATAGCTTCTCTGGTCAGCAGCAGAGAAGTAAGAATGAAAGCGATGGCTGAGCCTAGGTCAGGTCGACAGAATGGTAGGGAAGACAGTGAAGAGCCACTTGAAAAAGGAAAGAATGATCACTCTGTGACTTCATCCGGGCTCCCCCAGCCTCCCCGTGTATCAGGATGATCTCTGAGGGCGCACACCACAGCTCTGCCTGTGGGCAGCTTCAGAGGGTATCCTGAAGTACAGCGTGCTCTAGTGTCTTCTGTGCCCAGGGTGAGAATTCCAAGGGCAGCTGTAGGGAAAGGCACTCTATTCCCCATCTGCCCCTCCCCACTCAGATGCATTCTGCTTGAACCTGGCCAACAGTTAGACCTGCTTGAGGAATTCTGGGAGCTGAAGAATGGGGGGCTCCCCATGCAGAGGAGGCAGGGGCATGAGAAGGGCTTCCTCAAACCCTTAAGAAATTTTTCCCCCAAAATTTAGATCAGTGGTTCACAAACATGGGCAATTTACATTTTGATCTGCAGAGGACATTTGACCAGGTCTGGGAACGTTTTTGATTGCTATGACTGGGGAGGTGGGGTATGCTGTTGAGAATTAGTGGGTAGAGGCCAGAGATTCTGTTCAACATCCTGCAAAGCCCAGGACAGCCCTGACAGCAAAGGCATCTATTGGTGCTGAGGGTGGGGGAGAGGTGTCCTCCCACATTGCTGGTGGGGATGTGAGCTGCTGGATCTTTTGCAAAAGCAACGGGCAATAGCTTCTAACGTAAACCCAAGGACACATCAACACAGTCCAATTCCACTTCCAGGCACACAGAGATAAGTAACAAGGATTCAATCACACCACTGTTCACAGCAGCAAAAAGCTAGAAATACAGTGAATGCCTATTAGGCGTCATTTAAACAATTAATAAAGGTGAGCTTGATAGAATAGTAGTAATATTTTTTAAAGACTGCCGTACAATCATAATAGTTTCTAGAATAAGGAATAATATATTGGTAGGTTCTTACGAGTTTCCTGGGGTGGAGATGATGCTAGGGTGGTCAAGAAAACAAGGAACTTAAAAATTACGTATGATATGATCAAAAGCATGCATTTATGCAACATTCATAAATGTATGAATATGTGTTTACATTTAAAAAATTTGTTCTCAAATGGACCAGAACGGAGGAGA
Organism: Solenodon paradoxus; assembly: GCA_004363575.1. NCBI lineage: Eukaryota > Metazoa > Chordata > Mammalia > Eulipotyphla > Solenodontidae > Solenodon > Solenodon paradoxus. The sequence continues at coordinate 28,237 of RJWH01000918.1, forward strand.
CACCCAGTTTCCTGCTCCCTGCAGCCAAAAGCACTCTGGGGTCCCCTTGGGACCTGGTGACAGGAGGGTTCTGTTCTGAGGGAAAGATCTTCAACTTGGACCTAAAGTAGCAACTAGATTGAAAACCAAAATGTAACTTCTTCTGTGACCAGAGAATTGCCAGAGAAAAGGCAGGTAAGGGAGGGCAGGGATGGAAAGAGCACTGGAGCTGGGGTCAAAGGTCTGAATTTGAAATGTGGCTTCAGCCACTTCGATCAATTAGCCTCTTGACTCTGGGGAAATTCCTTGACTTCTCGGAACCTCCGAAGTCTAGGGATAAGAATCCGACTTAATTCACCAGACAGTCTACTAATGAACGGGTGAGTACCTCTCTGAGTTCCTTACACATAGTAGGTCCTCAATGAAAGGCTGTGGATCAGACAGGTACTTGCGTGCTAATGTTCTTTACAGCATTATTCATAACAGTCAAAAAGTGGGAGAACTCAGGTGTCCATCGACAGAGAAGGGATGAATAGTCAAACAAAATATAACATAGAGAGTGTTCTCTGATGGCTCAGGCAGATGAGACCCTGGCATGCAGGACCAAGTACCTGAGGTCAACACCTGGCAGAGTCAGGGTGAATAAACCAAGATGAACAAACCAAATAAATAAAGATGCTTCTTCCTTACTTATTACTTAAATGCTTTTTCTTCCTCTCTTAAAAAAAATATGTACATATAACATATATATATGTATATGTATACAGAGAGAGAGAGAGAGAGAGAGAGAGAGAGAGAGAGAGAGAGAGAGAGAGAGAGTATACATTGGGATATTATTCAGCCATCAAGAGGAATGAAGTTCTGACATATGCTACACCATGGATGAACCTTGAAAACAATATGCTAAAAGAAATAAATCAGTCGTAAAAAGACAAATATTGTGTGAGTCCATTTTGGCTAGAATAGGCAAATTTGTAGAGACAAAAAGTAGAATAGAGCTACCAGGGCATGAAGAAAAGAGAGCTGAGGAGTCACTGTTAATAGGCCAGGATTTTTTGGTTTGGGGTGATGAAAATCTTTTGGAAATAGTTCTGATTGCTGCCCGACCGTGTGACTATAATTAAGACCACTGAACTACACACTTAAAAACGGTGAGAATGGCTAATAGCGTATATATTTTTTACAGTCCCCCGCCCCCCCAAATTGAAGGGCTATGGAACCTGATTATGCAAATAAAGTTCTGCTTTTAGTAGCACTTTTGTGAAAGCTCCCAGTTGAAAACAGCCCAAATGTGCCTCTACAGTAGAACTGATAAAGTGGTGTCTACTCACACAACGGCACGTGCTGACTGTTGTGAGAATAAATGACAACCGCGTCCAACAACCTGACTGAATCTCACAGATGTGACACTGAGTGAAAGAAGTCACACGTGAAAAAAGGACATCCTGTTCGATTTAATTTGTGTGGACTTCAAAAACAGGCAAAACAAATCTAGTTGGTCAACAGTGTTACCCTCGGGGAGTGATTATTGGAAGCGGGGACAAGAGGCCTTCTAGGAGCTGGCGACCTTCTCTTTCCTGATCTAGACGCTGTTACCTGGGTGTGTTCACTTTGAGGAAATTCTTGAAGCTCTTTTACATCAGGAGTTTTTCTATACTCATGCTTGCTTCAACAGAACATGTTTTGAAAAGGTCTGGGTCAAGTCTCGAGTGAAGGGGATGGTGAATTAGAAAGCAAAGCTACAGAAGCGTGATTTACACAATCTGTGCCAAGACAGCGGGACAAAAAACAAGATGCTGCCTTCTCCATGCTGCTTGTGATTTGTACGGCTCACCCACCCCTAGGCCTTCATGAGCTGTAACCAATTAGTTTTGAACTCCAAAGAGCAGACTTTCCAGAGTTCATACTGCTGGGAATGTGGAGGGGAGTGGGGTACCCACAGCATCAAACACAGGCCTGATCCCCAAGCTCGTAGCCTCCAGAGCAGAATCCACTGTCCCCTGAACTTGTAGGCACACAGGAAGCATTCACCAAATGTATAGGTCGACCATGTCATAAAAATTCTTTCAGTGCACACCTGAGATCCCACTACTCACATTGGGGCGGAGCTATCTGCAGCCCCTGGAGGAACTGTCTGCAAGAAGCTGGGGAGCTAGAGAAGAGGTTATCCCTTGCCCTGCTGGGAGTCTACCTTCCGAAAGCTACCCTACTGGATGCTGTGAGAAGAGCTGATCCAAAACATATGAAGTGGCCCTGGCTGACCCACGGTGATTCCTGAGGTCGGGGCCACGGGGGAGGGGGTAGTTGATATTTTTACTTGGTGACAAACTGCTAAATAGTAGATCTGGCTGGGATTTCGGTTACTCGCCCACTGACCTGACCAGTGTGACAGATTCAGCAAGTTATTTTGGCCCTGCGGAGACTCAGATCTTGGTTTCTGCTCCTGGAGACTTCCCTGTCTCTCCTGGGTAGTTGGCCTCTCCCGGGTGTCCTGCTTGTTTGTCTGGCAGTCTGGAACCCTGAGCACTGGAGCTGTAGCACAGACCTTTGCCAGCTCTGGGTCTCTTACATGACCTGGGGTACGTGGCCCCGGGGAACAGACTCCTGTTTACAGGGTGTTCCTCACGCACAGGTCCAGCAAATGCTGTCTTTCCACGCCCTCCAGGCTCCTCTGCCTTTCTCCCTGCAGCAAACAGTCAGCCACTCTTGGTATTAATGATAGCGGTTCCAACAACATAATTCCTTGCCTGGGAATAGTGCTTTATGGTTTATAAAATCCTTTTAGAGTCTCATGTCATTTGACTCTTCCATAGCCCTCTATTTGGAACTAAAGCTTAAGGAGGTTCTGGGACTTACCCAAGGTCATGGACTCATAAAGGTCAGAGCATATCTTTTGATTTTGGTCCTGTCTTCACTCCTCTGATGCTCTTGCTTTGGAAACTGGAGCAGAGGCTACTAGTTGTAACTCCAAATCCATCCTCCTTTCTTTCTTAGCAGCGGAACCTCCATTTTATTCAAGGAAGTATTGAGTCCAGGCAAAAGAAAAGTTCCCAAACTCACTTAGAACCCGTGATTTATAAGCAGAAACTTCAGGAAAACTTAAAAGTAGAAAGGGGGTGGTTTGTGGACCCTTTTTACCTTTCCATTTTGCCTGGAATTTAGATGGAATGACCGGAACTCAGCAGTCATCTTGGACAATGAGGTGACCTGGAGACTAAAAGCCATGAATAATGAAGCAGACACATATAAATCTCAGATGACCTGAGAGTTACCAGACCAGCCCAGATTTTCTACTTCCATACTTTTTTTATAGAAGAGAGAAAAACTTCTATCTCGTCTAAGCCACTGCTATGTGGTTTTCTGTTTGCAGCCAAGTTGAATCCCTCTGATTCTAGGACCCCATTTCTCATTCACCTGGAATGCTTCTCATACCCCTGGAATACAGGGGGTCCTCTCCTCATAGTTCTTAGTCCTTATAGTTTGTATCTCCTGGGCTTTTGTATATCCAAAGCAGGCACCTTTCAGGGTCCCTTGAACCTGCTGAATTGTAGAGAATGATCCCATGACACAGTTTCTTCTCTTCTTATAGTCAAGAGAAACTACTGAGCAGGGAAAACACATGAGGATTCTAAGTATGCAGCAATTTGCATAAATTGAATTATTCTGAGATCCAGTTTACAAATACACACTCTCTCAAACCCCCCTGTATCTCCTTAATCTTTCAGAGGGTGAGACAGAGCTTTTATTGTTGGGAATTTCATCATGTGCCCTCAAAGCACAGCAGAGAAATGGAGAGTGCATGGTTCCTATCAGCAAAAAAAAAAGAAAGAGTTTTTTTGCGCACATGCCCCTAACTGATACATGTTTATAGGTTTAGGATTACAGACTCACTCCTATTAGTCCAGATGCATGAAACTACAAATAACTGATATCCCAGTCAAGAATGTCTAACTAGGAGACCTAGACTGGTAAAGGGAGAGTGGGCTTATCTTGTTCTCTGCTGGTCATGGATGTCATTAAGGACCGGCCCTTCTCTGACTTTCTCACATTGTTTCATTCTTAATGCTTTGACTTTTGTTCTCTAATCTGTCCCTTCAAGCCCATGTGCTAAAATCATATCTGCCTTCTCAGTAGGAAAAAGGGAGCAGGGGCAGTGCCAATCTGCCATGATCTGGCATCTATGCCTTGTCTAAGAAGGAAATGTCTTTTCCAGGAAACTCTGGTGGATATGTCCTTATACCTTATTGGTCAGCACTGAGTCACAAGGCTTTACAGGCTGAAAAGGAGTCTGGAGAAAATGGACATGAGAATGGAAAGGCTATTGAGTGACCATCCCATAGAGTCTGCAATGTGCATGTATTACCGGGCTAATGTATTGAGTACATTTTAAGTTCTATCAAAAAATAGTGATTTTTAAAGAATGAAATAATAAATAAGCACATTCATGTTTCTTCTCAAACAATGCCTGGAGCATAAGAGCCCACTTTGGAAACTACTGGTACATCAGCAAGGGCATAACCTCTGGAGCCAGGAGGATCTGAGATTAAGTTCTGTCTCTACGTACGAGCTTCAACTTTGCTCAAAACCCTTCATTTGTTAAGCTTCATTTTTCTCATCTGCAAAATAAATAGAAGCCACCTGATAAGAGTTTCATATGTTTCCCAGCTCAGTGCTCCACACCTTGGAAGAAGCAATACATTTTAAGTAATGTGTCTCCCCTTCAATAACAACTTCCCATTGACGGGACAGGGAATGGTGGTGGGAGAGTTAAGGTATTGAAAGCAATGATAATTCCTCAAAGGACGTTTAAATACTCCCCATCACTTAAGTATCCAGGTGTTATTCATTTCTATAGCAACTGAAACCACATTCTAACGATTCCTTCAGGGTTAGAGAATGGGACCAGAACTCCTGTCAGCATTTCCCCAGCTTTGCCACTAGCGGCTCTAAGCCTCTGATCCTGCTATTCCCCACTCTTGGCCTCAGTTTCCTCAGCTGGATCTTGGGAGGTTTACGTCAGAAGGTCCTACATTTTCTTCTCCCCTTCAGTTTAAGGATATTCTCATGGTCAGTCCTGACATATGGGACATCTCTCTGTCTGCTCTTGTCCTACTTCCGTGGCCTTCCCTGAGGCTCCTGAATTTGATTTTTCTTGCCTTCCCTTTCTCTGGCCTGTTCACACATCAGTTTTCCTGTCTTCTGGTGACTGCCTTTTGCAGTGGTTTATCCCAGCATCCTACGACATTCCATCATCTTTCTGTTGTGGAGGCAGCATGAAGTCTGGTTTCTCTGCTAGAAACTACACGTGGTTTCAGATCCATTCCCCTAAATAGGTTCCAGAGCACTTTCAGTGTATTAGCCCTTGTCCTAAGGGCTTAACATGTTTTAACTCACATAACACTAGGAGGTAGATGCCATTTTTGTTGTCATCATCATCATCGGCGGCAGCAGCATCACCATTTTCACTTTTAAAATGAGAAAGGAGCACAGAGAGGTTAAGTAACTTGCCCAAGGTTATGCAGCTGGTAAGGGGCAAGACTGTGTGTTTAGCGGTCTGGATCTACAGTTTGCGCTTTTAATCACTGTACTAAACAATACCTAATTTTTAAACTTTGTTTCTTCCTAATTATGTGACCTAGTTCGTTAACTCGGTTTTTGTAATGCTGAGCCATGATTGCAAACATCATGACATTTTACCCTAATATTTTGGCATATCTATACTGAGAAGAGGAGTATCTCTTTATAAAACCTCAGCACTCTCATCAATGCAGGGAATTTGACACTGATACAGAACTGTCATTAACACAATGTTTATTTCCAAACATCCCTGTCTCAGTATCTCTTTTAGCTGTTTTTCCTCCCCAGACAAGGACCACATACTATGTCTGATTATATTGCTTTTGAACTTTTTTAATTGAGCCATAACTCACATAGTATAAAATTCACTTTTTAAAAGTGTACAGTTCAGTGTTGCTTTTTAAAAGTATATTCACAAAGTTGTGTGACTGTCACTACTTATTAATTCCAGAAAATTTCCATTATCCCCAAAGGAAAACCTATATTCTTTAGCAATCACTCCTTATTCTCCTAGATCTCCGGCCCTTAGCAACCACTGATCTATCTTTCATTCCTATGATTTTGTCTGTTTTGGACATTTCGTATAAATGGAATAATACAATATGTGGCCTTTTGTCTAACTTTTTTCACTTAGCATAGTGTTTTCAAGGCTCATCTTTGTCGTAATACAGATTAGAATTTTATTCCTTTTCAGGGCTGAATAATATTCCATTATATGGCCATACCACATTTTGTTTATTCGTTATTTGTTGATAGCTTAAGTTATTTCCACTTTTAGCTTTTGTGAATAGTGTTTCTCTGATATTGACATTTGTGGGGGGGGGGGTTCCCTGTTACTATTTTGCAGACCATCCCTCTATTTGCTTTCCTTGTTTCAGGTTTGCGGCATCAGTTTTCTTAGTCTAACAAATGCTTTCTTTTTCAGATGAACCCACCCATGAACCAATACCTCTGCCTCATTCTATCACTGGCAGGTGGAACAGCGTGATGAAGGCAGAGATCCTTGCCTCCCCAACAAAGACGCGCTGTGCTTATACCCACTGCCCACAGTCCCTGTCTCTGCCCTCCCTGTCCTGTGGGCACAGAACCTCAGACTATTTCAGGCCTCTTCGTGGTAGACCTGGCCTGGGAAAATCTGAGGTTCTGGCTGCTGGACACAACTACCTTCCTTAGATGCATGAAGGTCATCCCCTGGGTTTGGCTCCTTCGGTCTAGTGGCTCAACCTCTTGCTTCTCGTTCCCACCACCCCCAGCAGTCCCCCCTTGGCAGCCAGACTGAAGGAGCAGAATATGCCTCCCTGGGATGGGCTTCCTGTTGACAAAGGCCACTGTGGCATCGGGTGTGGTTAAGGCGCAAAAGAGCATCTACTGAAAATGAGCCCTTTCTCAATGAACTTGGAGCACGTGTGGCTTTGAGTCATTGCTGCTTCCTTCATAAGGGTATAAACAACCTTTCTTCCCCCGCTGTTTCCTCTGCACAGCTCCCAGGACCCCACAGCTATGAAAATCTGGAGTCTCTTCCCTCCTGGACCTCTTCCCCAGATCAACCTCTCCGCTTTCTTGGTAAAACCCACAGGGGAATGGAGACTGCGGCATCATAGCTGTTTGTGTTTTCGTTAGCAGAATGAGGCAGGGCGTTTGAGTCACTTTCTGACGCCTTGTGTGGCTTTGAACAGGCCACTCGACTGCTCTGCACTCCTGTCTCCTCAAGTGGAATCGAGAGAATGCATGACGCCAGCCTGCAGCTTTTACCCACAGGCGGGGATTTGTTTATGGGTGAGAGTGGAGTCACTGAGATGGGCTGAACCTCCTTCCTTGGAGGTACAGACATTTAACAATAGGTCAGATCCCCATTTGACCATCCTGGCAGATAAAGAGGTGGTTGTGGAAAGAGCATGAGCTGAGGGCCAGACATTGGCGAGGCAAAAACTCGTCTCTGCACCAGACTAACTGAGTGGCCTCAAGCAATTTCGTCTCTCTGAACGTCTGTATAATGGGGAGAATAGGAGACTTTTCAGGAGTTGATGGGGAAGTAAAAGGAGGTGACATCTGTAAAGGCTAAGGACAGTTTCTGGAATGTCCTAAATGCCCAGCAAACCAATGACGTAGAAGACGGGCAGTTGAATAGGGTAGCTGTAGGGTGTCTTTAAAATATATCCCAGTATTTACTCCTCTCTGATGGTCAATTTTTCATGCTGGGGTTTAAGACAGTTAATTTAGTGCAGTCGGGGAATATCCCCAAATTTTACTGTGATCTCTTTTCTGGAAATTGGGGCTCCTTGTTGTTCACACTTCTTTCTTTCTTTATTTTTCCTGCTCAGCCTAGGTTTTACGTCTTTAGAAAACAGAACCAATCAGAAATGGGTTTCAAAGGTCACAATTTATCTCAAGGGAAACTTTCTAGAGGGTGAAATACTACAGAGAGAGGCTTTGAACCCTTCCTGTGGGGCCTGTCTCCCTGGGAGGCATGTGCTCCAGTCTCCCCGGTGGCGTGGCTCTGGTGGGCCACCCAGGAGGTGAGATTTCAGAACTGCCCAGCCACAAATCCTCTCTATCTTTTAGGATCATTTGTGATAGTCCTCGAAGCCCATTGATTTAAAGCTTTGATCCCTGCTGGAGAGAGATACTCCTGGGAAAAGATATCATTTAATCCTCTTCAATCATGTAACCTTCCATGTGTATAACTATAGCAGAAATTGCTGGTTATCCCCCTAGATCGTTTCTCTCTGTCTTATTTTATAATAGAACCCCCAAATTCTGGCTGCCTGCTTAAAGCAGGGTTTCTCAACCTCAGCACTATTAAACATTTTGGACTGGATAATTCTTGTGTGGAGCTATTCTGTACATTATGGGACATTTGGCAGCATTTGGCTTCTACTCATCACTCCACCTCCCAGTTGTGACCTAAAATGTCTCCAGATATTGACAAGTCTCCTCTGAGTTAGGGGAAAAATTTCCCCCACTGAGAACTGCTGCATTAAAGACTACATTTCCCAGCCTCCCTTGCAGCTAGATGTGGTGACATAATGAAGTTGTGGCAAAGGTTGTGACTTGGTGAACACTCAGCAGTGTGGATGTCAGCAACTACAGCTTCCCTTAAAGGGGCAAGTGGACCTCTATTTCCTTGCTCCCCTTTTTATTGGCTAGAATGTGAACACAGTGCCAGGAGTTGGGAGATAGAGGCTGTTGGTGGAGGTGACAGAGCAACTACAGTGAAGGAACATGGGTGCCCAGCGATGTGGAGCCACCAGATCCACCCTTATGTGAGAGAGAAATATAGGCTGACTATTTCCTTGAGATGAAAATGGAACATTAGATGGCAAAGTCTGGATGGGGTTTTGAGCTGGCAAATAAGGGGAGGGGATGAAGCAGAGCAATCCTAGCAGGAGCAGAGCAACAAGTAAGTATTATATGATATTGATCGGTGTTCACATAGTAACAATGTGTGGTCCAGTGTGACTTCATACAAATGGTCGAGGCCAGTGCCAGGAATTTTGGCACTTTAGTAAAAAACCAAATGTGGTGCCCCTATAAGGCCCTCTCTAAATGTTCTGCTTAAAACACATGCAGCTTTAACCATCTCAGTGCCAGAAATGCCCAATAACCCCCAGAATGCCAGAAATAATCCCCATAGTACATACCTGTAACTTGACCATGCTGCAGTGTTCTGCTCCCTTTGAAGAAACAGGCATTCAGGGTTGAGGGAATCCTCTTCCCTTGAAGCTCCTCTTTCCTCACAGGGGGCAAGAACAGTGGTAGCAGAGGGGCCCAATGCGGTCAGCACCGGAAAGGGTCATCTTTAACACAGGGCAAAAGGGGAAGCTGCTTTTGAGTCCCTAACAGACTGGCCCTGAGGTAACTCAACTGCCCCTCTTTCTCTGTGTTATAATGGCCCCAGTTTATTAAAAACAGGACAAAATCAACATTTATATTAAAATAACAGGGAAGTTGGGAAATATGAAAATAGTGATACTGTTCCATTTACAATAGTCCATATGGTCAGTCTAGAAACAGCTTCCTATCTTGTTGGAACCACTGCATTTTGACCTTTTTCATAGATACCAAACTCTGTCCTAATTAACACAATGAGTTTATCAGTTAGTTTCCTGAGTGCAGTGTTTGACAGAAGCGAGGAGAAGGAGGATGCACAATAAAGGGATGCATGACCAAACCTGCTACTGTGGAACCCTTCTAAGTTATAGGCACTATGAATTAGGGGTTTTCGTGAACATTGCTTTCTGTTTAATTCTCTGAGAGGTGCCTTTTTTTTTTTTTTTTTTTAAAGTAGAAAGCAGGCAGGCAGGAAGGAAGTAAAAGAGAAGAGGAAGTAGTGTAATTTATTTATTTATAATTTTGGATCTTCCCCTGGACCCCAGGTCACGAACCTGGATGCTTGGTCTTTCCACCAGGAGAGGACTATTACCCCTGTGTTTCCAGAAGAGGAGGCCAAGGGTCAGAGAGGCTGAGTGACCTGTCCACGTCATACAGTCAGCAAGGGACAGAGCCAGGATTCAGTGCTGCCTTGAAAGAGCCCCCTGTATCCGCCTGCAACTTCGACTGAGAGACCATGCAGACACTCGACTCTACTAAAGAGGTTACTGCTTTCAGGATAATTGCCACACAAAGTTCTCCTATGTCTGCCCCAGTACTGTCTCTACTCTCCTTACACCCAATGTTCAGCCCTGCTCCTCTCCCTGTGGTCTTGGGCTTGCCTGCCCTTTCCTTTGCTCAGGCAGTCCCCTTGGGTTGGAATTCCTTTAATATTCCTCCAAATCCCTAACCTCTAAATCTGCTGACTCAGAGCCCTTCTTCAGGACTCCATTCAGACATCTCCTCCAGGAAGCCTTCCCTGACTATACCCTTCTCAATCAGACCAGGTCCCTCTACTCTGTGCTCCCTCCATGCCTGTGCCCCTATGATGGCAGTGACCCCGCTCTATGAGGTGTAGGGTCTACCATGATGGAGCTTCTTGGGGCAAGGCCTCTGTCTTCTTTATCTCTTCACCGATCACCCTGATGTCTGAAACCATGCTCTCAAGGAGGGAGGAGGAAAGGATGGGATGCTGCAAAGTGAGTGACTAATCAGTGTGCAATCTCTTCACCCCTTTTTGTTGCACAGCGGGAGCCAACTGCTGGTCCCTGTGAGGATTTCACAGAGGGGAAACGTCCTGGGTTTGGTCCTCAAGGAGCCAAATAAGACTCAAGAAGAAGGCAAAAAGAAATCAAATCTTGGTGAGCAGTGGGCACTCTGTTTTTGTGATCATCTATAGAATGCGTCCCCTGCAGCCCCGCCGCAGGCTCTGGGCTTTCTCACCCCTACTGGTCCTTAGGAAAGTCAACTCATTCTAACAGCAGCCTGAGCAAGGCAGGGCTAGGAAGAACAGTGTACTGCCAGACAGCCACGCAGCAAGAGCCATGCTGAAAAGACCAGGTCCCCTGCATCTCTGCCCCAACTCCCCTAGGTGGTGGGGTTTGCATTATGTCTTATTCTGGGGGAACTGCTGGTGTCCAGGGCCAGGGGAGCCCTTTTCCATCCCTCTTGACAAGCCTTGCCACAGAGATCAATAAACAGGGACGTGAAAGACAGGATGGTTTCCTTCCTCGGGTGCCCTGGAAGCTCAGAGGGGCATCTGGAGAGCCAGGGGACAGACTGGACATCTCAGGACACAGTCAGGTCTCACCCATGGCGAGGGACCACCCGTTGGTCCAGAGTTTCTTTGAGATGCTGCTTTGGTCCCTGATCGGTGGGTTTGAAAATCTAGGCAAACCTTCCTTTTGCATGTACGAAACATAACCAACCCTGAAACATTTGCAAGAGAACTGAAGTTACCAGAAGGGAATGGGGTAGGTGGGGGACACATGGTGGTGGAGCCCACGGGACGATGGGGAAGAATATTTGGTGATTTGGTGGAGGGCCTGGTGTGTTGAAACATAACTAAGAAAGGGGGAACCTATACATAGGAAATTGTTTTAATGTTTTGGAAAATTACTACAATAAAAAAAAAAAAAAAAAAAAAAAAAAGCCTCTCATGCCAGGTAAGGGAGCATGGAGACATGGTCTCAGAGGCTGAATCAGCCCCGAGGGTGGGCAAGAATGACAGATGTCCTGGGGATGGTGTGTGACAATGCTGCCATCAGCCAGCCCTGCTGAGTGTGTGTCAGGCACTATTCCAAGCACTGATTTAAACCTTGCACCCTTACACCTTAAGAGACTGATTCTGGTATTATCCTATTCATTCTCCAATGGTCTTAAAGCCATTTTCCACGGTGCACTGCTCACACAGAAGCACCCATCCTTTCTGAGAGGCCTTGGGCAGGTTACGTGGCCTTCCTGGGGGACTCCTTGTCGGTGAAAAGCCAGCCTTCCTGAGTTGCTCCTAACGCTGTGAGACCGACAGTGCAAGCCCGCTTCTTCAAAGAGGCTACGGGCATTAACCAGACGTACACGGCTAATCCTTCCTTCCTTAGCTGACCTGGTCTGCGTGCAGACAGCAGGGCCCAGCAGCAATCCCCAGGGAGGAAGCCTGCTATTTCCATGTTTCCCAACCCTCTTTGCTTCTCTCTTTTTTCCTCACTGACCACCAGCCATTTAGTATGGCCCGAGGATGACCTAGTCAGGATGGACAGAGGTCCCAGTACTAGGCTGTCCCTCACCAGGTCTGTGACCTCAGGCAAGTCACTCCCTTTCTCTGGGCCTCAGTTTCCTCATCTGTAAAACAAGGGAGTCCAGCCATACCATCCCTTTGAGCACTGACATTCTAATGTCCTGTGATCAAAGGCCAGTAGACGGGCTGAAGGAGCCAGACAGGAAAGCTCGGCCCAGCTCAGCTTCCCATGTTAATGGCTTTACCCAAAGGAGGCCCCTGCCTGTGGAAGCTGCTTTATCAAACCGTGTTCCAGCTCACTTAGATTACACTTCACTCCACTGAACTTCAAAAGGAACACAAGGGCTTCTCTGCAGACAATTGCCGGCAGAACGTCAACACGGCCGGTCAGGCTTGAAGGGGTCACCTCATTGGGCAGCTGGGCAGGCTTTGATGGACCCATGTTGGGAGAAAGAGAAAGGAGACAGGCTGGGGCCTCACGTGGTTGAGCCTTTGTGGTTTTCACATGGTTATCATCTTCCCCTGGCTCCAAATCCAGATCCCAAAAGACAGTCTCGATGGGCCAGAGAGATAGGCAGTTTCTAATAAGATGAAATATAATCTGAGGAGCTGCCAGCCTTACACTCGCCTGGAGGGAGAGAACAAAGCAAGTTTGTGAGAGTGACAGATTAAGGGCAAACCATGTTAGCGGCTTTATGTGTGAAAAAGTGACATGGGTTTTTGTTCATGATGAAAGTTAGTCATGAGATGTGGCTTCCAGAGAAACTAAAGCTTAAATACTGCCTTTAGAGACTATAGCATGAAGATGAAGACATGTGAGCATATCAATTGTTACCAGTTGTAAGTATATGGTACTAGACACTGGACCTAACCATTGATATGGACTATCTCATCTGATCTTCCAGTACCCAATGAAGTAAATACTATCATGATCTCCTTGCATTGCTGATGAGCAAACTAAAGTCCAGAGAGGTTAAGTGACTTGTTCAAGGCCACAGATAAAAGGTTGAGGTGGGCTTCAACCTTGGGTCTCTACCTCTTTTGCCATCAAAGCAGCATCATTTGAAGAATGCTTGAAAGAGGAATGGTTGTGTATCTTCCACTATTTTAAGGGCATGTGAGAGAAAGGGGATCAGATTTGTCCTGCATTGGTTCATTGGGAGAACTGAGATGATGAAAGGATGGAAGGAAAGAGTCTTCCACTCAATGGAAGGGAGACATTTCTAGTCGCCAGTTGTCTGAAGGCCGTAGGCCAATGCAGGAGGAGTGATTTCTTTGACCTTGGTGGGTCTGTGCATCACCACCAGCAGGAAGGTTAACCTTGCGATTTTGGAAAATTCAAGGATGGAGGAAATCAGATCAAGCCAAGACATCTTGTTCACTGGCATCCAAAAACATCTCATCATATAAAGGACTTCTCCATAGAGTCCTGGAGGTACTCAGTCCTGGGTGGCCTTAGTCCAAGGTAAGACCTAACTTCGCTTGAAAGAACTCTGGACTCAGAGTCAGAAGACCTGGTCTTTTGACTTCAACTTTCAGCTCTGAGCTCTTGGGCAAGTCACTTGACTTCACTGGACCGCTTTCTTAATTGTAAAAATGAACCTGGATTGAGTCAGTTTTGGGGTCTTGAAAGAGAAATAGATATTACAGAGAACTTTGGGACAATTGACCCTAATTGTGTCTCAGAGGCAAGTGTTGGAAAATACAGGTGGTGGAAGAAAGGCTGAGGTTGGGCCCCAGGGCAGCCTTCCAAGTAAAGAAGGTGGGGTGGGCTGAGGCAGTTCTGGCTTGGAGGTTAGGGCTCTGGAACTGGGAATCATTTTTGCATTTTTATCGTGGAGGAGCTGGTAGAAACATGCTTAGCAGACAAAACAAACACACCGAGGCGTGTTGTTGGTGAAGGCAGATGTTTTGTCTGCGGAGCCTGGGCTTCTAGTGGGCTCTTTCTCGCACAGAGACAGGCTCAGGGAGCTCCTAGGTGAGAAGAGGAGGCAGCAGGCATGCAACTCCCAAAGGGCTGGCTGTGCTTTGCATTTAAAGCCCAGAGAGTCTTCCGTTACTGTGAAGGAGGAAGAACTTCCCTAGCAGCTGCTTTTTGAAGTGAGGAAAACCTGGGTTTGAATCCCAACGCTGCCACTCACTAGCTAGTTGCTGTTAGGTGATTTTCTTAATCTAGGGGGTCCACATCATTTACCATCCAACTAGGGGCATGTTTTTGAGACTGGAAAGGAAAGCTATTGTTAATTATGTGTGATAACTGCATACACGGAGACTATTTGGGAGACACTGAGACAGAGGTCACCCTGCTTAACCTTCGCGAGCCCGTTTTCACCTTGGAAAAGTGGACTTTATGACATTCATATGTACCTGCTACATACAGCTGTGCTGATGATGAAATGAGTGACAAAGCATTTAGGTGCTCAAGAAGAGGAGGTTCCATCTTGCCCTTTGCCTCTAGCCCTAGTCTCTCTGTTTCTGAGAAGGGGTCGGAGAAAATGGGGCTAACTGGGGTCCCACAGAAGCTGTGTGAGGGCCTCCTTCAAATCCCTGTGCTCTTTCCTGGAGGGCCTATGTCCAAAGCCAGCTCGGACTTGGGCCTCCCCTTGGGATCTGTTTGCCTTTTCATAAACACAGACTGGGTTTTTCTTGGCTAAGCTCCTTTGCTCACAGTTCAGGAATTGTACCTTGAAGCATGAGCTCCCAAGTGATCTGAATCAGGATCTACCAGGAAGTTTGTTTTCCAAGGCCTTAGTCAACATGTGGGTGTGGAAACACCAGCCAGTTTCACTGTAGAATCAACTCCTTTTTAAATAGGGACTTTCAGGTTAGTCAGACTTTTCAAAACAACCTATTTAAACAAAATTCCATTTCTACCTTTCCATCACCAGCAGCAATTGCTGAAGCTATTTCTGTTCCAACCAGAGGTTTCCCCAACCATGTTTTAGTTGCTTCCCTTACTATTTCAAGCTTGGACTGTGATGTCACAGGCCAGAGGTGGGAAATGATTCTTCCATGCACCTTGGTTTCTCTTTTTGGCTTTTCATGTACTTGAAGGACTGCTGGGACCAGTCTTGTTTTGCTTCATTCTGATACCTTGGCGTGTTGATTGCCCGCAACAACAGCGATGCATTCTCGCCCTCCCAGATACTTGCCCCTTATGCCATGGCAGTCCTGGGGGTTCCCTTATTTCAGCATTTGAACCTCATAATTCAGACGGCCTTTGAGATATCAGGATTTGGTATGAAGTACTGAAAAAATATCATGGATCTCAAATGTGGTCACTTTAAACAGGCCCAGACTAACACCTCACCCAAACCTGCAAATTGACTTATAGACCTGGCACCTTCCCACAGCCCTAAGCCCCTGTCTCTGATCCCTTCCCTCTGGCTCCTACATTCTCGGAGCCTGTCCTGTGTGGCGCCCCATCGGCCATCTCTTTGCGGGCCGAGAACTCCTCTAGCAACGTGTCTGTCACCCACTTGTGATGTGTCCGGCGCTCTGCGCAGTGTAACATGACATTCCACTTCATGAGCAATGTCTAGCCAGCACTCAAGAAATGGGCTCTGTGTAAGCTATCAAGTCACCCTGCTGTGCCTTAATTTTGTCATTTGTAGACTGGGGATGATAACAGCTTTTCCCTCGTTGGATTGGTGTGAGAATTCAGTGAGTTTGTGAGCATCAAGTGTTTAGCGCCTTTCTGACATTTAGCATGCTCAATTGCTATTGAACATTTTTATGATAAATCTTGGCCACAGCCCTTGGAGATGGGGACTCTGACTACTCCACTGGCAAACAAGTGAATGAGGTTAGGAAAGGGTAAGTATCTTGCTCAAGCCATGCACTAGAATGACAGGGAGTAAGTGCACCTTGGGAGTCTAAGGTCTGGCCCTCTGACATGAATCTGGGTTCAATCCCACTTTGGTTCGTTGTGTATATCTTTCTAGACACCAATGTGCCAGACTCTATGCTAGCCACCAGGGAGAAGAAGGATGGACTCAAACCTAATGCGCCAGCGGGGCGCTCCACCCAATTTTCAGTGCAGCCCAGGCAGGCAGGCAGGCTCCGCACTAGGCACAGTTAATCTCCAGTCGTCCCCACTGGCTTCACCTGGCTCATTAAAACCAGATGTTATGAGTTTAGTTAGCATCTGCAGAGAGCGTCTTTCATCTTCAAAGACTTCCCACAGCACCAACCAATTAATCCTTACAACACTCTCATCTCATCGACAAATATTTATCCTCATTTCATACCCAGGAAAACGCAGGCACAGAGAGAACAGCCTGGGCGGAGATGGAAGAGTGCGTGGCAGAGTTCAGCAGACAATTCTGGACCCCCAGACCCCGTGGCTGCCGGGTCCATCTGGAGACTGGGGGGAAATTCTTCCCGTAATACCTCTTTTTTTTTTTTTTTTTTTTTTTTTAATGGAAGCAGAACCTTTTGTAAGTTCAGAAGAATTAGATTTCTTTAATAGTAACCTGCAGGAAATACATTAAAAACACATTCTATCAGTTACAAATCTTAATGTCACCAGCCAAGGATGAGGGAATTAATGCCGGGCCCAAAAATACATATAGTCAGCAACTCCGGGGCAAGGGCAGAGACGATTTATAGAGTGCGAGGTCTGGACGTCTGGAGCAGCAGGCTGAGCTCAGCAGTGAAATTGAAACAGGGCTGTTTTCCGATGGGGTGGAGCTGGGGGAGTGGGGGAGGCTGCTGAGGGCGCCTTTGATTCACTGGTTCCCCATTTCTTCTTAATGTGAAAAAAAAAAAAAAGTTTTTTAATGGTATAAAGACCAAGTTCAAATAGGTCACGAGAAGACTGCTTTCAGGAACATAAATCCTGTGAAGGGCACTTTAAAGGAATCAAGCCCCCCAATAGAGGCACCTCCTCCCATCAACACAAGCCGACTCTGATTATCTGCCCTGTCTACCTGGGTCAAAGAGGGAACCCCAGGGCTGGTTTGGCTGGAGAAGCTGGACAACAAAGACAAAATATATGTATAATTAGTGGGGGAATGACTTCCTTTCTTTACCTTGACATTATAAAATCAAAGAGTTACAGAAAACCCACACCTCAAAAAGTCGTGGGTTAGTACATTACAATAAGGGAAACAGCCTGGGTCTTTTTGATTTAGTTTTAGTTTCCAGACTCAGCGCCCCAATTTTGCCAAGCTTGAGGCTATCACAGACATGGAAAAGAAAAACTCATCTTTAGGGTCTAAGGTGTTCATTTTAGGAAGGAAAAGTGTCCTAAAGAACGATGCACAGCGTTCGGCTGTTAGTTTAGGGTGCCCTATTCCCACCTCGTGCTTACCACTCTCAGGGAGCGGGTATTAAACTGGACAGGCGGCTGGTTTGGGGGGTGGGGGGCACTAGGAACTGAATCTCGAAAGCAGAGATGGACCTGGGGCCACAGTATGCTCTTACCACTGGACTCCTTTGTCCAAAATCACAAAGCATCTGCTGTGGGGCTGGGCCAGTTGCTGGGCAAGTCTTTGTGGCCATTTCTCCTGGAGGAAAAAGTGAAAAGCATCACATAAAATCTTCTCCCTTTATAGCTGAGAAAACTGAGGCCACACGTCTGATCTGAGGTAGAGCTGGGAACCAGAGCTGGTCACAGCCTTCCCGCTTGGTGCTCCTCTGCCACACGGTAATGCCTCTTTTCCCCTGAGATGCCCATGGTGAGTCTATAGCTTGTCAGGATCTGGTAGCCAGCCCTTTCTAATCAAGCAGAGGACCCCATAGGAGACCAGGCATCTCAGTTTGCCTGGGGGTGGGCCAGGAGTTATTCCATGAAACCTAGGACAGTTCCAGACAGATGAGGAGGTACTGGTCATCCTATGGGGCAGTGTCCATAGCACAAATGCCCAATCGAGTTGGCTGATTAGTGGGGACTCAACACGGGGGAATCAAAAGTTAGGAAAGAGAAAGAGGTTTCTTGTGCTGAGCGGGTTGACTTGAAGTCTAATGATGCAAATAATTGAGTTTCTTTAAAGTTACTTAAGGAAAAGTAGGGGTTTGTCCTGAATTATAATAGCTAACATTTTAAGCGTGCTTTATAATTGTAGTGCACTTTCACATGCCAAATCTTATTTGGACCTTTAAAGCCAGGCTGTCTGATTTAACTCGTTTTTACGAAGTGGGAGACTGGCACACAGAGTTGGTCTACGGAGTTAGAGTCATCCAACTTGCTGTGAGTGACAGCTCAACAAGGGCCCAGGTCTCTGACCTTTGGCCAGTGCCATCCCCTCCCCTTCTCTGGACAGGTACCCTGGCTAGAGACCAGACCTTCAGTTCTCTAATTGTTGAGAAGCAGGAAGCCAGAAGCTGCGGGCTTCTGAATTCAATTCCAAGGACCTTGGATTAACACCAAAACAGTTCCCTTATTGGAGACTTGCTATTAGGAAAGACTTTTAGTGGGCCCAATGCCCGATCTTGGTTTGATGGAGCAAGGCTATTTGTTTACGTTTACCCTCCACAATTTGAAAACTGAGCTCCTTCTGAGACAATATTCAGGCTTTCCCTCCCCAAATGCCATTCAAGCACCAGCCTCCCCCATCCTTCAACCCCCAGGACCCTGCTTTCCACAAACACTGGAGCAGCCGGACTCTGCACTTCTGAAATTAGAGCTGGAGGTGAAATGCTTAGCCAAACTTTGCATTTCAATGCCTTTCTTCTCTCTGGGGTTTTAACTGCTTTTTCTGGCCTCAGGGAATCCCTTGGAAGTTAATAAAACTTACTACATCAAAGGGCTCCACAACCATTACTCAATTAAAACCTCACAGCACTCCTGCAGCAGGTAAGCATTATTAAGCCCATTTTACAGATGGGGAAACTGAGGTTAATTGGTTTGCCTCCAGCTACTGAGGAAATAAGTGTCCCAGTTGGCATTAGAACTGGGTGGTTTGTTCAGAGCACCCAATGGTGGTGGTTACCGCTGAAATCCGTTTTTCAAAGCACCTTGATTCTTAAAGATTTCTTTTTCCTTCACAAAACTGATTCCTCACCAGCTGCACCGAGGATAAGGAATTTCTCCAAGCTGGCTCATCAGAAGCAGCAGCTCCTGCCTTCATCCAGGAGAGGTGCCATAAAAATAGATGAAAGTTAAGGGTTCAGTGCAGTAATTTAGGAAACAATTTGGGTCTTTCAGAAATTAATGTTATTTAAAGATGCAGCTTCATCCACCCCCAGTGGCCTCCTGGGAGTGTTTCCTGAACCATCTGGTTCAATCAGCTCATTTTCTTTCCCCTAATCCTCCTGGCTCTTACGTGTGTATGTACAGCGAAGGTTCCTGGGGAACTCACAGCATGAATTAAAAGCAAAGACCTTTCTCTTTCACCAGCCACCTCTCCTCTTTTCCAAACAGTATTAAATTCCTAATCCTGTTTATTCTTAGTGGGGTATAAAATTCATGCTCCAGCAGACAATGAGATCTGTAGATGCCTGCACCCCAGGGCTCATGTCCTCTCAGTTTGGGTCCAGCCCAAGATGGTTGGGGTATCTTTACCCCGTCTCTGAGAAAACCCACAAAACCTGGTGGTGTTTAGGGATAGATTTGCCCAGGCCTGCTGAAGAAGGAAGAAATTTAAAAAAATTTTTTTTTTAAAAAATTTTTGGGTCTGGTTAAAGTTGTCCAGGAGCCACAGGGAAGATTTCAAAGACTGAGGTGAGTGTTTTCAAAAGGAGGGTTTCCGTACAGTCCCAACTGTGTAAGTCCCCACTTCTTGGTGTTCAAGTCCAATTATAATCCACAAAGGCAGGATGCCGTGTTTACATAAATAATTACCAGATTTCGGATAGCCAGACGTGTTACAGCACACAGAAGGCAGGCCCATAAATTGCATTTGGGGAATTAAGGTCAGATTGATCCTATCTCTGTAAATCCGGTCAAATTCTGGCAAGCTAAAGACACAT
This sequence comes from Solenodon paradoxus, assembly GCA_004363575.1. Classification (NCBI taxonomy): domain Eukaryota; kingdom Metazoa; phylum Chordata; class Mammalia; order Eulipotyphla; family Solenodontidae; genus Solenodon; species Solenodon paradoxus. The sequence continues at coordinate 48,311 of RJWH01000918.1, forward strand.
CTGGTTGACTGAGCCTCGGAAGGTAGGGGCCCCCAGAAGCCAGGGCTCCTGATGATGCTGTTACCCCCATGCCTCCCTTTCTTCCTCTCTCTGCTCTAGTTTGCCTGCTGGCTCTCAGAGCAAGGGGGTGGCAGGAGGAAGAACTGTCCTAACTTACAAAGGCCCAACCTGCAAGGGAGAAAGGCAGGAGAGGGGTGCAGGTATCTTACCTCCTATCCTTATTTTTTCCTCCTGGAACCACAAAGGAGCTCACCCATGAAACAATAGCAATGATCTGCAGTGAGAGAAAACAGCAAAGCTGTGAGCAGACCAAAACAGGCCCTCTGCTGCAGATTTCTCTCAAGCACGGGCCAAAATTTTCATTCAGGCAACAAAGATGCATTGAGCTACCTCTGCTGCTCCCGGCATCAAGGCACAGTGCCGTGATTGAGGGCTCAGGCTCTGGAGCTGGAAAGCTTGATTTCAATCCTGGCTCTTGGGTCACCTGGGCCAGTGACCTCATTCTCCTGATCACAGCTTCCCCATGCAGAGAGTGGGGAATAATGGCATTACTCCTGCAGGGTGAGTGAAGATGGACTCAAGTCATTCAAGAAGAGTTCTTAGAACAAGGCCCGCACATAGTAAGTACTGAATACATGTTGGCTACTGTTATCACTGTTACAACTGTGCGAGGCACACGTGGGCCTCTTTTGAAGGTGTTATAAGCTGGTTGAGACAGATGTTAGCATTAAAGACAAAGAGTAAAACAAAGCAGTATGGCTGGTTAGTTTCGGAGTAGATGGAAAAAAAGACAAACAAACAAGTGAGCTCTTAGGAGCAGGTAGAGGAGTGAGATTTCAGAAACAGAAGGATTCACAGAGGAAGAAAGGCTTAAGCCAGGCTTGAAGGAGATGCAAGATTTGTGTTATGTCACAGAATTACATAACAGATGAGAGGAAGACTTGGGGCACAGGGCTAAAACCTCAAGAATCCACAAGAATTCACCTAGAAGTCAAAGTGTTACGCAAGGTCTGACATTTCCAAAGTATAAGCCAAAGTTTTTCATTAAGAGTTCCAAATCAAAATGCTAGTCTCTCTTGCAGAGAAAGAAATATTGATTTATGTTAATTTCATCTGCCAAAATAATGTTGTAAAGTGTGGGTAACAGAGGGCATTGTGAAGAGACCAGAGGAGATAGGGCTCCATTATAAATAGATCCATATAAATTTTTTAAAGTGTGTACTAGGTGCTAAGCATTCAGGGAGATTCTGGCAATGACTATGAACATGGTTTCTGTTATAGATGTGTTGACCCTATATTTGTCATTTTCTATGTTTAAAAACATCTTAACATAAATAACTAAAGACAAGGCCACATGAAGCAGCATTTCCAAAACATTTTTATGTCATTATGTCTCTGTTGTTTAACATCTGTCTCTATGCCATTTCATAAATGAATTTGGCCTTTGAGTAAGAATAACAGTAACTTGTAATTTAAAAAAAATTAACCCTCTCACCTACGATTGAATTTCTAACTAAACTTTTTCTTGGATATGACTACTGATAAAGATGAATTAATTAAAGAAGCAGTCAATGAGTGAACCAATCATATGCTCTGCAGAGTTCAGTGGCAACAAAGGATAAGAAAGAATTTGAAGAGAAAGGACTATCAGCCAAGATGGAGCAACAGCAGGGACAGGATTTACTCTCCTGCCTGAAATAACAATAACGAAAAACAGATGAAATATATGACCTCATAAGCCATGGGGCGTTAAGTAGAATATTCAGGAGTATTGCCTCAATAGTGGGAAATAATTAGCTCTGTACTAAACACTGCTCTGGTCCTACCTAACAACTGCTAAAAGTAAGGCCAAAGGGTCAAACTGTTTCCAAGGAGTCTATCTGAGTCCCATAACCAAGCTCAAGACTATTTTATAAAAATACCAAAATAGCCACCCAACAAGGTAAAATGCACAATTCCTGCCATGTAAACAAAGATACCAGGCATGCAAAATATGACTCATAATTAGAAAAAAAATCAGTCAAAATTGACCCAGAATTGACATCAATATTATAGTTAGCAGCCAAAGACATTCGATCAGCTAGTATAACAGTAGTTCATATGTTAAAAAAAATACATACAACATAAAAAAGATGCAAACCAAACTTTTAGAGATGAAAACTAGAATGAATAATATGAGAATCATATTGATAAAAATTAATAGCTGATTAGACATTGCAGAAAAAAATGTTAGTGATGAGGAAGATATAACAACAAAAACTATCCAATATTAATTACACAAAAAAGTTTAAACAATGAAAAGATTATCAGTGACCTAGGGAACAACTTAAGCAGCCTGACATGCATATAATTGGAATCTTTGAGTAAGAGAGCAGTACAGAAAATTATTTGAAGATAATAGCCAATTATTTTCTAAATTGGATAAAAACTGTAAACTCAGATCCAAGAAGCTCAATGAGCTCAAAGTGCAAGAAATCCAAAGAGAACTACATCAACGCGCACATGACCTCTTGTCAGTGATAAAGAGAAAATCTTAGAAACCGGGAAAAAAGGATAACATTATATTTAGAAAAATACATATAAAGATAACCGGAGATTTCTCACAGGAAACAGTGCAAGTGAGAAGACAGTGGAGCAAAATATTTTAGGTTATGGGGAAAAAAACCAACAACCTTTCTCAATCAGAATCCTATACCCAGCAAATATCTTTAAAAATAAAGGTGTTTGGGGCATGCCCTGGTGGCTTAACAGTTAAGTCTGCCAGATGCATTCCACACACAGCCCAAACAACCAGATTTGTGATCCGGCGCCAGGGGAAAAATCATGATGAACAACTAAGTAAAATAAATAAAAATGCTTCTTCCTCCTCTCTCTCCCTCCTACATGCCTCCAATTGCCTTTGTTCCTGCTTGTACTTTTCCTTTAAAACAAATAAAAGACTTAAAAAAATAAAGATCTCTTAAGGGTAAGTTCAGATATACAAAACATGAAAGAATTCATTATCAGCAGAGTTAGTGGTAAGCAATGTTACAGGAAGTCCTTCAGATTGAAGGAAAACGATACCACATGGAAACATGGATACACCCAGAGGAATGAAGAGCACTGGAAAAGGTAAGTACATAAGTTATTTTTAACTGTGTATTTATCTTTCAGAAATGATCACTTCAACAAAAAATTATGATGTACTTATGGTTTATTGCACACGTATAATTAAAAAGTGTGACAACAAAATAATAAAGGCCAGGAGGGGAGAAATGGAAACAGACTAAGGAAGGTTTTATATATGAAGTGCTGTAGTATCAGTTAGAGACGGAGTGTGTTAAGACACACACACACACATACAATAAACCACTGAAATTAAAGCAACCACTAAAATAACACAACAAAGAATTACAGTTATTAAGTCAACAAAGGAAACCATAGGATCATAAAAATAATCTAAAAGAAGACAAAGAGAAAAAGATACAAAAAAAAATGGAACAAATGTAAAACAAACAGCAAAATGATAGGCTTAAATTTAACCATACTAGTAATCCTACAACAAATGAATGGTCTAGGCATGCGCTGGTGGCTCAAGTGTTAAGCCTGCAGCTGGGGTGCCATCTATTGCAGCCCAAGGACCCAGGTTTATGACCCTGGGCTAGCGGGGAACAACTAAAATGAACAACAGAATAAATATAAATGCTGCTTCCACCTCTCCCTGCCTGCCTGCTACCTGCCTGTCTTTCTTCATCTTAAAATAAATAAATAAATAAATAAATGGTCTAATCCTGAGTGGGAAAAGATAATTGCAGATCATATATCTGACAAGGGCTTAATATCCAGAATATATAAATAACTCATAAACCTCAACAACAACTCAATAAAAAATGGGCAGAGGAATTGAGTAGACATTAATTCAGAAAAGACACACAGATGGCCAACAGGTACATGAAAAGATGTTCCTCCTCTCTTGTTATTAGGGAAATATAAAGCAAAACAACGGTGAGATATCACCTCATACCCATGAGTATGGCTACTATCCAAAAGTCTGGAAACAACAAATGTTGGCCAGGACTGAGAAAAGGGAAGCCTTTTACACCATTGACAAGAGTGTAAATTGATGTAATCTTTATGGAAAGCAGGATGGAGTTCCTCAGAAATTTGGGAATGAAAATTCCGTATGATCCCATCATCCCACTTCTGGGTATTTACCCAAAAAACACAAAACCACTAATTCACAGAGATATATGCACTACCTTGCTTACTGCAGCATTATTTACAATAGCCAAGAATTAGAAATGACCTGAGTACCCACCATCAGAGATGAGTGAATAAAGAAGATGATACAATGGAATCCTACTCAGCCCTAAAGAAAGGTGAAACCCTGTCATTTGTGACAATAGGGATGAAACTAGAGGGAATTATCTAAGTGAATTTAATCAGATGGAGAAAGACAAATACCAGATGATCTTACTCACACACATAATAACAAAAGAACAGCAAAGAGACAAAACAAAAACTGACCTGTGGACATTGACAATAGAGCTGAGATTACCAGCAGAAAGGGGTTGGAAGGCGGGAGCAAGCGGTGGTGGGGTCCAGTTGACAGTGGTGGAGGACTTTTGGGAATTTGGTGGTGGTTGTGGTGTGTTGCCATATACTTGACGACTGGAGAACCTGCATATATGAGTATGTATTATTTTGTAAATCAAAGCTACCTTAATACATTTTTTTTTTTAAGGAAGAAATCTCTTAAAAATAATCAGTAGAAAAAGTCTGTGGATTTTGACAACAGACTAGAGGTTATCAGAGGGGTAGCGGGTGTGATGGGAGCCAAGGGTAGAGGGGTCCAACGGAGGGTATCAGAACTTTGGTGTGAGGCATGGCATCATGCATTTGAAGCAGTGTGAACCTGTAGTTCTACAACATACACAGTGCTGCAAACCAATTTGACCTCAATTTAAAAAAAATCAATAAAAGAAATGATCTATACTGCACGGCTTCACTTATATGCAGTGTCAAAAAGAGCCAAACCCACAGAAATAGAAAGTAGAATGGTAGGGGAGAGAAGGAGTCATTGCTTATGAATATAGAGTTTCAATTTTTGCAAAATGAAAAAGTCCTGGCGATAGTTTGCACAGCAGTGCGAATGTACTCATCAACACTGCTGAGCTGACTTTAAATGGTTAAGATGGTAGGCTTTATGATATATGTATTTTTCCACAATGAAAGCCAAACTGATTTTATAAACCAAAGTTTCTTCATCAAAATTTTATTTAAAAAATAATGGGTTCACTTCTCAGCATTCAATAAAAGAATTCAATAGAACACTAAACTTGAAACCAACCAACCAAGAAAAAAAACCTCACTTATTTCCTTGAGGTGAAAAAAAAAAACAAAACAGAAACAAAAACAAATGGCATATATATTCTAATTAAAAGGTAAAGACTGTCATGTTGGATAAAAAAAAGGCAAGACCAAATTATATGGTGCTTATAAGAAATGCACTTTAAAGACACAGATATGTTGAAAAGTAAAAGGGTAGAAAAAGATAGACCACACTAACACTGATCAGAAGAAAGATGGATCTGGGAATCTAATATGGAACATAGTGACTATGTGACTGTGTTGGATATTATATACTATGAAGTCACTAAGAATAAATATTAAAATTTGTCATCAAGAGAAAAAAATGATTATGATGGTTATAATTTGTCATAGTGATGTTGATCATTTTGCAACTTATAGTATATTGAATTAATGTTTATACCTGAAACTAAGATAATATGTCAAGTTTTTTAGAGGAAGGAAGAAAGGGAGAGGAGGAAGAAGCATTTTAAGGAAGGAAAAAACATCTTTATATGTTCATTTTGGTTTTTCACTCCAGCCCCCGATCTCAAACCTGGGTTCTTAAGTGGTTTGTCGTTCTCACACCAGGGTCACCTCAGCCACCTGAGTCATAAGGGTGTGCCCTCGTATGTCAATTATATCTCAAAAAAAAAGATGTCTAGACTTAGAGGATCAGATATATTATTAGATTAAAAATAATTATGAATTAAACAACAACAAAAAAGAAAGAAAGATGGAATGGCTGTACGAACATTAAAGTAGATTTCAGAGCAAAGAATATTGCCAGATATATGGTACTGATGGTACAGATATAAAAAAGATGACTTCATAATCAGAAAGAGCTTAATTTATCAAGCTGACTTCATTCTAAAAGTTTATATTCTTAATAACAGAATTTCAGAATGCATGAAACAAAAACTGATAGAACTGTAAGGACAAATAGACAAATCAAGATTATAATAGATTTCAGTACTTGATAACTGATGTACAAGTAGGCAGAAAATAATCAAGGGTACAGAAGACTTGAACGACACTGTCAATCAACTTGACCCAGTTGACAATTATAGAGTGTGCTATCCAACAAAAGCAGAATTCACATTCTTTTCAAATGTCCATTTACCAAAATAGGCCATATTCTGGGTCATAAAACAAGTCTCAGAAAATATAAAAAGATTCAAGTCATAGAAAATATGTTCTCTCATCACAAAGGAATTAAATTAGAAGTCATTAACAGAAAGATTCTTGGAAAACTGCCAAATGTTTGAAGCTAAATAACACACTTCTAAATAACTCAGAGATCAAATGAAAACACAAAAGGGAAACTAGAATATATTTTGAATGGAATGAAAATGAAAACTCCACAATTCAACATGTGTGGACTGCCACTAAATCAGTACTTGAAAGGTATCAAATCAATATCTCCAGCTTCCACCTTAAATTAGAAAAAGAAGAAAAAATGAAACCCAAAGTAAGCAAAAGAAAAGAAATAACAAATATCAGAACAGAAATGAATGAAATAGAGTATAGCAGAACAATGGAGAAAATCAATAAAGCCAACAGATAGTTGAGAAGATCAATACTATTAATAACTCTGCAGCCACACAGATCAAGAAAAGGGAGGAGGTGCATTCTGGTGAAGCAGTGGTTAGATCAGTCACCTTCCAAGGAGCACAGACTACATACACCTGGGTTTGAGTCCCTGACACTGGGGAAAACAACCATTGTGAAAAACTAAATAAAAATAAAATAAAGGACCCTGGTGGCCTACCGGTCTACTACACCTGGGAGCAGCCCCACATACATCCCATGGACCCAAGTTCAAGACCTGGGACTCGGGGGAACAACCAATATGAACAACTAAATTAAAATAAATAAAATGCTTCTCCCTTCTCTCGCTTCCTGCCTACCTGCCTAGTCACCTTCATAACCCCTTTCCTTAAAAAAAAAAAAAGAAAGAAAAGGGAGGAGACACAAATCACTACGATCAGTAGAGAGTTGTCCTTAATACCGAATTTACAGGTAATAATGAATAATTAATGCCAATACATTAGACAACTTAGTTGTAATGGAGAAATTTCTTGAAAAATAGACTAAACTCCCTCAATAAGAAGAGATATCTCAAACAGTCTAGTATTTTTTAACGAAAATGAATTTGTAGCTTAAAACGTTTCCTCCAAGAAAATTCTAGGCTTTTATCACTTCACTGGTAAATCACATGAACATTTTTAATTTATTTTTCTTGGTATACAAATATTTAAAGGATGGTGTGCCCTGGTAGAGTAGGGGTTAGGTGCAGTCCACATGCATCCCAAGATCACCAGGTCCCAGACCCAGAAAAACCGAGGTGAACAACTGTTAAATATATGAAGGGCTACTTTCTTCTCTCTCTTCCTATCTGCCTGCTTCCTGTGCTTACCTTCATTCCTGCCTGCATCTTTCCTAATATATCTATGTATATGTGTGTGTGTGTGTGTGTGTATGTATTATAAAGGAGAAATAATATCAATTCTTCATCAACTCAGAAATCCCCAACTCATTTTTTGTTTTTTTTGAGGAGGAAGATGGAAGGAAGGAAGAAAGGGGAAGGATTAAACATTTTTGTTTATTTTGCTTTTTTTTTATCCCAACCCCGGGTCTCAAACCCAGGTCCTTGGGGCCTACATGGGTCTTACACCACTGTCTCAGCTGCCTGAGCCATAAGAGGATGCCTCCCAACTCAGTTCTGAGACCAGTATTATCACCCTCATACTAAAACCAAACACATTTATAAGAAAGAAAAACTACAAATTATTATCCCTGATGAGCATAGGTACAAAAGTTGCAAACTAAATCCAACAATATAGAGAAAGAGAAAATATATCATGATCAAATGGGGTTTACTCCAGGAAGGCAAGGTTGATTTAACTTTAGAAAATCATCATTCAGAATATTAACAAAGAAAAAGCATTTGATCTTAATAGATACAGAAAAATCTCTTGACAAAAACACAATATCCATACCTGATTAACAGCAAACTAGTAGTTCAAAGGAACTTTCTCAACCTTATAAGGAGCATCTATGAAAAATCTGTACCTACTCTCATACTTAATGATGAGATTGAACGTTTTTCCTCTAAGATGAGGAGCAAGAGAAGAGATACCTGTTTTTTCATCATTATACTAAAGGTTTTAGCCAGTGCGTTATGGCAAGAAAAAAAAAAAGGCATCCGGATTGGAAAGGAAAAAGTAAAACCCAGGCAGTTTCTTATAAAACTCAACATATTCACCATGTAATCCAATGGTTTCACTCCTAGGTATTTACTAAGAGAAACGAAAACATATGTCCCCAAATAGACATATTAGAATATTTATAAGAGCTTTATTTAATATAGTAAAAAACTAAAAATAATTCACCCATCAATAGATAAACAAACTGTGGTACATTCACACAATGGACTACCACTCTGCAATTAAAAGGAAGAAAAAAAACTACTGACAAATGCCACAAAATGAATGACTCACATAGACATTTTACTGAGTCATAGCATTTAGAAACAAAAGACTGGTTATGGATTATGTCCCTTCCCCAACTAATAAGTCATAGCTGTAACCACCGTCACTGTATTTGGAGACAGGGTCTTTAAAGAGGTAATTAAAGTTAAATGAGGTCATAAAGCTGGGGCCCCACAACAGGACACAACAAGGAGACAGCCTTGCAAGCCAAAGACAGAGACCTCAGGAGAAACCAGACCTCTCAAAGCCTTGACCTTGATCTTCCAGCCTCCAGAAAACATGAGAAAATTAATGTCTATAGTTTAGGTTTCTCAGTCTCTGGTATTTTATGGCAGCCCCAGCTGACTAATTATACCTACATATTGTATAATTCCATTTACATGAAGCTTTAAAACAGAAAACATTGATGCGTGGTGACCACGAAAGCAGATCAGTGGTTGCCTGGTGTCTGGGATAAGGAGACAGGTATTGGCTGCAAGGGGCACAGGGAAACTTTTGCTGTGATGGAATTAGGATGTTTCACTGCAGTGGCAGTGAGCTGGTTTCAGAACTCATGAAAATGTGTGCTTAGAATTGGTACATTTTATTCATGAAAATTATGCCTCAATAAAGTTAATTTTAAAAGAAACAACGTTAGGTAAAAAGAGTAAACGAGAGCTGTAGGATGCAATGGAAGGGAGTTTCATTTCTTCCACTTTGCAATTGTGGATTTTTAGAGAGGAAGCTGTAGGTGGCATCTCAGCCCTGTGTTTCAAGAGGGTTACAGATGGAGCTCTCTGTGCTAAAGGCCCATGGAGTTATAATCATGTATTTCCTACAACTTGTTAACCTCAAATAGCCCATATTAAACATTAATCAACATTCAAAGGTATTGCATACAATGAAAAAAATGCCTAATAAGCTACACCCTTGTGGCTCCGATGACTGAGACACAGGGGTGTGGATGACATACAGGCCAAAGGTCTGGCCTTGAGGGCCAAAATGAAAAGCCAAAATGAACAACTAAATTAATTAAATTAATTAAAGATGTTCTTTCTCCCTTCTTTCCTCCCATGCTTCTTCCTCCTCTCTCTTCCTCTCTTTAAAACAATTACCAGGTCCCCATTACTGTTGCTGGTAGTGGAGTTTTCTTTAGCCTGTATGTCTAGTTCTTCCTAGTGACTTGTTCTCCAACCTGGAGTGTGTAGGTGCGTCTAATCCCTTCTGGTAAGCTTGCTGCAGGCATGAGAGTGCCTGCCCTAAGTAGAAGGACAATGACTACTAATCTTTCTAAAACAACAGCTCTTCTTTTCTAACAAAGTGCAGACATGAAGAGAGGAGACTTGGTTTCAGTGATTTAAAAAGCGTTTTCCAGCTATGCCATCCTCTGAGTCTATGATCTTAGGTTCACTCTTTCATTGCTTCTCTAACTCAGCTATATACCGAGTTATCTATCTCTCTGTACTTAATTCTGTAATGAGGGCTGGGGATGCAGCAGTGAAGACATGGTTTGCTTGCATTCCACTGTGAGCTGGAGTTGTAGGCATTCCAAGTTCAACTGTCTTAAGAATAAGACACGTATTGGCTTAATACTGAGGATCTCGGGCAGGAGGCCATGGTTTGGTAGTAATATGGCTGTCAGGGACAGTTCCTGGCCTCCTAACCTGATAGGACAAGGTCCAGAGGACTGGCTCTCCCATTCCCCAGGGGAGTGTGATGAAGTAGAGTGACAGAGAACCTTGCTGGAAGCCCGCCTCTCTTGCTCCTCATCAGCCTGACTTGTGTTCTCTGAATCAATTACTGTAACTAGGATGGAATTACTCGTATACTAATGAGGTGTTTTCATAGAACTGGGTGTGGTAGGAATCTGCTGGGTATGTCTCAGGGACCAAAAATTAGATGTTTTACTTTATTCTCATTGGGTTAAATTAACTGGACTCTGAACATTACAAATTTAAACTTTGCTTCAAACAACTGACAACTCCTTAGCAACTTCCAGAAGCATTGGCTTCAAAAACTGGTTTTAATCACAGATTAATTCAAGGGAGAAACCTTTACACCAAACACACCAGACATTTTCAGAAGTTTCACTAGCTGACTGCTGAGGGGCAGTTAGAAAAGAATATTTGGGGCTGCAACTCTGAAGCCAGGTGCAGAATCACACAGTTGAGTTTGGAGTTCACAGCTCTGAGGCTGGTAATTCCCTTCAGCTCTTGATGCCTCGGTTTCTTCTCCTGTAAAATAGGCGTAATAACTTTTTCATAGGATTTGTGAGAGGACTAAATGAGATAATAGAAGTGAGACCCCTTAGTGAAGTGCACATAGTGACCAATAATATTGCTGGACACAGGCAGAGCCAGTCCAATTGACATCACTGAGGTGCTGCCTCAGTTTGTTCCTCATCTACGTTTCCAACTTTTCAGAATCTGGTTTTAGGTTACAGTTGATTAAGAATAAGAGCACCACTTAAGAGGTATTTGTCAAGGTTTTGTTCTCCACCCATATTGCTTTTCTTGTGTATTCTTTTTCCTCTATTCTTTAGTGGGGGCGTATAAAAGACCAGACGAGGGCTCTGAGATGAGACTCTGGGTTTGATGCCCTGCTTTATCACTTACTGACTGTGATCTTGGGCAGGATACGTAAGGTCTCTTCATCTATACATGGGTATAAAGATATCTTTGTCATAGAGTTGTGAGAATAACAACATGTCTGTGTGAAGGATTCTCCAAGAGCCTGGCACATGGAAAACACTTTATGAGTGATGCCTAGGTTTATTACTATTTCATTGATCAACCAAGACTCCTGGCTCCATTCTCATCAATTAGTCAGTCTCTTTAATTCTAGCTGCTTATTTCTACCTGCCTGCTGAATAAAGATAAAGGTACAAACAAAAATTCCTTTTCTTTTTTTTTTTTTAAAGGAAATGTGTAGGCCCGAATGGAGGCAAATAGGCAGGCAGGAAGAGAGAGGAGGAAGGAGTTGTTTTTGTTTTTTAGTTCTTCATCCTGGTTGTGCTCGCCCAACTAGGGACTCAAACCTGGGTCCTTGGGGTGTGTGTGGACTTTCGCTCTGCTAGAGGCGGCTGACCAAATTACTACTCCACCAGGGTGCCTTGACAATCGAAATTCCACTGTTAACTTGCCCTAAAATACACTTAGCTACTCTCCTTTTTCCCCAAATGGCTTCCCCCTCCTTGGAGCCTTTCTTTCAATGTATATTAGCACCTATGGGGAACAAAGGACTTTGCTTTCTGTTTCAAGAATTCCAGATATGAGAAAGCCTTCTTTCCCTCTCTCTTTCCCACACATTCTCAGAGTTGGAGGGCATTCCCACCCTGCTGGAGGGAACTTGAACATGCCCAAGTTCACCAGCAAGTGGCCTGCAGAAAGAATTCCAGCCTCTGCTTTTGAGGGGACTCCCTTCCACCAACACATGGCTATGTGTTTCTCAGCCAGGAACTACTTTGCCTCAGTTATCGTGAGGGCCCTGGCAGACTCACAGTGCCAGGATTGAGGAGGTATGGCTTGGGGGTTCCTGGGTCATTCAAACAATAAAAATCAGATTTCATAACCTGCTATCCTGAGTTGTGCATTGAGGAAGGCGAGAGGGGATGCTAGCTCCTATGTTTCCAAGCATTGTGAGCAAAGCAAAACCCAAACTGAAGAATGGTGAGTCATCCTGAAAGAGCCTCTGTCCTTCACGAATGGGTACAAGAGATATCAATTCTGCAGAGGTTTAACCAGTGTTTCTCAATGTGAGAAATTCCACAGCATGTAATTTGAGGGTGCCCAAGGGCACCCTCCTGTCTCTCCTGCGTTCCCTTCTCCTCAGCCCTGACGGGTCTCAGGTACCCAACTTTGTAGCTGACCTGACATGCACTGAACTGGGCCACAAGCAGACTTCAGACATCAAAACAGTCAGTGAGTTCACCCAGTTCCTACTTCCTCAGACTATTGAAGGCAGAAAATTCTTGCCATTCCTGAGCTTGTAACTAACAGAGACTCAGACCCAGTGACCTCCTTTTGTTCCCGCTGGGGGCTGCAGCCCCTCCAGCAAGTTTAAACCATTCAGGGAGCTCCGGCCTCATCTCACAGATACTGAAGGTGGAGCAGGGGGGAGCAGGGAGGTGGCACTGGAGTTTACAAGGCGAATAGAAGCTGGGCAAAATATCCCAGGCCACGGGAAGAAAAACTGCCCCGATGTAAAACTGGAGTTTTAAAGTGTCCTCTGATCATAGTAGACGGTAGAATGGAAATGACCAAGGACTAGGGGGATGGGGAGGAGAGGATGGTGAGGTACTGCTTTCTGGGTAGAGTTTTTGTTCAGGATGTTGAAAGTTTTGGAGTATAGACAGTGGTAATGGTTACATAACGTTGTGAATTGAGCATATTTAATGTTACTGAATTGTATGGAATGGGTAAGATGATAAACATGAAAAAAATGACTAAGATATTAAATATTAAGATATTTACCACCACAGCAAAACAAAAAAAAACCCTCCTACAACCACTGAGAAACACAAAAACAGAAATACCCTCAACAACTCTGTTCTCTGTGTTTCTTTTGAAACTGACTTCAAATAGACTGGCTTCCAAATCTGTGGGGCTGCAGTCTTTGTCACATCATTATGCTTTGCTTTAGGCTGAAGGTTCTAGAGAATTATGGATGACACAAATGATTAAAACCGATGTATTTCTCAAGTATTTGAGATTCCTTCATCCCTACCCAATAATGTCTATTCAGGAAAAGTTTGTCTTTACTCCAGTCAGAAAAAGAAAATATACGAGCAACCGTTTAAAGTGGATCTCATTTTTAAGAAAATCTCCTACGTGAAATCTCAGATTTGGAAAACAAATTGATGACTGATGATGTGCCTTACAAAAGACCGATTCACTCAACAAAAGAGTTTACTCAAAGATTCCTTTAAGGAGAGAGCCCCCTGGTGCATTTAATGATATTATTGAATTAATTAAAAAAAAATCATTCCTACCATTCGAGGACAGAGCACTGTAAATATCTGAAAGTATTGTATTGTGTTGTCAGGGTCAGAATAAAGGAGTCGGGACTCTTTGACAAATGAACCATTTTGGCTCACAGTAACACAAGGCGGTGGGGGCGGGTGGGGGCGGGAATAAGATGAATTTTCTTGGCCTAAAATCCTGGCAGCTTTCTGGGAAGTCTTTGGGAATTTTGATTTACTCAAGACCAGCTAAACCCAATGCCTGTGCTGTGTCCATTTGGAGAAAGGGTCTGTGCCAAACATAGGGTCAGAGTTCTAATGCCTCTCATGCTGACCCCCCTCACCTGCCCCTAATCATAAAGACACTCAGATGTGAGCTCAACTCTGACCTGTGATGGCAGAAAAATATTATCTGTTGCCAGAAAGTGGATTCTCTCCGGTGATGAAGAATGATCCTTATTTATGTCTGCATAGGTACATTCTGGGACCCATAAAGGTTTAATTGTCCCTCTAACTAGTTTTTTTTAAAAACCCACAAAGAGGCTGCCAGCTTTCCCCAGAGTTTAAAACCAACTGAATGCGGTTCTGTGGAAACTGCTTTAAGTGAGTAACTTGCCCCGTGTCCTGGGGCACAAGGAGTGATTGTTTTGGGGACTCGAAAGATGCAGCTCTTAGGAAAACTGTTAAAGCCAGTTTTTGTGGCTTTGGACTGCTGTTGACTTGGGGGCATGGTGGGGGGGCGGGGTGGAGAGAGAGAGAGAGAGAGAGAGAGAGAGAGAGAGAGAGAGAGAGAGAGAGAGAGAGAGAGAGAGAGAGAGAGAGACCCATACCCAGAGCCATCTGCGTCTCTAATCTCAGGGAGCCACTGCCCCCTGCTGCCACCTTCTGGTTCAGGGGATGCCAGCCAGTCAAAGGACCCTAAATGTCCTTCTTTAATCTCAGCTATTGTCTCTACTGGTTTAAAAAGCTCACATGAAGTTAAGGACAGAAGAGAGACAAAGAAGAAACGTATCTATGAGATACAAAGAGAAAGACACTGGTAGCCAAAACCAAATCCAGGGACATACTTTGCCCAACTCCCTTAGAGGGAGCAGCGGCCCATCTGCATCACTTCTCCAACATCTCTGTCTCTCATTTGCGCCTATTCATTCTACAATTATTGATTGGCCACCTACCTGTCCCTACTTTCAGAAAGCTATAGTCTCGCGGAGTTAGGCATTCAATAAAGGTTAATTATGCACACAAATACATGATTACACACTGTAGTAAGTACTACCAAGAAAAAGTAGGGGATGCTCAGACAAGCTAAGGGGAGGCCCTAGAAAGTTCTCTGATGAAGTCAGGATTGTACGCTAGACCTGAAGGGTGAGAGTAAAGGAAGGAGGGAGAAGCACCCTGGGTGGTAGGATGGCATGTGCAGAGATCCCGAAGCAGGTAGAAACAGGGCCTGTTCGGAACTGCTTGTGGAGTGAGATGTGGCTGCAGAAGCAGGCTACCAGCATCTTCTTTGTTCTCTGCGTTCCCTTTCCTCACAGATTTATAAAGGTTTCCCCATCCATCACATTTCACTTTGAGCTTCAAAGGGCTACATTCAGACTGCCCCCAAATTACCTCAACCCTTTGCAGATTCCTCTTGGGTTCTGTGAAGAAAACACATTTTTCAAAAGACTAAAGCAAATAGTTTTGACATGCAGTTCTATACCATACGGGAGGCTATAATGAAGTCAATCCCAGTTTACATGACTCCAAATGGTTCCATTTAAATGTCCCACCCTGTATTTACATGTCCCTACCACTTAAGTTGACTGTTTATCTTCAATATATTCTACTATACTCGCAGTCTTGGCTTCTATTTAACTTCATCTCTTACTTTTTCCATTCCGTGGTCTATCATTTACATTTTTCTTTAGGAAATGTAAATATTTATTTACGGTATTAGCTTTTACTCTTGGTTAGCTCTCTATATTATGGAATAAATAGATTGTGATATGGGTTTCAGTCCTGAGTTTTCCATAAACTGGTGGTGACCTTAGCCAAGTCGTTTAACATTACTGAGTCTAAGGCGCTGCTTTGGGCATGACCTGGTGGAGCAGTGGTTAGGTCAATCGCCTCCAAAGGAGGGAATGCCACATACCCCTGGGTTCAAGTCCCAGGTCTGGAGAGGAACAACCAGTGTGAACAATCAAATAAAAATGCTTCTTTCTCCTTTTTCTTCCTGCCTGTCTGCCTACTCGCCCTCATTCCTACCTGTACCTTACCTTTAAAATAAATGGTGTTTCATAAAATGAGGTCGTTTTCTTTAAAAAAGAAAACCTTTTAGTATTTTATTGTAGTAATTTTTGTTTCACAAATTAAAATAAACTCACATGTGTAGGTTTCTCATAGGTGCAGTTCCTTGGATAAATGTCAATGCACACACTGCCCTAAAATGAGATAGTTTTTGCTAGTTTTGTTCTAGATTGCAGATCCACATTCAGCATTACTCTTAAGTCTATGGCTCTGTACCACTTAGAGTGCCCTAGGAGTGTTTACCTTACATCTTTATCTTTGCCCATCTTTCTTTCAGAATGTCTTTGTGGGAAGGGACGACTTTCTTTGGGGACATATGAGTAGTGTACCCAAAACAGTATTTAACAAATGAAGATATACACTGCTTGGGCTCACATCTGTGGGGAAGCGGTCGAGGAGTAGGAAATAGATATTTCCTAGCTGCAGGCCTGAAATTCCCTTAGACTGCTTCTCAGACAGGAGAATACGTACCTACAGGCACATACAGGAACGTGCCAGCAAGTACCAGAAGTCCTTCCTTTGGAATAAGATTTCTCCTCAAAGATCTGAGGAGAGCAAGTAGACTGTATTATAATAAACATGGACATAGCATGAATAGAAGATAAAAGCCATATGACACCTTAGTATAAGAGGGAATCTCTGGGGAGAATAGCTCTGGGCACATTTCATTGTGAGAGAAAATGGGTTCTTCTGTCCTTGGGTTGCTAGAGAAATACTTGCCTTATGGGTCTTTTGAGATCTGTGCACTTTAATAGGGTAAAGGTGTTAAGTTACTGGGGAAGAGCATTCCTACTAAATAATGGACATATGTGGAAAAATCCAATTTCACCCATTAGGAGAGTTCAAAGAGGATCCTGAGGTTGAGGGGGAGCGAGGCTAAACAAAGATCCATGTTTAAAAACAAAATCAGTTACACAGACTTGCTTAGGAGTCTGGCTAGAGGCCAGGTTTGAACAGATCCAAACATCTAGAAGATTCCTCATCCTTTCTGGTAAACCCTCAGGAGTAGCTCTTATTTGTAGCCCCAGCTCTGGTTCTTACCACACCATTAGTGGTTAGTTAGCTTTTCTTGTTTATGCGGTTTCTCAATGAGAGTCAAATAGGTGACACGAATTAAGAAAAGTATATGATCAAAAGTCAAGATCTTGCTTGCAATGTGACTTTTTGTAATTTCCTATAATCCAGTTCTCAGTTTGCTCATCTGTTAAATGGTCCAATATAACACCCACCTTACCTGCTGAACAGGTGGGATTATGTGCAGACTATATGGATTTGTAATGTAAAAGCCTTTTGTAAATCACTACACAAAAATCACTTAATTATTAACTAAGACCCCAAAGGCAGAAAGTATATCTCTCACCATCATCTTTCTATTCTCCTCAATCACTAACTTTTGCCTAGTTGATTCTGATAACTATTAATGATAAAGATGATGACATGCTGTCCCTGGGCTGACCTTGGGAAAACTCTTTCTCTCCTACCCCCATCCTTTCCTTCTCTTCTGGCTTCAATCCCCTCTCTCCACACAATGTTTTTTTCTACCCACTGCCCCTTCCAGAGAATATAGGTAAAGGACACTTAAAAAGGGTCCTTAAACAAAACAAAGAGGCTGTTTAGTGTACATGAATGAACTACTGGAGTAGTTTCAGGCATTGGCAGGGAGAGTTTTATAGCAACACTATTTTTGTGGCAAAATGAACTAATATTCTGGAAACTTTCTTCCAGAAATAAAGATATCTAAAGGAAATTCTGGAATATTTTTAAAAGACAAATTGGTGCACCCTAGTGGAGCAGCAGTTCAAGAGTTTGAGTCCTGGAAGTGGGGGTGAGGGTGGGGAATAAATAACCAGTATGAACAGCTAAATAAAATTAAAGATGGCCCCCCCTTGCCCTCTGCCTACTTGCCTTTAATCCTCCCTGGACCTTAGAGAAAAAAGAAATCAAAGTGTGGGCTAAATATCTCTCTTTATGTAATAAGGCTCATATTTTCATTGAAATCTTTGCTGAAGTCACCATACAACTTCTTCCCACTTTTCCTGAGTTTGGGGTAAAGGCCAAGCCTCCAGCATAGCTGACATCCCTAAGGAATATGGCAGGAAAGGGTGAAGAGGAGGAAGGGATAGGTTATTAGGTATCGGTTTGAGATACTCTCTGGCTCAGAGTGGAGGAGACTTTTGAGAGAAAATGTTAACAATTTTCCCCTTCAAAATGTGCAGGCTTGTGCAAGAAAAATTCACATTCCACACTAACAAAGCAAGGGAAGGAGCGCTTGGTTTCTTATAAGGCAATACTTTCATTTCTCTCTCTCTCAAGCTTTTGTGGTAAGAAATCAAGTCAGAGTAATAAAGAGGGATGGGAGGGCATGGAGCGGAAACTTTGTTTTTTCTCCAAAAGCACAGGGATTGGTGGGGGTGGGGGTGGGGGGTGGACATGGAGGTACGCCATGTCCTCCGATCACTCCAGGGCCAACAGAGCAGACTCCGAAGAAAGCCCGGCCGGCTACCTGGAGGTGGGGGTATGGGGACCTGCCCGCAGGTCCTAGAGGAGCCTCCCAGCCCCGTGCCTCGGTGACCAGCAGCTGGCAATGGGAGAAGAGCCCTGTCCTTTCCCCTTACTACGTGCCCAAGGACGGGCTAAACAAACAACGCTTCTGGGTATGGATCTATTTGCCGGGCTGTCTAAACAGGCTGAAGACAAACAAAACCAAGTGCTCCTTCCGGTCTAAGTAGTTCCAGGTGATCTTTTTCGTGGAGGGGCGGAAGTGGGAGAAAAAGGAGGCACGCGCCCCGGCGAACACCGAACCAGAGGCCTGAGAGGCTCGTGCCCACGAGGATACAGGCACCACCCAGGCTCCTCCCGCGGCGGCGGCGGCGGCAGCGGCCCGCGCGCGCGACCACCCCGTTGCCCGGGCAACGGGTGGCGGTTAGTCCTCAGATCCCGGCCCCTCCCACCCAGCGCCGCCGGCTCGCGGGCGGGGTGCGTGCGGACCCGCCTCTCCGCCTGAGCGCCGCTCGCCCCCGACGGCCGCCGGGCCGCGCCGCCCCGCCGCCTCCCTCAGGGCGGCACCGCCCGCAGGGCGAGGTGAGGGGGCGACCCTGCGGTCGCCCAGCGGTCAAGGAGGGTTGGTCCCTCTGACGGCGTGTTCCTGTGCGCCCCCGCGTTCATTGTGACTCGCCTGCCCGCGTCTGCAGTCTCCTGCTCTCGTCGGGCCGCGGGCCTCGTCTGCCCCCGAGAGCCCCGAGGCTGCCCGCCCAACCCCTTCGGTTGGTCGGGCCCCAGCGGTTGGCCGGTCCGCTTCCCCGACGCCACCCGCGCCCTTTCCCCCGACGCAGGTAACAGCAGCACCATGCCGGTCGTCGAGGAGAATGTGGCCCCGAAGGACTCCGGCGACGAGGAGAGCAGGCCCTGTAAGCCCGAAGCCTCGGGGCCCGCCCAGCAAGACCGGAGCGAGGACCCTCTCCCTAGGTCCAGCCGCCCCGGGGGGGCTTCGTGCCGCCTGGTCGCAGGAGAGGGGGCGCCCGCGCGATTGCGGCCCGCGGGCTTCCTCCGCCCCGGCCCCGGCCCACCCTCTGCTGACAAGCTCTAGGTCCCCTGCGAACCAGGAGGCCTTCAAGACATTTTAGTCCTGGAGAAATGATCCCCGCGTGATTTACATGAATCTGACGCGATTGAGGCTGAGCCAGTTCCAAGTCATGTTTGTATTTTTGCATTTGTAGGTAGAAAGTAGCCGACCCCTGGGGTACGTTTTAAAGAACCCGAATGATCCCGAACGGGAGTTGTGTTCTTTCGGTTTCCTTAACGCCAGAAATGATACAGCTCTGACCTCTTTTTTTTTTTTTTTTAATTGACTTTTTTGAAGGAATATCGCATTTCAACATTTACTAGGGTTAAGGTATACATGATAGCAAGTTTAAATCTGTATATCATTCAGTAAGTTTGCCACTATTTCCTTTCTTCCTTCACTATACAATTCTCTCTCCCTTTAGCCCCCACCTTTCTCCCATCTCTTCCTGCACCCACTGATTTGCTTCCCCCACCAAACCCTGAAAGTCCATTGTTTGATTTGGTTCATGTTTTGGAAGTCTATTCTTGTTTAATTTCGCTCATTCATTTGCTATTTCTATACACCACATATGATGTCTATTCTCTTTCTGGCTTATCTTGCTAAGCTTAATTCTTTCTAGGTCTATCCATGTTGCCAGGAATGATAGGATTTCTCCTTTTTGATAGCTGCATTATATGTGTATATATATATATATATGTGTGTGTGATTCTATGCATGATGATTCCATTATGTATAGCTACCACATCTTTATCCACTCATCTATTGATGGACAGGTTGTTTCCAGCTCTTGATGATTATAAATAGCACTTCAATTAACCTGAGGGTACAAATATCTCTGTGAACAAGTGGTGTTTTGTTGTGCTTTTAGGGTAAATACCCAGAAGAGGAATAACTGGATTATATGGGATTTACATTCTCAAGACTTTGAGGAATCTCCATACTGCTTTCTAAAATGGTTGCACCATTTTACACTCCATGCAACAGTGTAAAAAGGTTCCTTTTTCTCCACATCCTCTCCAGAGCTTGTTTCCATTCTTTTGTGTGATAGCCATTCTCACAGGTGTGAGATGATAGGTCTCATAAACTTTAGCTCTATGCTATAGTAGACTTTCTTTCATGTTCCTCTTGGGGTACAAGGTTTCATCCATAATTCTGTATAGGTCTGATCTCACTGGGACTCATTCTGAATTTCTAGTGTAATAATCGCCAGAAAAAATTGAACCAATCACCAGTCTGAAGACCTGACCACATGCAACAACTTGAGTTAAGTTCTTGAAGACTGAAAAGGGAGAAATTACTTCAAAACCCTTTCGCTATTAAATTGAATTCCATTTCTTTTGTAGCCACACGGGGTCGCTGCTGGTTAACCAAAGAGGCAAATTGGGCGCTTTGGAATTCTGATTTGGAATTCTTACGCTGATGTGGGGTGATAGTCAATTTTGTAAATACAAGTTATGCAATTTAAGCTTTTGAAGTAACTATTTAAGTGAATCCATAGGTCAAACAGCACTGCAAAACAAATAACCAAATTCCTCTTTCTAAAATATTTTGAAATTTTATAATGTTTACTGGGTTAAGTTATATATTGAAAATTTCTTTGTCTTTGGGATCTGGACTTAAAAAAAAAACTGGTTTAGGTGTATCTTGCCTCTCATTTCTCTCAGTTCTCCCCTTTCCTGAACTTTGCTGCTTTTTAGAGTTACATAGGGTTTTGGTACTTTTGAGCAATAGAACAATCAAAGCAGGCCCTGTGTGAATTCTGATTTGATGTAATTGGAAAGTGTTTCTGTGTGCAAGTCTTTTCGTAAATTCCCCAATCTCCCTTTGAAAATTTATCTTAGTTCTCATTTTGCATTAGATTATTAAAGGTGAGTCTATTTACATTTTTGGATTGTGTTTTGCCATCTTGACTAAAGCTAAAGACTTCAGAGAAGCTGCAAAAAAAAAAAAGGAACTTCAGCAATCCACCTAAGTTTCAGTTCACCTTTACATTTCCCTAAGCAAGGTCTCAGTGGCTTTTTGGTAAATTCAACAATCACCTTTTCCTCTTAATTTTTCATTTTGAAATATTTAAAACCTGTTGAAAGAAAATACGGCATTGTCAACGTTCTGCTATACTTTTCTCCCTCTACACAGACACACACACACACACACACACGTATTTCTTACTGGAGTGGTGAATGTAAATACTTCTCTTATCTTTTAAGAACAAAGGTATTCAACTGAATTTGTTTTTCCCTTTCACATCTTTTAAATCTTTTTATTTATGGAAAACTTAGAAACATTTATAAAAGTAGGGAGACTGGTATAAAGAACCCTCAATTATCATCATGCTTCAACAATTATGGTGAATCTTAATTCATTTATATCCCTTCCATATCTTGGAACCAAATAAATTTCGGTGAACTCATTATGATTCATTGAAAGAGAAAAAAATGATTTATTGTGTACATTATAATTTTATGTACTAAGTAATCATAACCCTGTATGCCTATTATGTGAGAATGCTGTCAGCTAGGACTGTTCTAAGAACTTAAGACTGGTTTTCAGCTATTAGTGCTGGTCTGTGATAGCATTCTTAGCAATACTTAGTGAAATGAAATTATAAGGGTATTATAATTAGTTTTTCAGAAAGCAAAATTGATTCATTGTAAAGGATTGCTCTTTATTCCTTCCTGCCTTTTTGGAGGTAAAATTATTTTTATGAAATGTTGATTTCAGTGGCAGTAGATTGGATTTTTTTATTTGCTTGTTTGCTTTTTTTTCCACTGTCGATACTAAATACAATCTTAAGTTGTTTTCAGTTAAAAAATCTTGTTGGAAATTTGGTTAGTCTGTGAAATCCTGAAATCTGGGAATTGCTGCTTTAGAAGATCAAATGACATTGACACTCTTAGTAACATCTGCCTGGAGAATTTAACTTTCCACAGAGGCAGGAAGAGCAGTGTGGGCGCATACCTTTAGATAATCATTTATTTTTGCAAATCACAAATTCTGTACTGCTTTAATTATTATCTTGCTCTTTCACAGAAAGGTTTTAAATCGGTTTCATTTTGAGTTTTTGGGTAAACTAGCTTCCCTTACTCCCATGCTGGTCTCTGGGAGGTGGTGTCACGGGACCTCGATTTCAGAAAACGTGACTAAAATGGTTGAATGAATTTGTATAAGATCAGTGTGATGAATCTAAATTTGGAGCCTGCCAAGTGACTGAATAAAATAAGGTGACATTTGTGGGTTCATTGTCATTTTTTTTTTTCTGTGACAGGTTTGATAGATAAAGTTCATGATTCTAAGCTGAGTAACGAGAGTGAGATGAAACATGATTTCCACCTTGAAGAGACCGTTTCATCTCCAGTCAGGTACGGGCTATTCTAATTTTCCCATTAGCCATCCTGGCATAAGTATTTAGCACTAATGGCTTCTGATCAGACTTGAAGCATTTAATAATCAATGTTTGATTAATCAATGTTTGATTATACAACTAAGAGGTCTCAACAACTTAAAGAGTAAAAAGTTATAATTATGAGTATTAGAGTGTCAAGAGGCTAATATTTAACCAAAGAATAAACCAAAGCAGTTTTTATGGGGAGGTTCACTTGGGGACCCAGTTAATAATAAAATATAACCAGGGTGGATTTAGATCATTTCTGACAGCTGTGGAGGAAGTCTGTAGTAGCTGTTCCACGTAGCAAATTACTCCCCAAACTTAGCGGCTAAAACAGTGTTCATTACCGTAGAGTTTGTGTGGGTCAGAAATCTGCGCATGTTTCACCTGTGTGCCTGAGTCAGTATCTCACGGGATTGCATTGAGTGTCTTGACTGTTGGCCAGAGCTGACCTCAGTTCCCTGCCATGTGGACCTCTCCATAGAAGGGAGCTGGCTTTTTTCACTCAGAGTGAAAGAAAAGGAAAGTGTGAGACTGTGCCCAGTACAGAAATCACAATCTTTTTTGTTACCTTAGCTCAGAAGAGACATCCTGCACCTCTGCTACATTGTCTCCAATAGAAGGGTGTCAGCTGAACTCAGTCCACACTCCAGGGAATGGTGTTGGCGCTAGGGTGTGAATGCCAGGATTCCTACATCTTTGGGGAGTAATTATTTCAGCGGCTTAGCACATAGCTCCTATCATTTATTCTTTTTAAGCGACCATAGATTAAACAGGCATAGATACAGTTTTAATTTTCTACCAACATAGTAAAAGCAGTTTCTGATTAGTCTCATTAAATACAGCTGTTCTTTGGCAGTTTCAGGGACTCTGTTACTAAAGTGCTGTTCTTTGTTATAAGTTTGCTGTCCTGGTTTTCATGTTCTGATTTGCCCTGCTGGTACCATCAGGTACCTGTGCCAAGCACAACTTCTCTGGGAACAGGTTTGCATCAAAACCTAGATCTTCTGGCACCACTCACTGCTTAGATAAGTTTTTTAATGGCAGGAAAGGAGGTAAAAATGAAACAGGGTAAGTGAAGCTTTGCTACTGGTGTAATCGTGAGTGATTTGGGAAAGGTATCAACTAGAGGAAATGAGGGAGGAAGAAATAAACAGGGTTAACATAGTATTATTCAGACTAGCTCTTCAAGTTAGGTAACTTAAAATTCATATTGGGGATAACGGTTGAAATAGAGTTTGAGGTTACTCATTGTTGGCATTTGGCTTTACTTTGGACTTCTAGGTTAATGACAATTACATGGTAGGTTCCTAAGAGAAATTTGTGTGTGTGTGTGTGTGAGTGAGCGGGGGGGCATTTGTCACTGATTTACTGACTCCTTATTATGTGGCAGGCAAAATGCTGAGTGCTGGGTTTAGCTATGGCTAAATAAGCTTTGTCTTTGCTGTCAGGCTTTTGTAGAGGAGACAGCTGGATAATAGAAAATGATGCGTTCACTCCGCTGTGTGTAGAGAGTTTAATGAGAATGTTCAGCTGGCTGAGGAGGATCCAAGAAGAATCTATGGAGGAAGAGTTCGCCTGCGAAGCATTGAGGATGAATAGGTGCTTTCCATTTGGTCTAGGTGGGAAAAGATGCTCCCAGCAGAAGAAACACCGTGTTGAAGACACAGAGCAGCGGTAGAATAGGGTATGTTCTTTACAAGTAGCTTTTCTATGGGTGAATACAAGTATAGGGTAGGAGGAGATACACTGGAAAGGGAGGCAGAGAGCAGTATCATGAAGACTCATATAAGCTATTTATGCTGCAAGTGACAGGAATTCCTCCCTACAGGACTTTAAATGAGCATGACATCATGATCAGAATTGCGTTTTAGAAGAATCATTGATGTTTAAAATGAATTGGTGGAGAACAGATTAAAAAGAGATGAGATTAAAGGCAGGGGATCAGTTCGTGGATTTTTGCAGTAGTCCAGGTAAGAGATTGTAGGAGGTGTGGATTCCGGGAACATTTAAGAAGCAAAATTTGTGAAACTTGGAGATTGGATAAATAGAATGAGGAAAAAGGAATCACAAACAATTCTAATATACACTATATCTTTAGACAGATTATAGTTGGTTACTTCTGATGATTGAGATGATGTGTTGGGAAAGGAACTTTGACTTTTTGTTTTCTTCATCTTTGTAGTGCTTGGTTTCTTTTTCATTTCATTTTTTCCTAAACCAATAGCTATTTGACAGTGATTAGATGCAGCCTCAGAATTTTCGAACAGTTCTTTTTCTTATTGAATTATATAGATTAGAACCCTCGTTTAATCATTCAGTGGAAAGTTAACACCTTTACTTTTTTCCCTAATGGAAAATGGACTTAATTTTATTAGTTTTAGTTGTATGGAATAAATAATTAGAAAGGAGAGTTCTCAAATATTCCCTTTTCTCCCACACACAGTTTCCCTTATTTGTATCTTGATTAGTGTTTTGCATTTCTTATAATTCAGTATCGATACAGTATAATTAACTCAAATGGATTGTTTATTTTAAGGGTCACTTATTATGCTGTATATTCTGTGGGTTTTGGAAAGTAGATAATGACACATTTTCATCATTACTGTATCAGAATGATCTCCCTGCCCTGTGCTTTGGCTACTCGTCCTTTCTTTGCTCCCACCAAACACTGGACAACCACTGATCATAGGTTTCGAGAGTTTGAATCATGCAATGTATAACCTTTTTACCTTGACTTTTTCACTTAGCAGTGTGCATCCATGATTCACCCACGTTTTTTAGGACTCGTCAGTTCACTTACCTGGAATACCGCAGTTTGTTTATCCACTCGCCTACAGAGTGGCATGTTGGTTGCTTTCTAGTTCTGGCAATGATGAGTGAAGCTGCTGTTAGCCTGCGTGTGCATATTTTCGTGTGGGTACACATTTTCAGCTCATCGGGGTAAATACCAAGGAACATGATTGCTGGGTCACATAGTCAGAGTAGGTTTAATTTTGATATAAGCTGTTAAATTTTTCCAAAGTGACTGCGCTATTTTGTATTCCTACCAGAAATATTGAAATTCCTGTGCGGCTCCACCTCCTCACCAGCGTTTGGCGTTAAATCCTTGTTTTGTGGGCTTTGGTTATTCAAATAGGGTGCAGTGGTATCTTGCTATTTTAATTTACAGCTCCCTAATGGTGAGCATCTTTTCATATGCTTATTTCTCATCTGCTTATCTACTTTGGTGAGGTGTTTGTACATACTATTTATTTCTCAATTTAAAATTGGATTTAAAAAATGATTGAAGAAATGTTGCTTTATACCATCATATAGAGTTAAGGTGTAAGTCAACAAATTTAATGTCTGTATATTGAGTTCACCACCCACTATTTAATTCTAATTTTCACCATCTATTTTATTCCTTTTACTCAATTTGCCCCTCTTCCCCCTTCCTTTCTGGTCACCACTAATTTGGTCCTATAGAGTAAAAGTCTTTCTTTGTTTAATTTGGTTCATTTGTTTGGTTTCTCTGTACACCACAAATGAGCGAGATCCTATTATATTTACCTCTCTCCTCCTGACTTATTTCACTAAGCATAAGTTCCTCTAGCTCTGTTTACTGTGTTGCAAATGGCAGGATTTCATCTTTTTTTTTTTTAAATAGTTGAGTAGTATTACACACACACACACACACACACACACAAACACAGATACAGACACACATCACATCTTCACTCACTTGTCAGTGGACACTTAGGTTGCTTGCAACCTAAATGCCTCTTTGTAAATATGCTTCAGTAAACATGGAGATGCATACATCTCTTCAAATTAGTGTTTTTGTGTTTTTCATATCCCGACATGGTGGAATTGTACGGAATGTCTATTTTCAGTTTTTGAAAATCTCCATATTGCTTTCCATAATGATTGTACCATTTTATACTCCCACCAATGTTTTTTTTAAGGCTTTTTGTCTGTGGCTTTGCCAACACTTGTTTCAGTTCTTTGGATAATAACCATTCTCACAGGTGTGAGATGCCTTTGTTTTGCTTATAACCTATTTTAAACTGAAAGTAAAGTAATCTCAAGCTCATTCCAGTAGTACACATTTTTCCTCTCCTCCCCTCATTTAGTAGTTTTGGTGTTTTACTGCTTCTAGGTGGAGTTCCATTTCTTTTTAAAGAAATTTATTTCTTGTAAGGCTGGTTTATCAGTGACGAATTCTTTTAATTCATTTTTCTGGGAACAGTTTATGGCTTCTTCAGTTCTAAGTCTGCCCTCGTAGGGTAGAGTATTCTTGGTTGGATAGCCTTTTCCTTCCAGCACGTGTCTCATTATCTTCTGGTCTCTAAAGTTTCTGTTGAGAAATCGGCAGACAATCTTTTGGAGGTTCCTTTATATGTGACTCATTTATCTCTAGTGGCTTTGAAGATTCTTTGTCTTGCATTTTTGTCATTTTGACGACCATTTGTCTTAGTATATGTCTGTCTGGGTTTATTTTGTTTCGAACTCTTTGAGCTTCCTGAATCTGGATGTCTGTTTCCATCCCCAAGTTAGGGAAGTTCTCAGCTGTTACCTTCTCTGTTAGGGTTTTTGACCCCTTTCCTCTCTCCTCCCCCTGGAAACCCCTATGATACCAATGTTGCTCCTCTTGATATTATCCCAATAAGGTTCTCATGCTAGTTTTATTTCTTTTCATTGTGTTTCCTCTTTGCTGGTCTACTTGGGTGCTTTCCACTATCCTGTCGTCTAGCTCACTGATTCAGTTGGAAGCTTCTTCCAATTCACTGCTGAGCTCCTCTATTGCGTATCTTAGTTCCACTGTTGTGTTGTTTAGTTCTGTGAATTCTGTTTGGAACTTACTCATATTTTTCTCTGTTGTACATCTTATTTTATTCATCATTGTTTACTAATTTCAGTGAGAGTCTTCAAGAATCAAGGCTGTTGCTTTGAAATCTTTAGGTAGTTTACTTAATTCTGTTGCCTCAGGATTTCCCCCTGGGGTTTTGTTGTGATCCATCATGGGGTAATTTGGGTTTTTTGTTTGTTTGTTTATTTCTATGGATTAGACTAAACAGCTGTCTTTTCCTGTCTTGATGTAGTGGCCGTGTGTTAGGATTTCATGGTTTAGTGTATAGGTTTGGCGGGCAGGACTGTAGCTGCTGAGGCTTGGGGCCCGGACACTTTAGTAATTGTCCCAGATGTGGGAGCAGCAAATTTTTAGAGTCTCTTGTAATCTTTCCTCCACAAAGGAACTCTGCAGGAAAACACTCAGCTGCCTATACCGGGATCGCAAGCTGTGGTTGCCCGCTGCTACCCTAGATGATTGCTGACCTGGTAACTATGAGAGCAGCCGTCTCATGACTGGAAGTACTCCTGATGGCAGAAGCAGCATTTTAGCCTCTGACCCTGTTCCAATAAGGCATGCTCCTGCATTGCCATCAAACAGGAGAGCCTGGGGAGGACACCCCGCAGTGTCTCTGTTCACTGGAAGGCTATCCTTTCCTATTCCTTTTGCTGAAGTGTTTGGTACAACAAATGAAAATATTTCAGTTAGATCCGTGCACACTTCATCTGTCGACTCCGCCTGCTTTCTGTCTTGTGTTCTTTGCTTCCCAGGATCCTATTCTCCAAAGGAAAGCCCCTCTGTTTCCCACAGAAGGATGGTATGCATTCTTCTCCTAGGTGAAGTTCCTAGGTGCTGGGGCTCCCGAAGTGAGAGTAAGCCCTTTAGTCCCTGGGAAGAGGCTCTGTATCAGTGGTATCCTCTTGACCTTCGGTTGCAGTACCTGAGCAGCATTCTTGGTGAGCCTATGTCTTAACTTTTGCTGTCCTTTCCAATACTTTCTATTACTTCTGATTTGGAGATGATGGTTCCCCAACCCTCAGTTCTTTTTTGGAAACTACAGTTTCTATCTACATATGTTTTTGTGCGTCTGGGGAAGTAGGTAAGTTCAAGATCTTGCTAGTTCACGATCTTGGGTCACTCAGTTTTCTTATTGTTGAGTCAAGAGTTGTTTGTATATTTTGGATACTAGTTCTTCATTATATATGTGTTTTGCAAAGATTGTTGCTTGTCTCTTCATTCTCTTAACTATGTCTCTCTCAGCAGAAATTTTTAATTTAAAATTAAACCCAACTTATTAATTTTTTCTTTCATGAATCATGCTTTTGGTATTGTAGCTAAGAGGTCATTCATTGCCAAACCCAAGGACACCTAAACTTTTTTCTGTGTTATCGTCTAGAAGTTTTATAGTTTTATATTAGGATTATTATCTGTTTGTGGAAGGTATAATAAGGTCTGTTGATTTTTTTTTTTCTTTATGTATGTGGATGTTCAGTTCTAGCATCATTTGGATTGACTTTGGTTTTTTTGGTTTTGTTGTTTAAGGAAAGGTGCAAGGCCGGAAGAGAGGAAGTGTTTTTATTAGTTAGTTGTTCATGTTTGTGTTCCTTCTGGACCTGGGACACGAACCTGGATCCTTGGGATGTACATAGACTGCTCCTGCAGAGGCAGCTGACCTAACCGCTGCTCTACCAGGACATGCTACTTCTCTTTCTTTTTTTAAGGGTAAAAACCCCCCAGTTTTCCTGGTTTCTATGACTGGCTGCATGGTAGTATCACTAAGACTGGAAATATAGGAGGTACGGGTTTAGAGCAAAAAGATAGTAAATTCAATTTTAGACCTAATCATTTGAAAATATATGTGGATATTTAGGGCATTATCGAAGAAGGAAAATTCTTTCACAGATTTTAGGTCTATAAGAAAATGAAAGCTCATTTAGTTTATTGATATATGTCTATATAAATGGAAACTAAGTCACACATCTAGGCTACGTACAAAGTCGGTGCCTGAACTTCAAGGCCTTCGCTGCTGTAGATGGAGGGCTGCTCTGGAGCCATCAGAGCCCTTGCAAGAGATTTTGCTGATGCTTTTGATGTCCAAGTTTAACCCCGGCCTGTTAAACTCCGTGGCAGCCCAAACATAGCTGCTGCTTTGCCCTGTCAGTTTGTGGCCTTTGATAACATCAGTGCTGTCTGGGACTAAGATAATGACCTTATAACAATTTTTGGGTGGAGAAAGTAATTTGCTCATTTAACTCTCTTACAGTATGGAAGGCAAGGTTAAGGAGACAATGCACAATGCTTTTTGGGATCATCTTAAAGTTCAACTATCTGCTACTCCCCCCGACTTCAGTTGTGTTCTTGATCTTCTAAAAGAAATTAAAGAGGTAAGTGTCTCCATTTGTAGATATAAAGTTTTTAGACATACTCAGCTAGTTGGAATGTCACAGGCTAGCAAAAGCTAATTGAACATCATAATTGGAGTCTAATTTGTAGGTAGGTATAAATTGCACAATAATTTCAACGAGGAAATTTTACTATGAAAGTTATGACTGGAATTGGAGAAATGAGGACTTGGGCTAGTAAGAAGCAAAAAGAATGCTAAAGAATACTAGAATACCACATATAAGAGGAATCTACCATGCTCTTAGGACTGAGAGAGTATACACTTTTTTTAAGGAAAGGTACAGAAATGAAGGTGAGCAGGTGAAGAGAGAGGAGGAAGAACTGTTTTATTGTATTTAGTTGTTCATCTTGGTTGTTGCCCCAGCTCTAAAACTAGGAACCTTGGGATGTATGGGGACTACATCTGGTGAACTAAACTGCTAGGCTACTAGAGCTCACCCACAAGTACATTTTAAAAATTATTTTTTTAATTTTTTCAGGTTAAAATAAACTCATATATAGGTTCCCCATTCCTCATATATATTTCAACACACCCTACCCTCCACCAAATCACCACTGTTCAGTGGACTCTGCCACCACTTGTTCCCCTACCAACCCATCCCATTCCCTATTGGTAACCTCAGTTTTGCTGCAAGCGTCCAGGAGTTGGTTTTGTTTCATCCGTTCCTTTGTTTTGTCTATTCAATTCCACTATGAATGAGGTCATCTGGTATCTTTTTTTTTTAATTTCACTTAGCGTAATCTTCTCTCGATCCATCCATGTTGATTCATATGACAGGATTTCATCTCTTCTAAGGACTGTAGTATTCCATTGTGTATTTGTACTACATCTCCTTGATCCATTCATCTGACGTTAGGCACTTGGGTAGCTTCCAGTTCTTAGCTGTTGTGAATAGGGCTGCAGTAAATATGGGGGCATAAATCTCTGTGAATGAGTGTTTTTGTATCTTTTGGGTACATACCCAGAAGTGGGATGGCCAGATCACATGGGATTTCCATCTTCAACTTTTTGAGGAATCTCCAAACTGTTTTCCTTAGGGGTTGCACCAATTTGTATTCCCACCAACAGTCTAAAATTGTTCCCTTTTCTCTACATCCTCACCAGCATTTGTTGTTTCAAGACTTTCGGATAATAGCCAGTCTCTCAGGTATGAGGTGATATCCCATTGTTGTTTTAATTTGAATTTCCCTGATAGCAGAGGAGTAGGAACATCTTTTCATGTACCTATTGATCATTGTATATCCTCTTTGGAAAAATGTCTCTCCAATTCCTCCTGTCACTTTTTGGAGTCACTGTTTTGTTACTGAGTTTTATGAGTTCTTTGTATATTTTAGATATTAAGCCCTTTTCAAAATTATAAAATGCAAATATCTTCTCCTAATTTAGTAGGTTCCCTTTTGGTTTTGGTGATGTTTTCTTTCACTATGAAAAAACTTTTTAGTTTGATACAGTCCTAGTTGTTTATTTTTGTTTTTATTTCCCATGATGCTGGGCTTGAGTCCCCAAAGGCCTCCCTAAGGTTGATATCATGGAATATCTTTCATGTGCTGTCTTCCAAGAATTTAATGCTTTCCAGTCTTACGCCCAAATCTCTAGTTAATTTTGAGTTAATTTTTGTGAATGGTATTAGAGAGTAATCTAGTGTCATTCTTTTGCATGTGGCTGTCCAGTTATCCCAACACCATGTAGTGAGAGGACTTGACTTTACTTTCTCCATTGCATGATTTGGCTCCTTCATTGTAGATTAACTGACTACATGAGTGCGTCAGTTTCCGGTGATTCAGTTCTGTTCCTCTGGTCTGCCCTCTGTTATTATTCCAGTACCATTTCATTTTAATCACCATTGCTTTGTAGTGTCAGTGTCTTGGAGTGTAATACCTCCAGATTCATTCTTTTTGCATAGTTGTTTTGGCTATTCAAGATCTTTTGCTGTTCCATACAAATTTTAAGATTTTTTGTTCTATTTCCTGGAGGTAAGTCCGAGGGATTTTAATGGGGATTGCATTAAATCTGAATATTGTTTTAGGTAAGATGACTGTTTTGGTGGTGTTGATTCTTCCCAGCCATGAGCAAGGGATGCTTTCTATCTCTTTGTATCCTCCTCTATTTCTTTTAAGAAGTTGTAGTTTTCATTGCACAGGTCTTTCACTTCCCTTGCTAAGTGTATTCCAACATATTTGATTTTTTTACTTCTATTTTAAACAGTGTGATTTTCTTAATTTCATTTTCTTCTAGCATGTTTACATATAAGAATACAATAGAATTTGTGCATTGATTTTGTATCCTGACACTTTACTGTATTTGTTGATTAGTTTGAGTAATTTTTTGACAGAATTTTTAGGGTTTTCATGTCGTCTGCAAATAATGAGTGTTTTATTTCCATCTTTCCAATTTGGATTCCTTTTGTTTCTTTTTCTTGCCTAATTGCTCTGGCTAAGACCTTGAGCATGATGTCAAATAGCAGTGGTGAGAGTGGACAGCTTTCCTTGTTCCTGACCTTAGAGGAAATGCTTTCAGTTTTTTACCATTGACTATAAACTTCACTGAGGGTTTATTGTATATGGCCTTTATTATGTTGAGGTATGAACCTTCTACAAACCATCCTTGCATCCCTGGGGTAAATCACAGTTGGTCATGATTGATGATCTTTTTTGACACACTTGGAATTGGTTTGCTAATATTTTGTTGAGATTTTTTACATTTATGTTCATTAAATATATTGATCTTTAATATTCTCTCTTGGTGACATCTCTATCAGCTTTGGTATCAGTGTGATGTTAGTGCTTTAGAAAGTATTTGAGAGTGTTTCTTGTTCTTAAATATTTTGGAAGAGTTTGAGAAGAATAGGTATTCTTCTCTGAATGGTAAAACTCATTAGTAAAACCATCTGGACCAGGGCTTTTGTTTTTAAGAGTCTTTTTGACTTATATCCTCAATTTCTTTGGTTGTGATTGTTCTGTTCAGGTTCTCCAATTCTTCCAGGTTCAGTCTTAGTAGACTGTATTTTTCTAAAAATCTGTCCATGTCCTCAAGGTTGTCTGCTTTGTTGATATAGTTGTTCATAGTAGTCTCTTAGAATGTTTTGTATTTCTGTTGTAACTTCTCCCCTTTCTTTTTTACTTTGTGAGTCTAGTCAATGGATTGTCAGTTTTGTTTATTTTTCGAAGAACCAACTTTTGGTTTCATTGATCTTCTGAATTGTCTTTTTGTTTTCTATTTCATTTATTTCTGCTCAAATTTTGTTATTTCTTTTCTTCTGCTGATCTCTAATTGTTCCTTTCTCTAATTGTTTTAAATGTAGAGTTAGATTGTTTATTTGCGATTTTTCTTGTTTCTTGAGGTAGGCCTGGATTGCAATGAACTTCCCTCTTAGTACTGCTTTTGCTGCATCCCATAGATTCTGGTTGCTTGTATCTTCATTCTCGTTTGTCTAAGTATTTTTTTAAGTTCCTCTTTGATATCCTCTTTTACCCGAGTCATTCAGAAGCTTATTTTTCACTCTCCAACTAATTTGGGATCATCCAGCTTTCTTTTTGTGGTTGATTTCTAGTTATGAGCCATTGCGGTCAGAGAATATGCTTAGTATGATTTTAGTCTTTGTAAATTTGTTGAGACATGTTTTGTGTCCCAACATATGATCTATCCTTGAGAATGTTCCATGTGCACTTGAGAAGAAAGTAAAAAATGTAGTCATTGGATGAAGTATTTTATATATGTCTATTAGACTGAACTGCTCCAAATAGTTATTTAAAAATGGCTCTTTCCCTGTTAATTTTCTGCCTGTTTTACCTGTTCATTATTGTAAATGGGGTGTTGAAGTCTCCTACTATGATTGTGTTGCTGTCAATGTCTCTCGTCAGATCTAATAATACTTGCTTAATATATTTTGAGGCTCCTTCATTTGGCGTGTGTATGTTGACAAGCGTTATGCCTTCTCACTGGATTGACCCTTACTCATTATATAATGTCTATTTCTATCTTATGGTTTTTAGTTGGACATTTGTTTTATCAGATATAATTATGGCTGTTCCTGCTTTTTGTGGTTGTCATTTGGCTGTAGGATTATCTTCCAGCCATTGACTTTGAGTCTTTGTTTATCATTTGAAGAAGGTGAGTTTCCTGAATGCAGCAGGTGGTTAGGTTATGCTTTTTAATCCATTCGACCACTCTGTGTCGTTTGAGTGGTGAGTTCAGTCCATTAACATTTAGGGTGACTATTGATATTTAGCTCCTTAGTATCATTTTGTAATTTGTCTTCTCTGTGTTGTACAAGTAGTGACTTTGTTCTTCTCTTTTTCTTCTTAGGTAGATTGTGTGTGGTTGTGTTTGATTGGTTTCCATTTTTGTTTTCTTCTTTGCTTTTTCCCTAGAGATGTATTTTGAGGTTACCCTGATGTTAGCATTAATAATTCTGTGTTTATTTCCTATATTTTATTTGAAAACAGAATAGTCTTCCACTCATTCTAACCATTCATATTTTTGTTCTCTTATCCTACTCCCCACTTTTAAAATTTGCTGTCTTACTGTTTTTAATAGCACTTTTTAGTAATTTTTTGTAGAACTTCTTTTTGGTGATAAGTTCCTTTGACTTTTGCTTATTATAAAAGCTTTTTATCCTTCCTTTAGTTCTGAATGATAATCTTGCAAGGTATAGTATCTTAGGTTGATGATTCTTTTCTTTCAGTCTTTTTAATATATCATGCCATTCCCTCCTGGCCTGTAGAGCTTCATTTGAGAAATCTGCCGACAGTTTTATGGGGACACCTTTGTGTGTGACTCGTTATTCTCTGGATGCTTTTAAGGTTTTTTCTTTATCTTAGATTTTGACACTTTAATGGTAATGTGTCTGTGTGTAGGTCTGGTTGGATTTCTTTTATTAGAAACTCTTTGAGCGTGCTGGGTCTGGAGGCTTGCTTCATTCTTCAGGATAGGGAAGTTCTCAGCTATTATTTTTTCAAATACAGTTTCTGTCCCCTTTTCTCTATTTTCTCCTTCTGGGAGCCCTGTAATGCAAATGTCGTTTCTTTTGATGTTATTCCATATGTCTGAAATGATGTCTTTGTTTCTTTTGTATTCTTTTACCTCTTTACTGGCTTGCTGAGTGCATTCCTCTGCTTTATCTTCTGATTCACGGTTAGTATTTGAGGTCTCATCCTTCCTATTCTTGAATTACTTTATTGAATTCTTTAGGTCAACTCATGTGTTGTTTATTTCTTTGACATGTTTTGGGCTGCTTCATTTCCTCTCTCTTCTTCTTCTTTTTTTCTTTCTCTGTTGTTTTTTTATTTCCGTGGTTATGTTTATCACTCTTCCCCTAAATTCATCCTCAGATAGTTTGTAGACCTTTGTTTTAAGATTTCCCCCTGGGTTTTTGATTGGATCCATCATTTCACGTCTGTTTCTCTGTATCTTCACTGTCTTTGGCATTTGTTTATGTTTCTGTGGATTATGTTTTCCTGAAGTGATGACCTTGTGAAGGGTATTGACTTGCACTGAGTAATCCTGGATCTTGGTTTGGACGCTGGAGTTTCTTGAGTTTTGTGGTCTCACCACTAGTTGACTTTGTTGAAGCTCTTATGTGGGTCCTCTATTGCTGCCCAAAAGTTTAGTCTTGGGGTTGGAGTTTGTGTGGAGGATGCAGAGCCTTCCCCGAGTGTCTCAGCTCCCAATGGCAATGATCACCTTGCTGCTGGCCTGCAATCAGGCTGCAGTTTCACCTACACCCACAGGGTGGCACTAGTGTGTAACATTGACGGATTCCCCCAGGAGACTCTCCTCCCTTTAAGCCTGAGTGGGATTTTTGGTGAGTAGGTCCTGCGGCTCCAGGGCGATATGGTGGGAAGAGGGCGTTGGTGGGGATGGGCAGTTCCCCTCATTGCCTTCTAGTTACGGTGGTGCCCAGCATTATCTTCTACCTCTTTGCCTTGTGCATAGAGCCTCTCCCCCATCTCCGAGCCCAGGTCCCAGTGGGTGGGCTCTCGCTGCTTTTGTAATTCCTGGGAGGGCTGGTTCTTCCCACAGTTTCACTCACTCCACTGTGGCCAGAATCCAGATTCCAAACCTTGTGTGTAGCTCTAAACCTGGACATTTTTGCCTACCCTTGTTGTCTTGATTACTACTGGGTCTTTACAGTGTCTGGGCCTGCTTTTCCTCGGTGTCTGTTTCTGGAAAATAGGTGAATTTCTAGTTGCTCTGTGGTGGGGCTTGAGTCTCACTCCTACCAGGTTGCTGTAT
This sequence comes from Solenodon paradoxus, assembly GCA_004363575.1. NCBI lineage: Eukaryota > Metazoa > Chordata > Mammalia > Eulipotyphla > Solenodontidae > Solenodon > Solenodon paradoxus. The sequence continues at coordinate 84,780 of RJWH01000918.1, forward strand.
TGGTTGGCAGTCCTCAGATACTTCTTGAGAGGGCACACGTGTACCAGAGGAAGCTGCTGCCCCACGTGTGATGCTGATCACCGTGTACTGCAGGGACTTGGTGCTGGAGCAGTGGCCTGTGCTTCAGAAGTTTGCCACTGGAGAAGCAGCTCCTTCCTCTGTGGCAATCTAGCACTGGAGATACCCCTCATGCTGCAGGAACTGGCTGTTGGGAAAGCAAGCCGTCCACACTGTAGGAGCCTGCCAAGTGAGAACCAGTACCAGGAAGAAAGCTCTTGCTTTTTGCAGTGTCTTTCTGTAGGACGCAATAGACACAGCCTCAGGTAACCCTCAATGATTTATACTCTTGTAGATTCCTCTTTCCTTGAGTAGGGACTAGATCTGTAACTTGCTTCTAACAAATAGAATAGAGCTGAGTTGTGGAGATGTGACTTCTAGCCTAAAAAGGGACTCTCCTGACTTTGAAGAAGCAAATAGCTATGTTGTGAACGCCCTACGGAGAGAGTCACATACAAAGTAAGACAGGTGGCCTTTAGGACTTGAGGGCAACAACCACCAGCAGTCAGCATCCAGTTGGGACACTCAGATATGCAGCTACAAGGAAATGAATTCTGCCAGCAGTTTGAATGAGCTTGAAAGCATATTCTTCCTCGCTCAAGCTTCCAAATGAGACTGCAGCCAAGCCAGTATCTTGATTGAAGCTTGTGAGACCCTGAGGAGAGGGCCCAGATAAACCGTGCCTGGACTCCTGATCCACAGAAATTGTGAAATAATAAATGTACATGCTATTTTAAGCCTCTAAGTTTATGGTTATTTGTTATGCAGCCCCGGAAAACTCTACAGATGAATTTTAAAATTAGGCCAGCTGATAAAGGAAAACAACTTTTTTTAAAGGAAAGGTGCAGACGGGAATGAAGGCAAGCAGAGGCAGGCAGTAGGAATAGAGGAGGAAGAAGCATTTTATTTATTTTACCCAGTCCATCTTGGTTGTTCCCATGAGCCCTGGGATGCGAACCTGGGACCTTGGTATGTATGTGGACTGCACCCAATTGCTACTCTACCAGGGCATGCCAAGAAACATGTTTGAAGAACTTACTCCATTTTCTCAGAGCAAGGGAGGATGAATTTGGAACTGAGAGGCAATAGATTGTTTTCTTTTTTTTTTAATTTTAGAGGAAAGGTATAGGCAGGTTGAAGGTGAGCAGAGAGGCAGGCAGGGAGAGAGGCGGAAGAAGCACTTTCTTTTATTTGGTTGTCCTCTAGCCCTGTGATGTGAACCCAGACCCTTGAGATGTACCTGGACTGCCCTCGGCCAGAGTCAGTGGACCAAACTGTGCCTCTACCAGGGCACACCCAGAGGCAGTAGATTTAAGTGTTAAATCCTTTGGCTATTCTGCTTCTACACACATTTGAATCTTGAAAAGAATTGTTTTTACCTAATAAGATATAGCTGTGTACCTTGCAGGCAGGCAGGCAAGGAGGAAGAAGCATCTTTATTTTTACATTGATTTTTAGTTAGTTGTTGCACTGGTTCTTTCACCCCAGGCCCAAGGACTCAAATCCAGGAGTATGTGGCTTACTCCTTTGGAGGTGATTGATCTACCACTGCTCCACTTTTAATTCAAAGCACATATTACATCATGTAAGACAGAACCTGTTTCATTCAGGATAGTATTCTTAAGCCATTTCAATGTTTAGTTAAAGCTGGTTAATTCCTGGTGATGGGTATGTGAGGATGAACCCTTTACTGCAGTGTCTTTGCTATAAAGTGAGTTCCTTGATCAGATGAAGGTGCCAGGGTATGCCAGGACCCAGAACAACAGAGAAGACATTCTGAGTACAGGGATGTTGGTGCCGACATAAGCATTGCAGATGGGAAGGCAACTCTATCCAGAATAAATGTCTGCTCCAATGAGGAGGAATCTCTGCTGTCTCCATGATGGGAATGGTGGAAAGAAATCATCTGCACCATATGGCTGGTTGATCCTCCCTGGGAAATAGTGCTATAGTGAGGTTTAGTTATTTCTGGCTTTAGGATTTTAAAAAATTGTGGTAAACATACATAAAAATGTTATTTTAAGTGAGGAAGAAACATTTTTCCTTATTTTGGTGCAGCCGCCCCCCCCACCCCCACCCCGCCACCCGCACCAGGTCACGAACTCAGTTCCTTGTATCTTTTCCATGGTGAGCGGTTTGAGGTATGACAACTTGTCTTTCACCTTGAAGGAATAGCTTGATGACCACTGATGCTCTAACAGCTTCACTGAGGTGACAGGCCACTGAATTTCTGTGGGGATTACCTGCCATTCTCGAGTTTGCCTGTTTTCCTGAGGTCTCTAAAGGGCATTTTACTTCCTGCTCATCAGATCCAATGGGCAGAGGACCATTTGAGTTTAAAACTCACTCATGGTACCTATTTTCTGTAAGTCAGGGTCCAAACAAATCAACCAAAAAACTACAGTCATTTGACTAAAGAGAAGTTCTAGTAGCTACTGAAAAGGAGAACATCGGAGCCAGGAAGGAAGGCCTTGCGATGCCTCTCACGACACCTCTCAAGCACAATCATTGTCAACTGACAAGACTTCACGTAGTACTAGCCAGCGAAAAATACTTGAAGATTCCAGTTCCATTTTCACAGCGTAGGCACCAAAGGGTCAGGATGGAATTGAGAGGTTCCCAATTGGTAACTGGCATAGCTTAGTGTTGAAATAGATACTCTGAGCCATTTTCATTTTAAGATGAGACTAAAAATTGGGATCCTGCTAGGACAAAGCAATTCCATTCACTGAACCTGATTCCTCATAACCTGCCATGTAAGTGTGGCATGAGATGAATGAGTCTAGTCTGTTCATAGGGAACTTGTATTTTTTGGTTATGGACTATTTCAAGTGACTGAGCAGTTTCTTTACCTACTTCATTCTTGCCTTTTAAAGGAGAATAACCTCAAAAATACTTGCTTTATCTTTCCTTTTTCCCTTTTGACCCCTATCACCCATTTCTCCAACCGTAATCCTCACCTCTAGCAACTACCAGTTTCTTCTCTGTAACCATGAGCTTGGTTTTGTTTTGTTTTTTAACTTCCATGTATAAGTGAGATCTTCTAGTATTTGTCTTTCTCTGTCTGACTTATCTCACTTGCATAATGCCCGCAAGTTCCATCCATCTTGTTGAAGATGGCAGGATTTCAGCTGTCGTATCTGAATTATCCTAATATTCCGCCCCCCACCCATTGTCTCTTCATTCATCCATCAATGCACATTAGTTGTTGCCATGTCTTGGCTATTGTAAATAATGCTGCACTGAACAGAGGGTGCATTTATCTTTTTTGAGTTAGTGTTTTTATTTTCTTTGGATAAATACCTACCCAGCAGTGGACTTCCTGGATCAAATGGTAGTTCTACTTTTAATTTTTTGAGGCACCTCATATCATTTTCCATAGTCACTGCCACCAGTTTACATTCCCACCAGTAGTGCATAAGGTGTTTCCTTTGCTCTGGTTCTCTCCAACAGTTGTTATTTCATTTTGATAATGGCCATTCTTACCAGGTGTGAGGTATTATCTCATTGTGTATTTGCATTAGAATTGTATATCTGCTCTGATTTGTATTTCCCTGATGATTATTAGTGTTGAGCATCTTTTCGTGTATACACACACCATTCGTGTATATTCTTTGGAAAAATTTAGATCTCTTACCTGATTTTAGTCAGATTACTTGATTATTTTTTGCTGTTGAGTTATATGTTATTTATTTATTTTGGCTTTTCACCCCTTAACTGATAAAAGATTTGCAAACATTTTCTCCCATTCAGTAGGTTGCCTTTTCATTTGTTGATGGTTTCCTTTGCTGTGCCAAAAGCATTTTAGTTTTATGTAAGCCCGCTTGTTTGTTTTTGCTTCTGCTGCTTTTGTTTCAAATTAAACATATCCTCACCAAGACCTCTGTCAAGGCACTTGCTACCTATGTTTTCTTCTGGGAATTTTATGGTTTCAGGTCTTACAGTCAAGTGTTTAATCCATTTTGAAATAGTTATTTTGTGTGATGTAAGATTGATCCTGTTTTGTTCTGCATGTGACTATTTTTTCCATTAAGAAATTGTTCTTTCCCCATTGTGTATTATTGAATCACTTATCATAAATTAATTAGCTATATATATGTGTGGGTTTACTTCTGGTTTCTCTATTCTATTCCATTAATCTGTATGTCTATTTTTATGCCATTACCATATTGTTTTGTTCCTTTTTTTAAAGGAAAGTTGCAGGGAGGAATGAAGGTGAGTAGGCAGGCAGGAAGGAGGAGAGAGGAGGAAGAAGCACTTCATTCATTTTTATCCAGTTGTACATAATGGTTGTTCTCTCTGGCCTGGGATGTGAACTTGGGATATTCGTGACCTGTGCTTAGTTAGGCCAGAGGCAGTTGATCAAACCACTACTCTACCAGTGTGTGGCCCATACTGTTTTAATTACTATAACTTTATAATATAGTTTGAAATGAGGGAGTATAATACTTCCATAGTTGAGCTTTCTCAAGATTTCTTTTGCTCTTTGTGATCTTCTGTGATTCCACACAAATTTAGGTGTGTTTGTTCTATATTTGTGAAAAATGCCTTTGGAAGTTTGATAAGGATTGCATTGAATCTGTAGATAATATGAATATTTTAACAATGTTAATTCTTCCAGTCTATGATCATGGAATATGTTTTCATTTGTTTATGTCTTCAGTTTTTTCATCAATATCTTTATATAGCTTTTAGTGTACTGGTCTTTCATCTCCTTGGTTAAATTTGTCCCTAGATATTTTACTCTTTTTCTTGCAGTTGTAAGAGGCTTGTTAATTTCTCTGATAATTCAACATTAGTATATAGAAACATGGGAAACTTTTGTCTTAATTTTGTATCCTGCAATTTTACTAGTCATTTAGTACTAACAGTACTATGAAAACTATAGAACATATGTTTGTGTGTGTGTATATATATATGTGTATATCTACTGTATCGATATATACGTATATCTGTTATATAGATATACGTATGTATCTATCTGTGTGTGTGTGTGTGTGTATGTATATATATATAAATCAGCTGCAAACAATTTTTCCTCCTCCTTCCAATTTGGATGCCCTTTATTTCTTGCCTGTTTGCTCCGACCTGGATCCAATACTACATTGAATGAAAGTGCTAAGAGTGAGCATGAGCAGCCTTGTCTGGTTCCTGGCCTTAGTAGGAAACTTTCAGCTTTTCACTGAGGTATGATGTTAGCAATGGGTTTGTCATATGGTTTTTACTATATTGAGGTATGTTTCCTTTATTACCCACTTTGTTCAAATTTTTTTTCATAAATGCATGTTGAATTTTGTCACATGCTTTTTTTTCCCCATCTACTGAGATGATCTTATGAGTTTATCCTTCATTTTGTGAATGTGGTATATAACACTGATTTGCAGATGTTAAGTCATCCTTGCATCCCTTGAATAAAACCCACTTTATTCATGGTGTGTGTTCCTTTTAATGTATTGTTGAATTAGGTTTGCTAATATTTTGTTGAGGATTTTTGCATTTATGTTTATCAGGGATATTGGCGTGTAATATTTTGTGGACTCTGTCTGGTTTTGGTAGTAGGGTAATGCTATCATAGTAAAATGAGTTTCTAAGAGTTCCTCCCTCTTCTATTTTAAAGAAGAGTTTGAGAAGGATTGATATGTATTCTCTGAATGTTTGGTAGAATTCTTCAGGTGAAACCATCTGGTCCTGGACTTTTGTTTGAGAGATTTGACTACTGATTCAGTCTCCTTACCTATAATGGTCATTTTGATTTTCTGTTTCTTCATGATTCAGTTTTAGTAGGTTATATATTTCTAGGAATTTATTTCTTCAATTTTTTGGCATATGATTTTCCATAGTAGTCTTTTATGAATGTTTGTATTTCTGTGGCATCTGCTGTTAACATCTCCTTCTCTCCTGCCTTCCTTCCTTCCTTCCCTTCCTTCCTTTCTTTCTTTCTTTCTTTTTCTCTCTCTCTTTCCTTCCTTCCTTCCTTCCTTTCTTTCTTTTCTTTCTTTCCCTTCCTTCCTTTCTTCTTTCCCTTCCTTCCTTCCTTCTTTCTTTCCTTCCTTCCTTCCTCCCTCCTTCCTTCCTTCTTGAAAGATACAGGAATGAAGGTGAGCAGGCAGGCAGGAAGAGAGAGGAGGAAGAAACATCCGTTTGTTTTATTTAGTTGTTCATCTTAGCTGTACCCCACCCCAGTCCTGGGTCTCTAACTGGGTCCTTGGGGATATATGTGGACTATGTTCAGTGACCTTATCCACTAGACCACCAGGGCATGCCTCCTCTTTCATTTCTGATTTTGAGTCTTTCTTTTTTTCTTAATGAGTCTAGCTAAAACAGTTCAGAGAACTAGCTCTTAGTCATCAGTTTTTCCAATTGTCTTTTTAGTCTCAATTTCATTTATTTCCTCTGATCTTTCATATACTTTTCCTTCTATTTACTTTGGGCTTCATTTGTTTTTTGTCCAGTTCCTTGAAAGTTAGGTTGTTTGAATTTTTTCTCTTTTCTTGAGGTGTAGGCATTTGTCACTGTGAGCTTCCGTCTTAGAACTGCTTTTTCTGTGTTGTATGAACATGTATCTCTTTTATTTGCCTCAAGTTTTTATTAATTTAAGTTTTCATTTCTTCTTTGACCTGTTGGTTGTTCAGTTGCATGTTGTTTAATCCCCACAGATTTGTACATTTTCCGGTTTTTTTCTATAAATTGATTTCTATTTCCTATCATTGTGGTAGGAAGGCTGCTTCATATTATTTAAATCTTCTTAAATTGGTTAATATCCGTTGTGTGGCCTAACATAATCAGTCTATCTTGGAAATTTTTTGTATGTACTTGAAAAGAATGTGTATTCTGCTGCATTTGCATAGAATGTTTGGTATATATCTGTGAAGTCCATTGCTGGGTGGTGTCATTTAAGGCCTATGTTTCCTTAGGAAGAAAAAAACATCTTTATTTAGTTCATTTTTTGTTTTTTTGTACTCTAGCCGCAGGTCTCGAACCCAGGTCCTTGGGCCATATGTGTTCTATACAGCAGCGTCTCAGCTGCCTGAGCCACGAGAGTGCACTAGATTTCCTTTTTTCTTAAATCAGGAGGACCTCATCACCATATATGATGGTGTTAATATTGTTTTATATTTTTTGCCACATTCTTTTGTTTCAATCATTTCAATCTCATTCAGCCTAGGAAATGAGAGACTATTGCTAAATCAATCCTGTTTAAAGCCTTGAGCTACCATTGGCCTCCATACGAAGATAACTAGTATTCTGCAGGAAATTTAGGCACCTGACTTTTTGGTTTTTTTAAGAGGAGAGAGTCAAGCAGGTATGCAGGCAAGTAGGTAGGCAGGCAGAAAGAGACAGGAAGCAGCAGCATTTATTTATTTATTTATTTAGCTCACCTTTGTCTCCGCCCCTCGCGCTCCCCTAGACTTCGGCCCTGCCTCACAAACCAGCGTCGTGGGCTTTATGTGGACTGTGCTGGACACTACAGACTTAGCCACTTAGCCACCAGGGCACTCTGGGATCTGATTTCTTGATCTTTAAAAGACACAGGTTGAGGGGAGTCGGGGGTGGTCTGTCCTTGTGGCTCAGGGAACCGAGACATAGACATGCGAACCTCATACAGCCCGAGGACCTGGGTTCGAGATCTGGAGCCAAAAAACCAAGGATGAACAACTAAATAAAGATGGTTTCTTCCTCCTCTCCCTTCCTTCCTGTCCTAAAAAAGACACAGGCTGGTTGGGCTTTCTTTGGTTCAAGTGCATGTGTGGGGCTCTAAACAGAATGTAACTCCTGTGACTTTTCTTTGCTGAGCAGATCTTGCTGTCACTGCTATTACCACGTCAGAACCGCCTAAGAAGTGAGATTGAAGAAGTTCTGGACATGGACCTCCTCCAGCAGGAAGCAGATCAGAGTGCCCTGAATGTCCCTCATCTTTCTAAGTACATTCTCAACATGATGACTTTGCTGTGCGCACCAGTTCGAGATGAAGCAGTGCAGAAACTAGAGAATGTCATAGATCCAGTTCACTCACTGAGGTGTGAAACTTATTACTTCCTTCTGAAACCTGCCTCAGGCCTGGTTCGGGAAAATCTGGGTCAGACGCTGGATTACAGCCCTTGTCTCATCTGACTCCTCCCTGCTCAGACCTACCTAATACTTCCTTTCTCCTCTCTGACCTATAAGCTTCTCTTTCCCAAAGATGACCTTGCGGGACCCTTTGGTGACCCCCTAGATTAATTGGGCCCTTTGCATACTATCCTACCATAAAAATTTAAGTAGATAATCCCCTTTTTCCAAGGAATTCAAACATCTGTTTCCCAGATTTTCTTATTGTAGTTTACACAGAATTAAGGGACAGGAATGTAGTGTTATTTCTATATCAAGGCTATAAAAATTAAGATCCAGAAAGCTGAAAAAAATCATGACCCCATTATATCAGAAATAGCATCATGTATCATCCCACTTTCCAGAGAGAATTATTAACATGCTGGTGTGTTTCCTTATTCTAACTACCCCCCGCCCCCCGCCTTTTTAGACATATTACAATGACCACTGTGAAAAGACATCTAGACCATAGACTTTCAGATCTAGAGAGTTATCTTTTCCTAGTTATGTTCCTCCAAGCCCTAGACCCAAGGCCACATGTCATCTTTTGAAATTAGAAGGCAGGACTGGTTTGAAACTCCTTCTAACTAGAATATAGTGATTTAAAGACTCCTTTTGCAAGTTCCCCTATTGCTAGATTTCCTTTAATGGTATAAATATTCAATTTTTTTTCCTGTGTCAGAGGGATCTTCCAAGTTCTGGGCCAAATGAAAATGGACATGGTAAACTACACCATCCAAAGCCTTCAACCCCAGCTTCAGGAACGTTCTATTCAGTGCGAACGGGCTAAATTCCAAGAACAACTTAACAAGCAACCTAGTATGTATATGACTTGGGGGAAAGAGTGGGAAGATATGACCTTGGGTCTGACTTGCATGATGTTAGAGGCTATGCTACCTTTTTTAAAAGAAAACCCTTTTTCCTCAGGTGGTAGGGAGAATGAGATTTATTCCCCACCCCAGAGGTATTTTTTATGGATTGCGACAGATCTTCAAATGAGCCTGAGTCTTGAAACCTCAGGGATGCAGAAAATGCTCACACACTGTCTTCCTGTCGTAGACCTCCTCGATCACACTACCAAATGGCTGACCCAAGCGGCTGTAGACCTCTCTACACCACTTTCGACTTTCCCTGACATTCTTGATTCCTCCGCCGTGGCCTGCTCCTCTCCAAACGAGGCAGTCAACAGCCCAGAGCCCTTCAGCCCCCAAATGGTGTTGTGCCAGGGCTTCTTGAACCTTCTTCTCTGGGATCCTGAAAATGAAGAGTTCCCTGAGGTAGGAATATGTTGGAGTATCGCATGGTTTTGCATCATGAGGACCCTCCTCTCCTGATAGCCTGCTCTTTCCTGCTTCTCTAGACGCTGGTGACAGACAGAACCCAGGTTCAGGAACTGCAGTACCAGTTGCACCAGTTAGTCATCCTGGCCTCTGTGTTGCTAGTGGCCAGTAGTTTCTCTGGCAGTGTTCTATTTGGTTCACCTCAGTTTGTGGATAAACTGAAACGGGTAACCAAATCACTGACAGAGGACTTTAACTCCAGGTAAGCTGCATACGTCTTTTTTTTTTTTAAGCAAAGATGCCAGCAGGAAGTAGGCAGGCAGGCAGGAAGAGAGAAGAGGAAAAAGCATTTTAACTATTTTTATTTAGTTGTGCACCTTGGCTATTCTTCCTGGCCCAGAACGTAAGCCCAAATCCCTGGAGTGTGCGTGGCTTGCACTTCAACCAGAGACGGTTGATTAAACCACTGCCCCACCATAGATCCTTATTAGAAGAGTAGATAGATGTGGTATGAGGACAAGGCAGGAAATGAATCATTGCTTATTTTCCACCACAAATCACAGTAGGCATTCGGAGCCATCTACAAAGATTGTTGTTGTGTGATCTTGAGAAAAAGAAAACTTCTTCCAAAAAAGGTTGTGTAGGTAGTTTGCGACAAAGGAGTCATTATCTAGCTGAGCTTATGACACTGGGCAGATCTTATGTGTGTCTCGGAATTTGTAAGTCAGTCAGCAATATTGGTTGAACATTCACTGTGCACAGGGCATCGCACAAAAAGAAAAAAAAAATAAGGCCAGTTCTGTCATTATAATTAGTGAGAGTGGGACAAATGACCGTTAAAAATGTCCAAGAAAGTTTGAAAAATGAACCTATATCTATGTTTTTGTATATGCATATAAATAATATAAATACATACTTGTATTTATATTATATGTAAATAAAGTATAGGGCAAAAAAATACTTGGTGGGTGCTGATAGAACTAAGCCCTTGTCCAGAGTTGATTTTTGTAGTTTATCTAAGCAGAACATGGCATCATCTGTGGAGAATAGTTGGTGTCTGGGGGACCCTGCAGCTGCCAGGGGGAGGACAGGAGAATCACTGGAAGTTTCCCCCAAGAAGACAAAGCTCTGGGCCTGCGCCAGGGCTGTCTGGTAGGTAACAGCTTAGTCTCCTTCATGGTCTAGGCCTGAGGAGGCTATGCTGACTGTGAGTGAACAGGTGTCTCAGGAAATCCATCAAAGCCTCAAGAACATGGGCCTGGCTGCTTTGAGCAGGGACAGCACAGCATCTCTGACAGGACAGATCCAGAACATCGCCAAGAAGGAGAACTGTGTCCAAAGTGTCATTGGTGAGCCCGCCCGTGGGGTGACAGCCCTGTGGGGAGAAGTAGGTCCCAACTCCAGAAGTCATTCACTGAACCAGTTAACAATTAAGCCTTGATCATTGAGCTGGTCACTGTTTAGGCTTTCATTTTTTTCAAAATGCTAGTTTGAAAATATATCCCTTTCAGCGAAAAGATAGACTGTTGCTAAGGAGGATTTGCATTCAGGAATTCATGGCTTCTAGGTATGGCATACTGTCCAACCAACCTGCGTAAATCGTCATTGGTCTTCTGGGTTATTTTCTGACCCACCTTCAAGACATCCATCCCCTTACCAACAAGAAGCTAATGCTGAATTAGGCTGGAGGGCATTCCACTGAATGGTCCCCTTCGGGGGACTCCCCTGTCCCATGATGGAATGGAGGTAGTGAATTTGGCCTTGCTCTTAACTTCAGCTTTCTGAAGGATCCATTTAAAATCCTCCTGTAAGGTCAGATATTCACTAGGACGCAGCTAATAGCAATTGAAGTCATCTTTCGAACAGTGAGAAATTACTAAGCCTTGTTTTTTAAATCCGTGCTTTGCCATCAGGAGCCAGATAGCAAATTTCTTTATCTCCAGGTGAGTGGGCAGGTAGTGAATATTTCAGTTACTTAGAACTTGGGTGAGTAGGGTACAGGAGCAATAGTTCTCCCTGAAAGTGTTTTTCCCTTTGCCTTCTTACCATCTTTTCCTCCTCTCAGATCAGCGGATCCACTTGTTTCTCAAATGCTGTCTGGTCCTCGGTGTGCAGCGGTCTCTGTTAGACCTCCCTGGAGGTCTAACTCTCATTGAGGCAGAGCTGGCAGAACTGGGCCAAAAGTTTGTCAACCTGATGCATCACAATCAGCAGGTGTTTGGCCCTTACTACACAGAGATCATAAAAACCCTCAGTCCTTCAGCCCAGGCACTGGAAACAAAAGTGGAGTCTCACTGATAGTACTGGCTCTGAGTCCTGGCACGTTGGACCCAGGAGGGAAGCCCATCATCATCCTGAGGTGACATCATCGCGGATCGACAGCAAGCCCTCCTCCTCCTCTCCTGCAGCCAGTACACCAGAGCTGTAGTGTTCAAGTGTGTAAACATCAACTGACCCGAAAGCCATTCGCTAATAAACTTCTAAACTCCAGGCAAACCCCTCTCTTCCTGTGCTACAGCTGAGGCCAGGCCCTGTGCCCTTGGCCCCCAAGTAGCTGAGAAGCCAACAGGCCCCCAGGGTGTCCTCCATTGGCCAGGTGCTCACTTTGGCATAGCAGAGCTGAGAAGCGAGATACCCAGATGCTGGCATTTCCTCAAAGAGTAAAGCTTTCTCTAAGGGCGCTAGGAACTCTGAAATTACCCAGAATGCAAGTATCGGGGTTTCTCTGGAAGGCATATGTTTGTTTTATCCAGTTCAGCTCAGGATTGAGCTTGGTTGAAATAATTCATTAAAAACCTTATTTCAAGACCAAATTCCCCTGAAGATTTCAAATGATGCAATAGGAAGTCAAGAAATAATGAGTTTCAAGCTTCCTCTTGTGTCACAGGGTATGAAGCAGTGTTCAATTGGCAACTAGACGAAACCGGATGTTGGTTGATAACTAGTGTTCTGTTGAGAACAGGTATAAAAGTTCATTGGATTGTTTTCTTTTCAGGTTATCCAGAGTTCAGGCATACACAGGTCAGTGACTGACTTGGAACAAGTTTACCCTTGGTCCTGTTCTCTAGCTGAGTAAATCTGTTCCCTCATCGCTAAGCCTAGAATTCCCTCTTCTTTCTGACAGTTGAGTGATGTGGCGTGGAACAGCCTCCATCCTCCTCACTACCAGTCTGGGAGTCTTTATTGGCAGTTGAGGTTGAAAATTCCTGTTGCCATCACAGATGGGAGATGTTCTAGAAAGGACCTGGGCTTGCCTCCTGGGATTGTAGAGAATCTACTTCATTTTCTCAGGCTGGCTGCAGTCTAATATGACTAAAATGAGGCACAAATCCTGTTCAGATTTGGTCCTTTTTTTTCGTAATGGACAAGAGAAAATGGAAATTCACTTATGTACACTCAAATCGGTGAAGAGAAACAATGTTTTCTCTTCAGGGGATTGGGATTTCAGGGGATGGGAGGAGCTGAGCATTTTACTGAAACTGGGAAGAATAACCTAAGTGGGATTGGAGTTCCATTGCCCTCGGGTTTCCTCTAAATTGACTTTTTATAGGGTAAAACCTAGATTAAGGACAGCCAGCTCAGCTGCGTGACTTTTACTAGGACCAGAGAAACTGAGGGCCTTGACCCTTCAGTTTCCATTCTCACAGTTAGCCTTAGGTGGTAAAGCTCCCTCAGGGGGTAGGTTTAATAAACCAAATTGCCTAGATGCATTCTAGGCATGGATTCTCTTGATTTGTAACTATGAATTTGAACTTTAAGAGAAATCTACATTTTGGAAGCTTCCCTATCTTAGAAGCAGAAGTATTCTGAAGGACTCCTCTGAAGAGAGCTGCCTGGTTGGTGAGTGCAGGCATTGGGCTGACAATAGAACCTTGCTTTGTACTTCATAATTAAAATCTGGGATGATCAATTTCTTAGAAAATTTGAGTGAATTTTCTTTTGTTTCTACATAGCTGGATATTAATCTGGAAAGATAGCTCCATTCAGTCCTGCCCACAGTTTGAGGGATATATATTTAAAATTGCAGTAAAATTTAGCATAAACCTTACCATTAGTAACATTAGTATACCCACATGGTGTGTGCCTGTCACCGCTGTCTCATTCCAGAGCATTTTCATCACCACAAAAGGAAATCAGATAACTTATTAAGCAGCCATTTCCTATTTTCCCCTGCCTTTAGCCATTGGCAACTGGTAATCTGCTTTTTTGTCTCTAAGTGAATGGAGGTAAATATAATCTTACATTAGGACTTCTGTGATAGATCTTTCACTTAGTGTAATGTTTTTTAAAATCATGTATCCAGTAATATTCCTTCATTCCTTTTATGGCTAAATAATATTCCAGTATGTGGATATACCACATTTTGTTTTACCCATCAGTTGATGAAGATTTGATTTGTTTTACATTTTGGCTTTTGTGAATGGTGTTGCTATTTTTAGGGAGCAGTTAGCCATAAGCAGGGAATGAGGGAAGAATGAAAAACAGGAACACAGAGAAGAAAAAGGACACAGAAAGTGGGCCTTACTCATCAGTTTAAAGCTCAGGGAACCTACTAATTAGAAGGAACAAAGTTCACCTTTTGGTGAACCTGGCTCTTTATGCTCATTATATAAGACATCTGGTTTTGACTTCCGGTGGGCATTCAGGGAGAAACCCTCCCCCCAAACACCCCTGGGTGGAGACAGGGGCGGGCAACTCAGAGCCTTATAAAGGGTTTGGCTGCTCCAGGATACACCCACCACTTACCCTTGGGGGGTGTACTGTCTTCCACTCTCACTTGCATTTTGTCACTTTGCCCGTGGTACTTTACTAGTGAAACTTTGCCTCCATGTGTCTGTCAGCTAGTGAGAGAGGGAGAGTGGAGGAAAGTGGAGAAATGAATCTATTTTAGTTGTGCTCTTCCTAGAGAAAGTTCCCAAGTGTCTCAACCTTAATGAGATTTCCTTAGATCCAGGGGAGAGTATTTCATCTCAGGTTTCTAGTTTGTTAGTGTCATCCCTCTTCTGGGATGGAGGGTAGCAAGGGCTTTGTTCCCTTTGTTCTGGCAGCCTGTACATTTCCACGAGTCAGACTGTTTGCCCCCTTTTCATTGGGGGTCTGTCAGGTAGAGATTTGGGAGCTGCCAGTCTTCCAGGTAGAAGTGAAGGGAAAAAATGCACTGCTTTTCAAGGGTCTTTGCTGTTTCTGAGGTTAATCATTGTCACAAAGGTCTTTGTTTCTGAAGCTAGTCATTGTCAAATCATGTAAAAGAGTTCGCTTTCCTGTAGTTACCTTGGGAAGTGGTTTGCTATTAAGCTAATTGAAGTCACTCTACAGAAGGAACTCATCGCACCTTTCACCCTTATTTTCATTTCATAACTTTGCCAGTAAAAATTCTTTCTAACTCTTGAGTCCTGGTGAAAATGCGACACACTGTAAGTGTCTTGGGGTAAATCACACAAACACAGGAACCTAACACTATGGGACTTCCAGTCAAGATGGTGACCTAATAGAAACAAGATTCACATCCTCCCCAAAGAGCAACTAGCAATTCACATACTTTCCAGAAACACTGAGTAAAAGTAGGCAGAGGCTATAGAAACACAGTAGCAATTGCGACCACAAAAGGTAGGAAAAAATTTCAGGGTTCCGAAGTACACAGCTGATTTAGGATTCAGGCCATGGCAGAGGGGGTGGAACTATGGGAAGAACCAGGCCTCCCCGGAATTGTGGAAGCAGCAGAGAGCCCATCCAGCAGGACTGGGACACAAAGCCAGGGGAGAACAGGGTCATGGCTAAAGGTGGAAGGAGGACCAGTGCTCAGAGTGAATGGAAAGCCTGGTAAGGAAATTGCAGTGGACACTCATAACTAGAAGGCAGCTAGGGGAATCCCTTATACATCACCCCCTCCTACCATATTGCCACAGGAGCCACCCACTGGAAATCCTGCTCCCAGGCTTAAGAGTCTCCCAGAAGGAGGAACTCAATACTACCCACTAGCATCACCCTGTGATTAATTGTGGGCCAACAGCAAGGTGGTAATTATGGTTAGGAGCTGGGATGCTGGGGAAAGGCTCTGGAGGCCACACACATACTCCAACCCCATGGGTAGAACTCTCAGGCCCCAACAGAGGGTCCACATAAGAATTTCAAATCCAACTACTAGTGGTGATGCCACAAAACTCAAGAAACCTCAGTGTTCAAAGATCCAGGCTGACTCAGTGCAAGTTGATACCCTAAATAAGAACATCACTGCAGGGAAATCTAATCCACAAAAAATAAACTACCAAACAGAGCAAAGACACACAAATATATGTGAAATGATAGATCCAATAAAAAACCCAGGAGAAAATCTAACACTGCAGACATACGCAAACTACTTGAGGATGAATTTAGGACAACTGATTAAACATACCCATGGAAATCAAAACAACAGAGGAAGAAAACAAGAAATGAAGCA
This sequence comes from Solenodon paradoxus, assembly GCA_004363575.1. Taxonomy (NCBI): domain Eukaryota; kingdom Metazoa; phylum Chordata; class Mammalia; order Eulipotyphla; family Solenodontidae; genus Solenodon; species Solenodon paradoxus. The sequence goes on from RJWH01000918.1 coordinate 100,644, forward strand.
AGATATCAAAGAAATGAAGAATAAAATAGCTGAAATAAAGGACTACATAGAGGGACTCAAGAATAGGATGGATGAAGCCTCCAGCAGAATCAGTGAGCTAGAAGATAGGGCCAAGGAATGCACTCAAACCAGCTAAGAGATTAAAGAATTCAAAGAAATGAAGAGAGCATTCGAGACCTATGGGATAACATAAGAACAGCATTCACATCATAAGGGTCCCAGAAGGAGGAGAGAGAGAGGGCAGACACTGAATTTGAAGATATATAATAGCTGAGAATTTCCCTAACCAAAAGAATGCAGCAAGACTCCTGACCCAGGAAACAAAAAGAGTTCCTAATAAAGGTAACTAAAGTAAATCTACACCTAGACACATTGTTATCAAAATGCTAAAAGTACAACATAGAGAATCTTAAAAAGACAGGGGGAAATAAATGTCACATAACAAAGATAAGATTGTCAAATCTCTCACTGAAAAACACAGACCTGAAGGGAATGGCATGATATATTCAAAGTGATTCAAAGAAAAGGATTTTCGATCTAGGATACTATACCTTGAAAGATTATCATTCAGAATTGAAGAAATGATAGTAAGTTTCCAATAAGCAAAAGTCAAAGGAATTTATCACCACAAAACCAGCTCTACAAAAAAATACTAAAGGATGCTACAGGAAGTGTAAAGAAACCCCACTTGAAAACAGACAGCAAACATAAAAAATGGGGAGGAGGAGACGAGAACAAAAATGTAGATGGTTAGAATGAGTGTAAGACTAATGTACTTTCAAATAAAAATAGGAAATGTAGAATTCTTAATGCTAACTTCAAGGTAAGCTCAAAATACATCTCCAGGGAAAAAGAAAAAAATCAAAACATAACACCCAACCCACCTAAGAAGAGAAAGAGAAGAACAAAGGCACTGTCTGGAACAAAACCCAGAAGACATTTAAAAATGAAAATAGCTACATATCAATAATCACCCTAAATGTGAATGGACTGAACTCACCAGTCAAATGACAGAGTAGCCAAATGGATTAAAAAGTATAAACCAACCTTCTGCTGCATCAGGAAACTCACATTCTTTCAAAAATCTCAAACTTCAATGGTTGGAAGAGAATCCTGCAGTCAAATGGCAACCACAAAAGAGCAGGAACTGCCATATTTATGTCAGATAAAACAGACTGCCATCTAAAAAACATAACAAAAGACAGTGATGGACATATAATTAAGGAGTCAATCCGCAAGAATATATGTTTATGTACCAAATGACGGAGCATCAAAAAATTATTAGAACTGATGAGAGACATTGACAGCAACACAATCGTTATGGGAGACTTCAACACCCCACTTATAATTGTCAGATCCACCAAACAAAATTAACAGGAACAGCAGCTTTCAATGACCATTTGAGACATTTTGGACTAACAGACATATACCAAACACTTCATCCAATGACTGCAGAGCTTCTCAAGTGTGCTTGGATATTCTCAAGGATAGATCATATGTTGGGACACAAAACATGTCAACAAAGTGATTAAGACTGAAATCATACCAAACATCTCATCTGACCACAATGGCTTAAAACTAGAAATCAGCCACTAAAAAGAAGAACCACAAGTTAATTGGAGACTAAACAATATGTTTCTGAATGGTTCTTGAGTAAAAGGAAATCAAAGAGGAGCTTAAAAAATACTTAGAGACAAGTAAGAATTAAGATGCAAGTTACCAGAATCTGTGGGGTGCAGCAAAAGCAGTAATAAGAGGGAAGTTCATTGCAATCCAAGCTTACTTCAAGAAACAAGAAATATAAACAATTGAACCCAGCATTTAAAACATCTAGAGGAAGAACAATTAAAAATTTTGTATAAAAAAGGAAATAAAAATTTGAGCAGAAATAAATGACATAGAAAGGAAAAAAGACATTCCAGAAGATCAATGAAACCAAAAGTTGGTTCTTTGGAATTGACAAACCATAGGCTAGACTGATAACAAAAAAAAAAAAAAGAAAACTCTCCTAACTAGAATCAGAAGTGAAAGGGAAAAAGTTACAACAGATACCTCAGAAATTCAAAACATCATAAGGGAATACTATGAACAGCTCTATGCCAACAAAGTGAACAACCTTGAGGACATGGACAGATTTCTGCAAAAATAGTTTACCAAGACTGAGCCTGGAAGAATTGGAACACCTGAACAGAACAATCAAAAGCAAAAAAATTGAAGAGGTAATCAAAAATCTCCCTAAAAATAAAAGCCCAGGACCAGATGGCTTTTCTAATGAGTTTTACCAAAACTTCAGAGGAGAAATAACAGCTATTCTCAAACTCTTCCAAAATATTAATGAGCAGGGAACACTCCCAAATACTTTTTATGAGGCTAAAATCACACTGATAAAAAAGCTGATAGAAACATCAACAGGAAAGAAAATTTCAGTTCAATATCTTTGATGAAATAGATGCAAAAATTCTCAACAAAATATTATCAAATTGAATCCAAAAATGCATTAAACAATCACCCATCATGACCAAGTGGGATTTATCCCAGGGATGTAAGGATGGTTCAACATATGTAAATCTATTAATGTCACACACCATTATCAACAAGAGGAAGAAGAAAACCACATGACCATATCAATAGACTCAGAGAAAGCTTTTGACAAGATCCAACACCCATTTATAATAAAAAACCCTCCATAAAATGGAAATAGAAGTTCATACCTTAACATCATAAAGGCCATATACAAGAAACCCACAGCCAACATCATAGTCAATAGTGAAAAACTGAAAGCATTTCCTCTAAGGAGCAAGGCAAGGCTGTCCACTCTCACCACTGCTATTTAACATCATACTCGAGGTCTTAGTCAGAGCAATTAGGCAAGAAAAATAACAGGAGTCCAAATCAGAGAGGAAAAAGTAAAATTCTCATTATTGGCAGATGAAATGATCATATGTATTGAGAAGCCATTAGACTATCCCAAGCAACTTTCTTTAACTTTTACATTCCCTCCAGCAATATACAAGGGTTCTAATTTCTCCATGTTTTCATCAACACTTGTTATTTTCCTTTTTACATTTTAATTATAAGCATCTTAATGGGTAGAAAATGGAATAATTGTGGTTTTCACTTGATTTCCCTAGTGAACATCTTTTTATGTGCTTACTGGGTATTTGTTTATCTCCGTTGGAGATAGTCTATTTTAGACCTTTGTCCAGTTTGGACTGGTTGTTTTGCTGCTGTGGTGTTATAAATGCCCCTCATCTGTTCTGGATACTAGGTCCTCGTCTATGTGTATCTCATAACCTTTTGCACCTCTCATAAGGATGCTTGTGGTTGAGTTTAAGATCCACCCTCACAATCTAGGACAATATCCCCATGTAAAATCTTGAATGTAATCACACTGGAAAAGACTTTCCTTATAAGGTAAGTATTATTAGTTGAATTGTGTTCCCCTTCCCCAGATGCATATGTTGAGATCTCAATCCACAGAATGTGACCTCATTTGAAAGTAGGGTCACTGCAGATGTAATTAGTTTATAGGGTCACACAGGGATTGGGTGGTTCCCTAATTCAGTCTTTTTTGCCTCTTTATGCAGAGACATTGGTCATATACAGAGATACAGAGGTGCACCAATGTGAACACTCAGAGAGAATGTGTCCTCAATCCAAGGGACACATGAGGCTACCAGAGCTGGCAAACAAGCAAGGGACAGATTCTCCCTTACAACTCTAAGAAAGAACAAATACTTCTGCACCTTGATAGCAGATTTCTAGTCTTCAAATAAAACAAGTTTGTCTATTTAAGCCATCAAGTTTGTGGCTCTTTGTTATGCAAGCTGTAGGAAACTAATATACTTCACGTATGTTACAGGTTTCAGGCATGAGGGCCATTATTAGTTCTTCTACAAAGGAAGACGCTGTTCCTTGACTTTCCCAGCTTCTAGAGACAGTACATTTCTTGGCTGGCAGCTCTTTCCTCCATCTTGAAAGTACATCACTGCAATCTTTGCTCCATGGTTTCTCCTATTCTCCTCTGACCTCATCTCTCTTTCCCTCTTCTTTTAATAACCCTGTGAATTACAATGGGCCTTTCCAGACAATCCAGGATAATCTTTTCATTTGAAGACTAAATCACATTTGCCAAGTATCTATTGCCATGTACTATAACATATTCACAGGTTCTGTTCATTAGCATGTAGATATCTTTAGGAAGCTGATCTACCCACGACTTCCATTTTTCAGAGTTTTTAATCAAGAAAAATAAGTTAAATTATGTCAGTTTTTTTCTGCATAATTTGATGAAATGAGTGGACTTTTCTTCTTTAGCTTGTTAATACATCACCACGTCTGAATTTTATTTGCTAATATTGTGCCGAGGATTTTTATGCTTATAGTCATATTAGTGTATAGGTTTTTGTTTTGTATTTTCTTTGTCTGGTTTTGGATCACTGGTAATACTAATTTATAGAATGAATTGTTCCTCTTCTGTTTTATTTTAGAACAGATTATGTAGTATTGGTGTTAATCCTTCTTTAAGCATTTGGTAGAATTCTCCAGTGAAACCAACTGCACTTGGATTTTTTTTTTAATTATAAGTTCAATATTTAATGTTATTGAAATTATCTATTTCATATTAGTTGAGTGTAGTAGTTAATTTTTTTTGAGGACTTGTTCTGTCTGTTATCAATTTTTTGTAGAGTTGTGTATCATTATTTTCATCCTTTTGATGTCTTCCTGGTCTGTAGTAGTCGCTATTGTTTTATTCCTGATATTGGTAATCTATGTCTTCTCCCTCTTTTTTTCCTTTGTCAATTAGGCTACAGGTTTGTCAGTTTTGTTGATAATTTCATAAAATAAATTTTTTTACTGATATTTCCTATTTCCTGTTTTCATTTTCATTGATTTCTTATTTTACCTTTATTATTTTATCCCTTCTTCTTTTGGGTTTATTTTACGCTTGAGGTTCTTGAGGGTAGGAGTTTAGATGATCGATTTGAGACTTTTCCTCTTTTTCACTATTTTTTTTTTTTTTTAAAGGAAAGAGGCAGGAATGAAGATGAGCAAGCAGGCAGGTAGAAAAGAGAATGAAGAAGCATTGGGCAATGACGCAGCAGTACTGTCGGGGATGCGGGGCAGCCTCCTGCGGTTCTGTAGCGTGCGCCGAGTGCGTGCGCGGGAACGCTTTTCTACTCCCTTGCCCCGCTTCATTTCCTCTTTGTTCTAGGGCTTTTCTGAAAGTATCACTGATCAGGAGTCTTTTTTCCCCCCACGTTCTGTGATCTGTTGTCCTTGAGTGTCAGGAAGGAGCTTTCCTATGTGCCATGTCTCATATTGATAATGGATAGGAAAATACACAGATTAGAAACCTATTGAGTTCAGCAGTATATATGTTAAGTCCATCTGTTAAGTCCAACTTTCTAAAATGGAAATTTCCTTGGTGATACTCTTTGTGGATCATCCATTCATTGATACAAGTTGGATATTAGAATTCCCTACTGTTGAATTGCTATCTAAGTTGGTTAATATTTGTTTTATACACATAGGTGCTTGTATGTTTAAAATGCTTACAAATGCTATATCGTCTTGTTGGAGTGACCCCTTTATCATCTGTAGTGTCCTTTTCTCTTATTAGTTTTTCTTTAATGTCTATTTTTTCTGATACAAGTACAAGTATCCCAGCTTTCTTTTAGTTTCTGTTTGCATGGACTCTCTTTTTCTGTCTATTCATTTTCAGTCTCTATGTCCTTACACTGCAGTGAGTCTCTTGTAGGCAGCATATAGATGGAGCTTGTTTTGTTTTAAGGGAAAGGTGCAGGCAGGACTGAAGGTGAGCAAAGGCAGGCAGGAATTGAGAGGAGGAAGCAGCATTTTATTTTATTTTATTGTTCATCTTGGTCTTCCACCCTGCTCCTGGTATGAGAACGCAAGTCCTTGCGATGTATGTGGACTGTACCCAACCACTACTCCACCAGGGTGTGCCAGGGCCTTGTTTGTTTGTTTTAATCCTTTGATGGAAGAAATAAGTCCAATTACATTTGAAGTCATTATCGATAGTTATGTACTTATTGTCATTTGTTAATTATTTTGACCGTTTTATAATTCCTTCCTGTTTCTTTCACTCTCTTTTGTATTATGATGACTTTCTTTAGAGGTATGCTTAAATCTGCTTTTCATTATCTACTATATAGCCTTTCGCTTTGTGGTTACATAAGGCTTACTGTTACATTACAGCTTATACTCATTGTTTTAAGTTGATAAGTTGTATGCATTCTGAAGATCTACATTTTTCTCTTCCCTTATCTCTTTTAATTGGTGCTTTTAGATCATTTACATTTAGTGGAATTATAATGTTAGGGCTTAAATCTACCATTTTATTTTGTTTTCTAATTTTCTCCTTTCATTTTTCTATTATTTTTCATACCTCCCTGGAATTTGAAAATTTTTAATTCCATTTCAGTATATCCAGTATTTTTGAGTTTTATCTCTAATGTTTGAAGGGTTTGTTCTAGCTATTTTACACACATACACACCCCATATAAGGCCATAGTCTAGTATCATCCTTTACTAATTTTAGTATAGGAACTTTACTTCTTTTAACATCCTTTTACTCTCCCCATTTAAAAAATACTTGTTTTTTTTTCCCCCAGATACAGCTGAGCTCAGAGGATACTTTTTTTTTTAATTGAGGTAATATTGGTTTAACACTGTGTAAATTTCAGGTACACGGTGTCTCATCTCAGCAACTGTATTTGTACACCAGACCACGCCCATCACCATATATCTAGTTACTATCCACCATCATCCAATCAAACCCCTGCACATGTTCCAAATCCCTCTCTTCCCTCTGGTACCACATTTTGTTCAGAGACTGTGTGTTTTTTGTCTTTTCATGTGCTTCATTTCCTTATATTCTACATATGAGTGAAATCAATAGTATTTGTTTTTCTCCTGATTTATTTTATTGAGCATAATCCCCTCTAGTTCCATTCATGCTGGTGCAAATAGAAAGGTTTCATATTTTTTGAAATAGCTGAATAATATTCTAGCATATATATATATATATATATATATATATATATATATATATATATATACTGCATCTTCTTTATCCACTCATCCATTAATGGACACTTAGGTTATTTCTAGCTTTTGGCTCCTGTGAATAATGCTGCAATGAACATAGGGGTTCATGTATCTTTTCATATTAACATTCTTGCATTCTTTGGCTAACTACCTGGGAAATGGAACTTTCTGGATTATATAGTGGTTCTATTTTTTATTTGTTGAGGCACCTCCATACTGATTTCCAGCTGTGTAGGCAGGTTCCTTTTTTTCCATATCTTTACCAATACTTTTTTTTCAAAGGAGGATGCAGGCAGGAGTGAAGGTAAGCAGGCAGGAAGAGAGAGGGGGAAGAAGCATTTTATTTATTTTTATTTAGTTGTTCACAGTGGTTGTTCCTGCCAGACCAGGAACACGAACCTGGGTCCTTGGGATGTATGTGGACTGTGTTCCTTTTGTAGCAGCTGTCCTTACCCCTTCTTGATCAGGGTGCCCCTATTTTCTTATCTTTTTGATAATAGCCATTCTTACAGGTATAAGGTGAAATCTCATTGTGAAAGGTATTTGTTTTAAATGCTTCCTCCACATACATTTTGAACCACATTAGACTGTTAGAATTTTTGCTCTAATCATCAAACATAATTTAGAAAATGTAAGAGCAGGAGGCAAGTTTATTTTAATTTTGCTTATGTGCCAAGAGTCCCTCTTTTTATCCTTTCCTTTCTGTTTAGAAAACTTTTGCTTCATCCTTTTAGTAATGAATTCTCTTCGTTTACCTTCATCTGAGAATATCTTGATTACTCTTCATTCCTGAAGAATACTTTCAGCACAGGGCATAGGATTCTGGCTTCACATTTCTTTTCTTTTAGCACCTGAAAAACATGCTACTTCCTGAGAAATCTGCTGTCATTGAGATTGCTTTTCCTCTGTAGGTGAGTTGTCGTGTTTCTCTTAGTAGTCAAGAATTTTTTTGGTTTTTGTTTTCAGAAATTTAATTATGATGTACCTTGGCATGGATTTCTTTTAGTTTATCTGGTTTGGAGTGTGCTTAGGTTCTTGAATCTGTAGGTTTATGTCTTGCCAAATTTGGTAAGTTTTCAGCCATTATTTCCTTGAGTAATTTTTTTATTGTGGTAATTTATTCTACACATTAAAATAATCTCATATGTATAGGTTCTCCATTTCTCAAATATATGTCAACACATCCTGTCCACCAAATCGCCAAGTGCTCTTCACTGTTGTCCAGTGGACTCTGCCACCATTTACACCCCCACTCCCATTCCTTACTGGTGACCTCAGTTGTGTTGCAAGTGCCCAAGGTTTTGTTTTATCTGTTCCTTTGTCTCTTCACGTTCCACCTATGACTGAGGTCACCTGGTATTTAACTTTCTCCCTTTGACTTATTTCACTTAGCGTAATCCCCTCTAGATGCATTCATGTTGATTCAGATGACAGGATTTTATCTCTTATAAGGGCTGTGTAGTATTCCATTGTATATATGTATCACCTCTTCTTTATCCATATCTGATGTTGAATGCTTAGGTGGTTTTCAGATCTTAGCTATTGTGATTAGTACTGAAATAAACATGGGGTACATAAATCTCTGTGAATGAGTGTTTTTGTATCTTTTGGGTAAATACCCAGAAGTGGAATAACAGGGTCATATGGGATTTTCACCTTCAACTTTTTGGGTAATCTTTAAACTGTTTTCCATAGGGGTTGAGCAATTTGCACTCCCACCAACAGTGTAAAATGTTTCCTTTCCTCCACATCCTCGCCAACATTTGTTGTTTCCAGACTTCTGGGTATCCTCTTCAGAAAAATGTCTCTCCAATTCATCCTTCCATTGTTTGATTGGATTGCCTGTTCTTCTGTTGTTGAGTTTTATGAGTTCTTTGTATATTTTAAATATTAAGCCTTTTTCGGAAATATCAAATGCAAATATCTTCTCCCAGTTAGTAGGTTTCCTTTTGGTTTTGGTGATGTTTCCTTTCACAATGAAAAAACTTTTTAGTTTGATATAGTCCCAGTTGTTTATTTTTGTTTTTCTTTCCCTTATGGTGGAGTTGAGTCCCCAAAAACTTCTCTATGGCTAATGTCATGGAGAGTCATCCCTATGCTGTTTTCCAATAATTTTATGGTCTTGGGTCTTATGTTCAAGTCTCTGGACCAAATGGAGTTAATTTTTGTGAATGTTGTTAGAGAGTGGTCTAGCTTCATTCTTTTGCATGTGGCGTCCAGTTATCCCAACACCATTTATTGAAGAGACTTTCCTTTCTCCATCGTATGCTTTTGGCTTCTTTGTCATTGATTAACTAACTGTATATGAATGGATCAGTTTCTGGTGATTTAGTGCTATTCCAATATTCTGTGCCTCTGTTATTATTCCAGTACCATACCGTTTTGATCACTATCACTTTGTAATGTAGCTCAGTGTAATCCCTCCAGATATGTTCTTTTTTTCTAATTGCTTTCACTATTTGGGGTCTTTTGTTGTTCTATACACATTTTAAGATCTTTATATTCTATTTTCTGGAGATAAATCCATGGTATTTCAATAGGGATTGCATTAAATCTGTATATTGCTTTGGGCAAGATGATCATTTTAATGATGTTGGTTTTTTCAGCGATGAGCAGGGAATGTCTTTTCATTTCTTTGTGTCCTCCTCTATTTCTTTTAAGAAGGACTTGTCATTTTCATTGTACAGGTCTTCTATTTCCACATTTTATGCCCAGATTTTTTATTCTTTTAACTTATATTTTAAATGGTGTGATTTCATTTTCTTCTAGCATGTTGCATGCATATCACAAGACAGTGGATATTTGTGCTCTGATTTTGTAGACTGCCACTTTACTGTATCTGTTGATGAGTTCTAGAAGCTTTCTGACAGACTTTTTTTGAGTTTTCAAATATATATAATCATGTCATCAGAAAATAATGATAGTTTCACTTCCTTATTTCCAATTTGGATTCCTTTTATTTCTTTTTCTTGCCTAATTGCTCTGGCTAAGACCTTGAGTATGATGTTAAATAGCAGTGGTGAGAGTGGACAACCTTGCCTTGTTCCTGACCTTAGAGGAAATACTTTGTTTTTACCACTGACTGTGATATTGACTGTGGGTTTCTTGTACATGGCCTTTATTATGTTGAGGTATGAATCTTCTGTACCCATTTTATGGAAGGTTTTATCATAAATGGGCATTAGATATTGTCAAAAGCTTTCTCTGTATCTATTGATATGATCATGTGATTTTTTTCTTTGCTCTTGTTGATGTAATGTATGACATTAATAGATTTCTGTATGTTGAAGTATCCTTGCATCCTGTGATAAATCTCATTTGGTTATGATGGATGACATTTTTGATTCATTGTTGGATTCAGTTTGCTACTATTTGTTGAGAATGTTTGCACCTAGGTTCGTTAGCTATATTGGCCTGTAATTTTCTTACTTGGAGATGTCTCATCAGCTTTTGGTATCAGTGTGATGTTAGACTTTTAGAAAGTACCTAGGAATATTCCCTGTTCTTCAATATTTTGGAAGAGTTTGAGAAGAATATGTGTTAATTATTCTATAAAGTTTTGGTAAAAATCAGTAGAAAGACTTTCTGGTCCTGGGCTTTTATTTTTAGGGAGACTTCGATTACCTCTTCAATTTTCTTTGCTTTTGATTGTTCTGTCCTAGTTTTCCAAGTCTTCCAGGTTCAGTCTTGGTAAACTGTATTTTTCTAGAAATCTGTCCGTGTCCTCTTGGTTGTCCACTTTGTTGGCATAGAGCTGTTCATAGTATTTCCTTATGATGTTTTGAATTTCTGTGGTATCTGTTGCAGCTTTTCCCCTTTCATTTCTAATTCTGCTTAGGAGAGTTTTCTCTCTCTTTTTTTGTTATGAGTCTAGCCTATGATTTGTCAATTTTAACTTTACAAAGAACCGACTTTAGGTTTCATTGATCTTCATTGATCTGGATTGTCTTTTTGTTTTCTATGTCATTTATTTCTGCTCAAATTTTATTATTTCCTTTCTTCTGCTGATTTTTGGCTTTAATTGTCCTTCGATGTTTTAAATGCAGACTTAGGTTGTTTATTTGCAGTTTTTCTTGTTTCTTGAGGTAGGCCTGGATTGTGATGAACTTTCCCCTTAGTACTGCTTTTACTGTATCCCATAGATTTTGGTAACTCATATCTTCATTCACATTTGTCTCTTAAGTATTTTTCAAATTCGTATTTGATTTCCTCTTTTACCCAAGAATTATTCACAAGCATATGTTTAGTCTCCAATTAATTTGAGGTCTTCCAGCTTTATTTTTGTGGTTAATTTCTAATTATAAGCCATTCCTATCAGAGAAGATGCTTAGTATGATATCAGCTTTGTAAATTTGTTGAGACATGTTGTCTTGAGAATGTTCCCTGCATGCTTGAGAAGAAAGTGAAATCTGTAGTCATCGCGTGAAGTATTTGGTGTATGTCTGTTAGGCCTATCTGTTCCTGATGGTTATTTAAAGCAGCTGTTTCCCTGTTAACTTTCTGCCTGTTGATCGGTCCATTGTTGTAAGTGGGTGTCGAAGTCTCCCACTATTATTGTGTTGCTGTTATTGTCTCTCATCAGATCTACTAGTAATATTTTTTGAGGCTCCTTCATTTGGTGCATTTATGTTAATAAGTGTTATGTCTTCTTGCTGGATTGACCTTTTAATCATTGTATAAAGTCCATCTGTCTTTTTAAATGTTCTTTAGATGGAAGTTTGTTCTATCCAATATGAGGATAGCTGTTCTTGCTCTTTTGTGGGTGCCATTTGACTGTAGAATTATCTTCCAACCACTGACTTTAAGCATTTGTTTATCTTTTGAAAGGAGGTGGGTTTCCTGAATGAAGCAGAAGTTTGGGTTATGCTTTTTAATCAATTCAGCTACTCTGCATCTCTTGACTAGTGAGTTCAGTGCATTAACGCTTAGGGTGATTACTGATAATGTAGCCACTTACAGTCATTTTGTTTTTTGTTCTCTGTATATTGCTCCAGACAATGCCTTTGTTCTTCTCTTTCTCTTATTAGGTCAGGTGGGTGTCATTATGGATAGATTTCCCTTTTTGTTTTTGTTTTTTTGCTTTTCCCCTGGAAATGTTTTCTGAGGTTACCCTGAAGTTAGCATTAACGATTCTGTATTTATTTCCTACTTTTATTTGATAGCCTATTAGTCTTCCAGCCATTCTATCAACATTTGTGTTCTCTTCTTGCCTCCCATCTTTTATATTTATTGTCTTACTTTTTTAATGTGTGGTTTCTTTACACTTTATAGAGAATCCTTTAATGTTTTTTGCAAAGTTGGTTTTGTGGTGATGAATTTCTTTAACTTTTGCTTATTAGAAAACTTTTTTTTTATCATTCCTTCAGTTCTGAATGATAATCATGCAGGGTATATTATCCTAGGTTGAAAATCCTTTTCTTTCAGCACTTTGAAATTATCATGCCATTCCCGTCTGGCCTGTAGTTGTTTCAGTTAAGAAATACCCTGAGAATCTTATGGGGACTCCTTTGTATGTGACACATTTTTCTCTGGCTGCCTTTAAGATTTTTTTATCTTATATTTTCGACATTTTGATTACAATGTGTCTCGGTGTAGATCTTTTTGGGTTTCTTTTATTAGGAAGTCTTTGAGCTTCCTGGGTCTGGAGGCTTGCTTCATTCTTCAGGTTTCAGAAGTTCTCAACTATTATTTCTTCAAATACAGTTTCTCTTCTCCTTTTGGGACTCCTATGATGCAAATGTTGTTCCTTTTGATGTTAGTCCATAGTTCTTAATGCTGTCTTAGTTTTTTTGCATTAAAAAAAATCTTTTTGCAGGTTCGCTTGAGTGAATTTATCCCGTGTTCCAGATCATTGATTCTACTGGAAGCTTCATCCATCCCACTAATGAGTATGGCTATCGAGTCCTTATTATCAGCTATCGAATTCATTTCTTTGATCTCTTGCTTCATTTCTTCTCTTTCTTTTTTGATGTTTTCTTTTACTTCCTCTGTTGTTTTCTGGATTCCCATGAATATGCTAATCACTGTCACTAACTTCATCTTCAGGTAGTTTGCATAGTCTGTTGTATTCAGATTTTCCCTTGGGTTTTTTATTGGATCCATCATTTCATGTGTGTTTCTCTGTGCCTTTTCTCTGTTGGGCGTTTTGCTTGTGTTTCTGTGGGCTTGGTTTCTCTGCAGTGATGGTGCTGTGTAGGGTGATCACCTTGCTGCTGGTCCACAATTGGCAATCAGGCTGCAGTTCCGTCTCTACACAGAGTGACGTGTTGAGGTTTAGTCCCGTCATCGTCGGGAAGACAACCTTCTTCTAATCCTGGGTGTGGGATATTCAGTGGGTGGGTTATTCAGTGGGTGGGATATTCAGTGGGTGGGATATCCAGGGGTTGGATCCTGAGACTACCGGGTGGTGGGAATGGGGCATTTCCCTAGCTGCCTTCCAATTATGGTGGTGCCGAGCTTAATTCCATCACATGGGCTCCAGCTCGGAACCCGGGGCGCTGGCTCTCCTAACCCTTGCCAAGACGGTCTCCCTGCTCCGTTTCCCCGTGGCCCCCTGGGCGTGCTGCCTCCTTTGCAGCTCTTCATGCCAGTTAGCGCCCCCGCAGCTCCAGCGCACTGCCGAGTCTCCTATGCCGAGTCCTGAATCTGCGGTTTAGCCACGTCCTGGGACGTTTCCACTTACCCCTGGTCGCCACGAAAGCTGCGCCATCTCCACTGGCCCTCCGCCTGCCCTCCCTCCATGTTTGCCTCTGGAAAGTAGGTGAATTTTCATTTGCTCTGGGGGCGCGGATCTGAATCTCGTCTCTACCGGATCGCCATCTCTCCTCGCATTGAGTACTTTTTCAACCTCACGTTCTTTTCCTCTCTTTTGAGATTCCAATGACATAAATATTTCATCTTTTGATATAGTCCCATAGTTTGTGAGACTATGCTTTTTTTTTTTTTTTTTGTACTTTTCTCTCTGTTGTTCATCTTGGGTAATTTCTATTAGATTGTCTTCCTGTGTGAGGATTCTTTCCCATTCATCCTGCTGTTGAGCCCATCCACTGCGGTTTTCAATTTGGTTATTGTATTTTTCAGGTGCAGCCTTGTCACTGCAGGGTGGTGGCGGTAAGACTTCTCCAGAAGGTGTCCCCTGACACCACCTCACGGCAGCCGTCACTGGTTTGCACGGGCGAAGAGCTAGTTTTTCCGGTGGTATTTGGCTGGAGTAGAAATGATTAGTGTTCAAAAATCTTTCTTGCTTGACTGCCTGCTTCCTGGTCCTTTGACTAGAGAGACTTTTGTCTGGGCTTTGCCATTGGTGTTTCTGCCAGGCCCTTTAATTATACTTAGAACAGGGAAGAATGCTTACTTGATCTTCCCTAGAAGTAGGAGTAGTTTACTTCTGCTGGCTATTGTCAAATTCCCTCTCGTTACATTATTTTTTAGCTCTTTTTAAAATGGTTATGCTTGCTATATAAAGTTTGGCTTTTACATAGTTGAGTATATTAATCTTTTAAGAATGGACTCATGTTTGGAAAGCCTTTTCTCATATCAAGATTATGAGGGGAAAAGTCTCCCATTTTCTTCTGACTTTATTGGGGTTTTATTATTTTATACTTAAAATGTAAATATGTGAGCCATCTGGAATTTATTCTAAGTAGCAATAGGAATTTCCCCACACTGGTCCCCACCCCTCCACCCCTCTCATGGCTACTCAGCTTCCCAGCACCACTTACTGAATAGTAAGTATTTTATGGTGTTAGGGAAATTCTTTTACTTGGCAAATCCTCCCGTAATGGCTGAATCCTGAAATAAGCATTGGGCAATGAATATTCCAACCTCTGCTTTTGTTGGGTGTTAGGTAGTGATCACTGGGCCCACAAAGTTGGAATTGCATGACATACTAATCATCTACTTGTTCTTAACTGCTGGGATTCAGGTGGGAGCTGGATAACCTTATAGATTTAGGAAGCAAGAGGTGGCCAAGAATGAAGAAGGGTTTTGAGCTGCTTGGAAGGTGCTCCAGTTTGCAAAGTTCTGCCATCTCAGTGGTCTGGTCACCGCTGAAGGGTACTGCATCTCAGCCTCCAGTCAGAATGCCTCTGAACCTGGGTGCTGGACCGCAAATATCTGTGAAGCGGAGACTGCTGAGGACATGGGGAACTGTGACAGAAATGGGGTCCTGAGTGGGGAAGAGAAGCGCCTGAAGAGGCTCTGAGGTCTGTCTCACACAGGGGCAGAAAGCAGTATCTTTCTCCTGACAGCTCTTCTGCCTCTAGGTCCTGAGACCAGTGTGGAGACTCGCTGTCTGGTGTCAGAGGGAATGAGGAAAGGGAAGGGGCAGACGGAGTGACAGCTGTACTCCTGTTGTCCCACGCATTCCTTTGATACAGTCCTTCCAGCCTCTCCTTTCTGTCCAACTTCAGTTCCCATTTGGCCAGTGTAGCATTGTCATGCGCTGCTGTTTCCTCCTCATCAGGCCCCCGGGGAGCAGTCAGCACCGCAGTCCTGGCTTTCAGCTGAGTCACCTGGAAGCCTTCTGAGGGATTATGAGAGTGACAGTGCACCCTGGTACCCTTTCCAGAAGAACGGTGACACTGTGTCCAGACCTTTCTCTTGACCGTGTCGTTTCTTCTGCTTAGGAACGAGTCCAAAGCCAGGGAGCAAAGGGGTATGAGGGTATGAACCTCTCGTTCTGGAACGTGAGGGCCTCAACAAGTGGACCTTGGTCCATTCCCCACTTTCAGTCCCTAAGCAGGCCTAACTGGAAGTCAGGACCTGGCTTTGGGTCTTCCCTCTGACGTTTGCTGGTTGGTTCAGAGCAAATCATTTCCCTGCTCTGGGCCTGGTTTAGTTCAGAGATTCAACAGGGTATTGAACTCGACCAGTGATTTTTTTCAAGCCCGCTAACAAATGAAGTATTTCACAGAAACTCCTGAGTGTGCTCAGTGCTTGGCAGCGTTGAAGCAGATAGGGGACCAGGGACTCGAGGACAACTCGAAGCCACTGGGTTAGATGGCCCTAAGGCCCCCTCCAAGTGTGTCTGGGCAGTTTTAACCTTTCCTTCTCTATACCTGGGGTGGTAATACCCAGAGTGCGAGGGCTAGTGAGCTTCTCAGACGGTGGGGACAAAGGCACTTGGTTAGTGAACGGGTTATTTCGCATCATGTCTTCCCAAACCTGCTCCTTTAAATACCAGCTCCGGCACCTTCCCTCCTTCCCTGCCTCCCGGCTCTGGGAGCATCAGTCCTGTCGTGTGGGCTTCACGGCACGGCTCTGGATTGGCAGGTGTTGTGTCCATTTACAACTGAACCCCCACAATTAAACTAAGTCCCTTAAGGGAGACACTGTCCCCAGTCCTAGGTGTGGCCCAGAACACGGGAGCTGTGGCCCTGCCTCCTCTTCAGACAACGTATTTCTGAGCAGGGGCGGGAAGCAGGGCCCTCGCCCCAAAGGCGGGCTGACGGTGACCGGTGGCCCTTGGCGGCTTCCTGTCAAAGAGGGCGTCACGCAGCACGCACAGCAGCAGGCTCACTGCCCAACCGGAGCCGGTGCGCGGCCTGCACCCCGCTTCTAGGAGCCAAGACGCCTCCCGATTCAGAGACTCCAGAGAGAAAGACTGGGTTCTCGTTGCTTCTCATTTATTAATTCAGTCTAAGTTGTACACTTATGAAAATAACAAAACCAAAGCTGGAAGCCCAGGAATATTTACACTCCGGTGTAGTGACGTCAGTCTGTGTTGTCGCACAGATTGGCTGTTTGGTACCACAAGATGTTTGTAATCCAGACAAAATTGGACAGATTAACAATTCTATGTACAGTAAGATAAAAGGGAAGTCATTCAAGTATCAAAATACAGAGACATGATTAAATAACATTTTTATTACAATTCAGTCCCATTGCCACACCATTAGCAACACTTGTCAACTGTATCTGCAGGCCTGGGATCGCTAGAGCCGCCCAGGTCACACTCGCTTTCCAACATCCTGACGGCGGCAACTATGCCTGCTGCCTGCTGCCCCGAGGCTTGAGAGGCAAAGGCCCCAGAATCGGAGGCCAGAGGCCAGCGGCGAGGAGCAGGGCAAAGGCAGAGCCTGCCAGCAGGGACGTCCTGCTGCTCGGAGCAGCTGGCAAGCGGAAAGGAAGGCAGCCGCGGCCGCGCCGGTGCTGGGCCCATTACGCACTGCCTGCCTGGCCGCGTGACTGTCCAGCAGCAGACATGGGGGGCTGCGTGAGGGGCCTGCACTCAGAAGTGCAGGGGCAGGACTTGCCCACTCTTGCCCACCTGCCGAGAGAAGGGAGAACGCCTGCCCTAGACAGTGAAGCAGATCCAGTCCCTTCCTTTCTTGAAAAACCAATCTCCAAACAAAACCTGGTGCCCAAGCAGACTAGCCAAGGCTTCCCAGTTTGAAAACACCCTGAATAAATAAAGATATAGCAGCTTCAAGGGGAGGGAACACCTAGATAGGACTTAAACACAAAGACAGCTTGAGGAGCTCATCGTAGTGTCTACAGTTTTCTAGACCCACCACCTGCCACGAGAGGCCACTGGAGGCGCGTGGCCCCTGCAGACAGCGCCGGGGCTGCTCGCGGCCTGGAAGAGGCAGGGAAGCTGAATTCAGTGTTCTTGTTCAGTACCTAGAGGTGGTGCATCACCTGCCTCTGCTCCAGCGGGTCGCGAACTCGGAGGGAACTCACAGGTCTTGCTTTCAATGTCTGGTCAACCGTAGGGGCTGAGCGTGCCTGCGAGCATGCTCCCACGCACGCAGCAGCGGTTTCCTTCCACAGCCTGTGCTGGGACAGACATGCCACTGACGCCTGGCACAGCTGCCCTGGAACTGGATGACGTGCCAAGAGAGCGCGAGCCTCCTGACCTTGCCCATGGCAGGAAATCCCCTCCGCTCCCTACTCTGGAAGGTGCTCTGCCTCTCAGCGTCACAGGGGTCAGTCCCTTCGTCCCTACTCTACTCCAGGAGAACACGACGGAAGTCAGAAAGCCAAGCCAGCAGGGGCAGGAGTGGCAGCGGTGCACCAGGAACCCAAGCCTGCCCTGAAGGCCACTTTGGTGGGGGGGACTCCAAATGACAATCACTTTAGCCTTCTATTTGGAGGTGAGCCCTGCTGCTGAAAACACAAGTCAAACCAATAATTCACAGAATCAAAATGAGCCCTAATCACACAGACCTGATTAAATAAATCATAAACTGGCAGGTAGCAATCTTAGCTGACCTATCCCTTAATGCCCCAGACAAAGCTGCTGCTTCTCCTTTCTCACTCAGCTCAGGTGGCCAGAGAGTAAGCGAGCCAGGCCGCTCGGACCCCCGAGTGGCAGAGGCTCACGCTTCATGGCGCCAGCAAATGCTTGCTCCTCTCCACCCGGAGCCCCAGAAATGGAGCAGAGCTTCGCTTTTTCCAGGTGCCTCCTCTTACTGTGGAGGCTGGGTCGAGCTCTAGTGGGGACAAGACTAGCAGTTGATAAGGAACAAAAACTAACCGAGCTGCTGCTTTGCTCCTTGAGCCTGCTCCTCTCCACACAGGCTGCTGCCTTCTCCGAGACCCCCGGGCCACACACAGGTCCCATCCTGAGGGAAGAAGGTGGAGTGGGCTGGCCTTTAAGTCAATCGCAAGTCCCCTAGCCTTTGACCCTAAGGTCATTTGTCTAAAGACTGGCAGTTTAACCTAGAGGTTTAAACCAAGTGTTAAAAGTTCATTTAAAAATTTTTTTTTTCTTCTAGTAAAAAAAGCATCCTGGACGAGTCCCTTCTTGACGCTCTGGAGTTCTGGTCTTGTCTGCTAGGTCTGGAGCTTCTGCAGACCTAGTGGTGGCAGGCCCAGGCCAGGCAGCCCGGAGGAGTCCTGCAGGCGGAGGCTGGGCCTGGCTCTTCCAGCTGCAGGCGGCGGTGTTTCCTCAATGGCTCAGCTTGGCAGAAGCAAACACAACGAGGGGAGGAAAGAGTTAACCACAGGGCCTGCAGTGGGTGGAGGAAACTGCAAGAAAACCCAGAAGCGGGCAGAAGGTCCCTCCGTGGCCTGCTCTGAGCACCTGTGGCCCCTGCCGCCTCTAGCTCAGCGTGTCTGCTGGGGAAGGCACAGGGACAGGAGGCAGGAGGAGCCACTGTTTGGTCAACTCGGGTTTCCACTCAAACAGATGCTTGAACAGACTGGCTTTTCTACTGGACTAGGCTGCGTGCACTGCTTGTCTCCTGCATCTAAGCTGCTCTGCCCACCCTGCTGTGGGGCTTCGAGCCTCAACTCCACGGTCCCGGCCGCTGCGCTGCGGTGCGGTGACGGCTGCACAGCCTCCTCTCAGGAGTCGGGAAAAGGACTGACGGTCCAACTATCTGACCCCACACTGGAGACGTGTCAGCAAGCTCCTGGGGGACAATGAAGTTGCTCGGTCCAGGTCCCCATCCTCGAGCAGCTGTTCTGAGGGATGAGGCACAGGCCTCCCTCTTGCCGGTCCTACAGGAAG
The DNA here is from genome assembly GCA_004363575.1 of Solenodon paradoxus. NCBI lineage: Eukaryota > Metazoa > Chordata > Mammalia > Eulipotyphla > Solenodontidae > Solenodon > Solenodon paradoxus. The sequence continues at coordinate 120,175 of RJWH01000918.1, forward strand.
ACCTTCCTCAGTGAACCAGCCTTGTGGCTCACTGGTGAAGACAGGAGAGGCCACCACGTACATGTCATGCCACTCCTTAGACAGGAGGACCCACTGGGACCAGAAACCTGCTGAGTAGAGCCAGCCTAGGGGCGTCCAGTGCTTTGGATTAGGCATGTGCCCCAAGGCCTGGCGCAGCTCTTGGACCCTTCACAGAAACCAGTCTGACCTTGGTCAGGCCACATCGCTGAGCTCAGGGTCCTACAGGGAGAGGCCAGCACCTACGAGCAGAGGCCAGAGGGGCAGGGCTGCAGGCTGGCTGGGAGCAGAGTGCAAGGGAATTCTGGCACTGGGCGGTCACAGTGGTTGGCTGTGTCAGGAGAGATGCGACCGGACTGAGCTGTTGGCAGCGGTGCCCAGCTGTGGCTCAGCGTGGAGACGGGACAGGAGTGCCGAGCTGAGCCAGAGGCGCTGTCCCTGCTGCTGTTTAGACTGCCCCACCCTTGGGATTCACAGTGCCTGCCTCCTGAGGCTTCCTGGGCACAACGGGCCTGAGCCCTCTGGTGCCCACTCAAAGGCACCTCGCCCCCCAGCTGTCTTTGCCCGGGGGGAGTCACAGTGTCCGGCGGTGTTAGGTGCAAGCTGGGAATGTGCGGTGTCTAGAGCCGCTGCCCAGGAGGAGGCAGGTCCCGTGGGGGCGGGGCCTTGGCGTCAGCAGCTGGAAGGAGAGTCGAGAACAGCAGAAAGATCGATGGCAAGGCACAGTGAGACTAGTGGAGACAGGGAGTGGGTGGTTAGAAGATAGTGGTCTCATACTTGGTGCTGAGGCTCCGCTTAGAGTCTGGTTTGGGGTCTACAACCCAGGAGACACTGGCATGGGACTGGGCATCTTGGTCCGTGTCGGGTGGTTCCAGCTGCCAAGGAAGAAGGGTAAAGAGTCAGTGAGGGAGGGAACTCATGCTGGGCCAGGAGGCGACAGGGCCCTGCCGTCCTTTCCACCCCCTCCGCCGGCCGCCGGCCTGCCTTGTTGTCAAAGGACAAGCTCCTGGGACCCGTGGAGGGTCCTCAGCCGGCCTCGCTGGTCAGTTTCCCCAGGGAGCTCTTGGCGCTGCTCAGTGAGAGGGCCGGGCCTGCCAGCATAGCGCTCTAGCCCCAAACCTATGGCAGCGGCAGGTGGGTGAGAGGTTCGGGAACGTCTGAGTGTTGGGTTCCTCCAGGGAGGCCGCTCTGGCAAGAACAGCAGGCACCCAGGCCTCTGGAGAGGACGACACACAGCGGACACACAGAGGGCTGAGGCACAGACAGGGATGGAAGCTCAGGAAAGAATGTCACTCAGGCAGAGGGAGAGGCCCCCTGGCGTCTCCGAAAGCTCACGGTCACTTGAGGAAGACTGACATACAGACAGCAGGAGGTGTAAAGACCTTGACTCCAGGACTAACAGACGGCAGCGGTAGGTAGGAAGGACGAAGGGTGGTGCAGGTGTGACAGTAACAACAGCGACTATCGGGGGGCGGCGGCACCTGGGGTGCAGAGCAAAGCAGACAGACACGGGCGACGTTACTGGGGGTCCCTGCGGGCCACGCTCTGTGCAGCCTGCAGTGGCCGTACCCTGGTGGCGCTGGCAAGGGACGGGGCAAGGAGCCCGGGGCTCATGTCAGCTTGCTGCCCGGCCGGGGAGGACCTCACGAGCACTGCGGCAGCCAGTGCCAAAGGGCCAGGGCCGCTGGCTGAGTGAGTGTGAGGAGACCCGGTGTGAGCCCAGCGCCACCCGAATCCCTCCAAGTCCCGGGGTCAAGGGCCGGGGGACCGGACTCCACGTACTGCTGACTTCCTCGTGCCGACCCGAGGCTTAGGCACCGGTTTGGAAGATTTCGTTTCAATCATCTCGGCTGCAGAGGCTCCCACGGGCCTGGACTTCTGGGCCTGCAAGGCCAGCTGATAGGCCACCTCGAAAGCCTGCCCCAACGTCAGGATGATCTCGTAGGTCAGATTCTGAGGGAAGCAGAGCACAGTCTAAGCAGACAGAACTGGGGGCGCGGGCTCGCTGGCACCTCGACAATTCTGCCAGAACGTCCTGAAGACACAATCTGTTCCGGCGTGACAGACGGGTCAGGGCACCACCTGAGCCTGGCATGTTTCGTTTCCTCGCGTGGGACCTCCACGGAGAGAAAGGCCAGGCAGATGCAGAACTGCCACCACGACAGCCCCGCCCCTTCTCCATGCCCGCAGTCACCTGGGACCACACACCGCCTACCAGCCACACTGCCCGGCCACCTCGCTCCAACTCATCCGCTGCGCCGCCCCCACCGCAGGCAGCCAGCCCCTCGTCCTCTCTGCCACCTGTCTGCGCCTCTGCTGCCCCTTCTCTGCCCAGCTGCCCCTGGTCCCCTCCGCACAGGCGGGCAGCTGACCGGTGTGCCGTGCTGCCCACCGTGGACAGCCTGTCCAGCGGCACGTTTGCCTTTCAGTCATTTAACCCGTGCTGTGTCAGGGGTGGGCTATCTTTTGGCTTTATTGTGTCAGGACAAAGTTGGGGACAGGCCCTGGCCCGTCTCCGCACAAGCCTGCTTTTCGCTGTGTACTGGGGTTTGTCACTTGGTTTATAGGGCACGGCCACCTTCGGGAGCAGCTGTGTCCCGGCAGACTGGCTTCCCCGACACATCGGGAGAGGGAGGTTCTGCAGATGAGAACCTGATGAAAGGCCCGGGGCGGGCACTGAAGCCCTGGGCCCGGATGCCTGAGCCCTGTGTCCAAGCCAGAGCTCTGAGCAGGAGCTCCTCTCCCTGACAGCAGCAGGGACCTGGGCAGTCGGGGTGAGGAGACAGCTGGGGCCTTGTCTCAGGAAGAGGCGGCCCTGCTCCACTCCCAGTGGGTGGCTCATGTGACAGCCCCTCAAACCTGGTGGCACCAGAGCAGGAACAGGGAAGACCGACAGCCAGGTGGGCATATTGCCTGAGAGGGAAGCAGGGGGCACTTCGGGAGCCTGCCCGGAGGGGACAAAGGCCTTGGCTATGTTTCTTACTTGGCAAAAGGCTGGAAATTCTGTCACTGGGACCCCGGATAAGCCACCTGCTCACTGAGCTTTGATCTTATCGCTGTATAAAGGGACGGGGCTGCACGGCTGATGGGGCATCTTCATTCACGAACCACACACTTTCAAAGTGCCGCCCATGTGCCAGCACAGCACGGGGAGGCCGTGCCAGCGCGGCGTCCACCTACCACATCCACCGTGCTGAAGACATGGCAGTAGTGGTGGCTGGTCTGCAGGTCCTTGGTGATGTAGGCAAAGGTGCAGAGGTCCTCCGGGTCCTGGGCCGCACAGGAAATGTTCCGGATCTCGTGCTCAGCAATGACGTTCTGCTGGGGAGAGCGGCGGTGGAATCCCTGGGCTCCCCGAGGGCGCACCTCAGCCCTGGCCATGGGCGCCTTCCCCGTCCCAGCCTGGGTGCTGGCTGTCACCGCGCTTCTTGTCCATACTCGTCGGGGTGAAGGGCAGGGTCTAACCTGGCTGGGTTTAGGCTGTGGGTCTCTACCCCACTGTGGCCGACGGAGAACAGTTACACTGACCACTTTCTCCAGTCCTGCCCCCGAGGAAGGGGCAAGGAGGGAAGCATGTCGGAGGGCGGTGTCCCCGCATGTGTGGGGGGAGCCTCTGCTCTGCTCTGGGAGGGGATTCTCAGTGAGGGCCTGGGGGCCTGGAGCGACACTGAGAAAGCGAAGTGGCCAGCAGCAGGGGCCTGGCTGGTGGAAGGAGTGAGAGGAGTGAAAGCCGCTGGGACTCGAGGGCAGGCGCCCAGCGGGTGGCGGGGGGGATGGGGTGAGGGACGGGAGAGGGAGCCCTCCCCCAGCAGAGCTGTGAGAAGCACACCTTGTTGGAGGCATCGATGAACTTGACACCTTTGTATGTGATGGACAGGATGATGGTGGGGATCTTCTTCATGTGCTCGGTGGATTTCTACAGGAAACAAGGGGGGCGCTGTGAACACCCCCTTGGGGCTAAGCCCTTCGAACCCCATAGCCTCCCTGTGTCCTTCCGTAGCACGGCGGGGCCCAGGTGGCTGCAGCTGGTGCCCCCATTTGCTGCTTCCTGTCCTAGGCAGCACCCCGCTCCACCTACACGGACAACCTACCCGCATCTTGGCACAAGCGTCTTGCGTGGATTCTGTCCCTCGCAGGTCTTTGATCAACATGGAGCCCAGATACTAGAGGAGGGGACAGTGGCCAGACTTAGGAAGTGTCCTGTGTTACTATGCTGGGGGACTCAACCAGTTTGGAAGCACAGTTAGGTGGCTCCCTCGCCCAGTGACTCCTTCCCCCACCCCCTGGGGTGTCTCACCCCTCAAGTGATGCAAAGTCTGAGGAGCAGGGAGCAACAGCGGGCAGGAAGGAGGCGGCTGGCCAGGCTGGGAGGGCACGAGCAACTTACATTGGCTTCATAACCACAGGACTCAAAGATGAGTTTCTCAGGCTGGTGTTGCCAGCTCTGCACCGGAGCATAAGGGGCGGCCAGGCTGGGGGGCCGAAGGGTCAGCTTGGCTTCACGATGCTCTTCCTGTGGAACAAGTGGGGTCACAGGCCTGCTTGCCGGCTCCGGAGGAGCGCTGTCAGCTGCAGCGTGCCCAAGGCAAGGAGGCTAGCCACCCGGAGCTCAGGGCCTGGTGGGCGCAGGAGGCAGCCAACCATTCAGATGCCCTGTGGTGAAGGAGAAGCCTATTTACATCAGAGAAAAGGCTGAGAAGCAGCACCTGAGCTACTCAAGAGCAGGGCTCAGTCTGGAAGTCTCTGTGAGGTCTGAGGTGTCTAAATGGAGAATGGAAATAGCCAGAACCAGAGGAGAAAAGAACAGCGTTGGACGAAGCATGAAGGATGGGGTAGCAGGAGCCAGATCCCAGGAGCCTCATATTCCCACCAAGCCTGCTGGGTTGGTCCTGGGTGGAGAAGGCAGTGCGGGGCAGGGGAGGAGTCCAGATGTGAGAGGATGGGCCCCTCGCTGGGCCTCTGATAGAAGGACATAGTGACAACTTTCATTTCTAGCAGTGTGCCGAGTCTCTTGATACAGAGCAACTAAAACTGTTGGACAGCAACCTTGCAAAATCCTGTGAAATTCATGGTCATGCTTGTAAAAAGGCAAGAGAGATGAGGCAAAGCAGTACTGAGCCCACCTCAAGAAACAAGAAAAGTCACAAACCATCTAATCTGACATTTAAAACAACTGGACAAAGGACAAGCCAAAAATCAGAAGAAGAAAGAGAATTAAAAAAAAAATCCAAGCAAAAATAAACAAAATAGAAAACAAAAAGACAATCCAGAAGATAAATGAAGCTCAAAGTTGGTTCTTGAAAAAATGAAATTGACAAGCCATTGGCCAGACTCACAAAGAAACAAGGAGATAAAACTCATACCCAGGATCAGAAATGAAAGGGGAGAAGTTACAACAGACTCCACAGAAATGCAAAACATCTTAAGAGACTACTAGGAACAGCTCTCTGCCAACAAAGTAGACAGCCTTGAGGATATGGACAGATTTTGGAAAAGTACAGTCGACCAAGACTGAACTGGTTAGAACTAGAAAACCTGAACATAACAATCACAAGCAAGAAATTGAAGAGGTAACCAAAAGTCACCCTAAAAACAAAAGCCCAGGACCAGATGGCTTTTTTAATAAGTTTTACCAAACCTTCAGAGAAGAATGAATGAATTCTTAAATCTTTTCAAAATATTAAGAGTAGAGAACATTTCTGGACACTTTCTATGAGGTCTACATCACAATGAGGCCAAAAGCTGACAGAGATGTAACTAAGAAAGAAAATTATAGACCACTACCTTTAATGAAGATAGGTGCAAAAATTCTCAACAAAATATTAGCAAACTGAACCCAGCAATGCATCAAAGACTCATCCATCATGAAGTAGGATTTATCCCAGGGATGCAAGGATGGTTCAGCATATATAAATTTATAGTATAATATACCATGTCAACAAGAGCAAGAAGAAAAATCACATGAAAACATCAACAGACACAGAGAAAGCTTGACAAAATACGACATCCATTTATGATAAAAAAAACAAACCCTGCATAAAATGGGCACAGAACATCATAAAGGCCATGTACGATAAATCCACAGCCAATGTCATAGTCAATGGTGAAAAATTACAAGTATTTTCTCTAATGTCAGGAACAAGGCAAGACCACTCTCACCACTGGTATTTAATATCATGCTGGAGGTCTTAGCCAGAGCAATTAGGCAAGAAAAAGAAATAAATGGAATCCAAACTGGGAAGGAGGAGGTAAAACTATCATTATTTGCAGATTACATGGAAATATATATATATATGTATATATATCCCTAAAAACTGTCAAACTACTAGAACTAATCGACGAATACAATAATGCAGAAGGCTGAAAAATCAATGCACAAAAATCTGTTGCAAACGACATGCTAGAAGACGACAAAATTAAGAAAACCACACCATTTAAAACAGAAGTAAAAAGAATCACATATCTTAGAATGTACTTAACAAAGTTGGTGAAAGACCTGTACAAAGAAAACTACAAGTCCTTCTTAAAATAGAGGAAGATACAAAGAGACAGAAAGACATTCCTTACTCATGGTTGGGAAGAATCAACATAGTTAAAATGGTCATCTTACCTAAAGTAATATACAGATCTAATGCAATCCCCATTCAAATCCCATGGGTTTATTTCACGAAACAAAAAAATCTTAAAATTTATATGCAACAACAAAAGACCCCTAATAGCCAAAGCAATTATGAGAAGAGTGAATCTGGAGGGATGATCACAATGATATGGTACTGGAGTAACAGAGGCACAGCTGAGTAGAACAGAACTGAATCACCAGAAACTGACTCATCCACGTACAGTCAATCTGCAACAAAGGAGTCAAAGGCATACGATAGAGAAAGGAAAGTCTCTTCAATAGTGTTGGAATAACTGGACACCACATGCAAAAGAATGAAGCTAGATCACCAACACCATTCACAAAAATTAACTCAAAATGGACTAGAGACTTGGATATGAGACTGGAAATCAAAAGTCTTGAAAGACAACACAGGAAAGACATTCCATGACGTAAGCCTTAGGGAGGCCTCTGGGGACTCAACTCCAGCATCAAGGGACACAAAATGAAAACCAAGCAACTGGGACAACATCAAACTAAAAGCTTCTTCACAGTGTAAGAAAACATCAGCAAAATGAAAACACAGTCTACTAACCGGGAGAAGATAATTGCACTCCATACTTCTGACAAGGGCTTAATAGCTAAAATATACAAAGAACTCATGAAACTCAATAACAGAAAAACAGTCACTCTTATCAAAAGATGGGAGGAGGAATTGGAGAGTTTTCTGAAGAGGATATACAGATGGCCAACAGGCACATGAAAAGATGTTCTTACTCGCTGACTATTGCAAAATTCAAATCAAGACAATGAGATATCATATCACCTTATACCTGAGAGATTGGCTATTACTCAGTAGTCTAGAAATAACAAATGCTGGCGAGGATGTGGAGAAAAGAGAAAACTTTTATACTGTTGGTGGGAGTGCAAACTGATGCAACCCCTATGGAGAACAGTGTGGAGATTCCTCAAAACGTTGTAGCTGGAAATCCCACATGATCCTGTCATTCCACTTAGAAATTACCTAAGTGCCCAACATCAGATGAATGGATACAGCCCTTAGAAGAGATGAAATCCTGTTTTGAATCAACTTGGATGGATCTAGAGGGGGTTATGCTGAGTGAAATAAGTCAAAAGAAGAAAGATAACAGATGTGCTTACTCATAGGTGGAATTGAATAGACAAAACAAAGGAACAGACAAAACCAGTCCTTGGACACTGGCCTTAGAACTGAGGTGGCCAACAGGGACTGAGAGGGGGTGGGGAGGGAGTGGGATGAGGGGGAGGGGTAGTGTTGGCAGAGCCCACAGGACAGTGGTGAAGAGCATGATGATTTGGTGGAGGGCAGCGTGTTTATATTCGTATCTGAGGCATGGGGAAACTGCACATATGAGTTTATTTTAGCTTGTAAAACAAAGTTACTGCAATAAAGCACTTAAAACAAACAAAAAAAGGTGAGAAATCCATGAGGTCAGAAGTGAGATATATGAATAAAGCTAATATTCAACCTGGGGTGGGGAGTGGCGAGGGACATCTGCCAATTTGGAGTCTATTCAAGGCAGGAGGTAGGACAGTACGTCTGAATCCCTCCAGGAGCCTCTAGAGGGGGAGCCAGGAGCACTAAGGGGGCGGCCTGGGGCAGGGCCCAGAGGAACGTGCCAAGGGGGAGAGAAAGCAGTCATGTTAGCATCAGGCTGTGGGAGAAACTGAGTGAGGGAGAGTCCGGGGCTGGAGGGTCAGAGGCGGCAGCCACAGGAGGCCGTGGATCTGAACCTCTGCTGAGGGAAGTCCAGGCCACAGGAAAGCCCGCGCCCTGAGAGTCGTGTGGTGCCATCACACGGAGCGGGAAGCCTGACACAGGCAGCTGGGTGGGGAATGAGGGGCCCTGTCTGCAGCCCCACTCCTGACCACCTGAATTCTGAAGCGTTCTGCTCGAGAGGGTGCCGCAGGGTCATGAAGACTGTCGTGTCGCCTTCTGCCCATGTCCCCGTGAGGCAGCAGTAGGTCAGCTGACCGTCCAGTGCAGGAGTCATTCTGGCTCAGGGGAGATGACGTCTGGGAGAGCAAGTCTTGGCACTGTTAATGGAGAAGAATCGCGTGAAACTCTGAGCCTATCAGGCTGGTCCTGGGTGGTAGGTGTCAGCCAGTCCCCGCCGGCACAGGCAGGGGACCAGGGAGACAGATCAGCCTGCAGCAGAGCCTGCGGGGAAAGGGGCCGCTGGGTATAGAGAGCAGCAGCCACCAGTCCTGAGGTGAAGAGCGTCGTGGGCACGCCCCACCAGCCAATCAGGAGAAGGGCTGCCCACAGCTGAAGTGCTTCCACAGCGACCAAAGAGAAAACCATCTGCCACCGTCTTGTCTGGGGCCCGTGACCAAATGCAAAGTTCATCTTGGGAACACATCACACTGTCTGCTGGCACCCTGAGGTGTCTTCCCTCGAGAACACAGAGCTGCCCCCGCTTCTTCTCTGCAGGTCCTCTGTGCTTGGTTCTCAGAACTAGTCTGGGCCTCAGCCTTCCCACTTGGGGAAGGAGGACTCAAAAAGCCACTGTCCGAGGCCGCCGTCAATGAGTTGGGGCACGGAGGCTGGCCTGCTGACAGCAGCCCGCCCGGCGTGGGTTCAAGGAGACAACTCAAGAGTCGGACCCACTTTTGGCGCCTGGCTTGAGCAGCGTGAGGTTTCTGAAAGCGCAGGATCTGCTCCCCACCCACCCCAGGAACTGTACTTCAGAAAACTTGGGCGGCCCAGGCCCTGCTGGGCATTCCAGGCTTTGTCGGCTTCTTGTCAGGCTGGGGACGAGGGCTCCCCCACCTGCCCTGCCCGACTGGTTTAAACTTGCCCCCCCACTGTGGGCCACGCAAGCTTCCTGAGTGCGCATGGGCGGCGTGCGGTCGGCGAGCGGCCCATCGGGCCTCTGTGCGCCGCTCCCGACCAGGGTCTCAGGCAGGCTGGCCCGGGACAGCGACGGGGGAGGGATGGTCTGCGCCCCCACTACGGAGGCCAGGCTGTCTCTGGAGAATTCCCGAGCCCTAACCACACGGCGAGCACGGCAGCAGTCCTTCGTCCTTCCCCAACTCACCTTCAGCTGGGAAAACCGTGGGGGCTTCTGCGGCGGCTCCTCGTAGGGCCTGTCTGCAAGGGAGGCGATGATGCGCTTGCGGTGTCCCAGCAGGTGGACCTTGAGAACCTGGGCGGGGAGGAGAAGCCAGATGTGGCCGGGCCCACGGTTCTCCTCCAGCCCCGGGACCTCAGCCTCCAGCCCGGGGAGGCCACGCTTCAGGCGGACCAGGCAGCCTGAGCAGAGCCCGTACTCACATTGACGAGCTCCAGCTCCCAGAGGTTCTTCACAGTGTCGATGGAGCTGTAGCCACTTGACAGGAAGGAATGGACATAGTCCTGCAACCCCAGGGAGTCCAGCCAGGAGGGCACTGATGGGGGGCTGCTCCCATCACAGCCCAGAGCCTTCACCTGCGGGGCCAGGAGGGGAGGCAGGACTGACATCTCTGTACCACAGGGCAGGACCCGAGAGCATCAGGAGCCCGGCCAGCTCACATGGAACGTTCTAGACTGGGCCAGGCTCTGAGGGTCAAGAGGTGGCCCTGTGGGCCTGGGTCCTTGGTACCCCAAGTCCATGGCTTACACAGCTCTCTCGTGGCTCTGGTCTCACCTTCCCCACTGAGAGGTAGGACCACACAGAGCACCTCAGGTCTGGGGAGATGGCGCAAGCGGGTAAGGTTAGATGGGAGGAGGGCCTATCCAAGGCCCTGACGTTGTGCTCTGATGAGGCCATGACCTGGGGGGCGGAGGGACGACAAGAAAACCTGGGGCCCGTGAAACAGGTGTTGGTGTCACTGGGACTTGTGCTTCCTAAGCTCTGGGCAAGTATAAGGGATGGGACACTACAGTCGAAGGGGAGAGGCTTGTGCCCATCGGCCGCTGGCTCCCCAGGGAAGTGTGCTTGCTCTGCCGCCCTGAGTGCCCGCGGGCAGCTGGAGAGGGCCTGGTGCCAGGCAGACGCCCCCAGCAGGTGCTCACTGTCCCCAGCCTTTTGCCAACTTTCTAGGGTGTCAGGACTTAGCGAGGAAGTAAATCTCTTGCTGCCCGCTGGGCTCCCGGGATGATGGCAGACGCTGCAGGGACCTGCGTGCCCCACAGCCAAGTCCTTTCGTGTTCTGGGCGCGGGTGGTATCAGGGGAATGGCCTTGGCTCTGGCAAAGGCCGAGGATGCAGAGCTGCCAGCGGTCACCTTGGGCAGGGATCGTGCGGCCTGGAGCAGCTTCCGCCGGTGCTGCGGGTCACTGATGCCGATCTCCCGCAGGTCTTGCTCTTCCATCACATTAGAGCCCTGAGCGCAGAAAGGAGAACGTGAGGGCCCTCAACTGATGGCTGGGTTATCGAGGCGATCAGAGCAGCCTTCCATGGCCCTCACCAAATTCCTCTCCTTCGCCACCGGCACTGGAGGGAGCAGAGACCTGGGCTCCCCACGGTCAGGCCAGGCAGCAGGAGGCCTTGTACACCAGGCGGCCAAGGTTAGCAGTGGACACATCTGCCTGGAGCACCTCCTCCCACCAAGTGGCTCCTAGCGGGGCTGGGGCTGCACTGCATAAGCTGCTGACAGGACAGACGGGTGAGGGGCACCGCATGCCAGGCCTGGGCCCAACCGAGTGTATGTGTGTTTCTCTGGGGAGCGTGTCCCATGCCCATCCAAGATGGCCTCTCGAGGTTCCTCACAGACACAGTGATTCTAAGGCGAGCCACCTCAGGGAGCGGCTGGTGGCAAGCTGGCACCCACGGAACCAAGGAGAGGAGTCTCCAAGCAGGGGAGAATCAGAAAAAGGCTCCCTTGCCCAGGAGAGGAGGAAGTATGAGCCGAACCCACATGAAGCAGTTCTCTCTGCCTCTTGGATGCTTCTGGGAAGCGGAGGGTGGAGCCACTTAGGGAGCCCACTGCTCAGCGGTGGCCGGGAGGGGGCCGGTGACTGCCATGTGCTGCTCACTGCACGACGTGCACCATCTCGTTTCATGCGCACAGTCCTGTGCTCAGGTCACCTTTAATCCTCGTTTCACAGGTACGGACACTGAGGCAGAAAGTCCACATCTAGTGGGAGAGTTGGATTTGAGGCCCCCTGACTAACCCCTCTGGTGATGCCTTTTCTTCCTCACAACAGCGTCATGAGACAGGTGTTTGCCAAAGACAGGAAAATTCATGGGCTCTGCCCTGCTCCTCAGCCAGCGACCCCTCCCCACCACCCAGCTGTCACCACTTTCCTGCCGTCTGACCAGGGGCCAGCTGGGAACACACATGCATGCACACACAGTGTCTGCACAAATGTGAGCCTGGTACACGCTGTGTGACACCTTATCTTAATGCTTTAGAGAGAAGATTGTTCCTTTTCGATCTGCAGCAGATACACAGCGGCCTCTTATTAACGCTGAACCATCGTCAGGCTATGGACGTAATCTAACCAATGATAACCCATTCCCCGGTGAAGCATGATCACTTCCGATTTCTGCTTGTCACGGACGATGCTGCGTGGACACCCCTGCATGTGCACATTTCTAGGATGATGATCACAAAAGACATGGTTTGCTCAAAGTGTGTCTGTTTGGATGTTTACACCCGGTCACTGCTGTGTGCCAGACCCTCAGGCCGCAGCAGTTCTGGAGAAATGGCTCTCACTGCCGCCTTCCTTCGCTGACCCCTCGCAGCTCTCTGGCAGGTGTTTACTGCTAGTGTCTGTTCACGGACAAGGAGACAGGTGGTGCTGGGTGCCCGCCTCCTTAGCCACAGCCTGCGTGTCCACAGCGAGGTGGGGCGAAGTGGGCAGTGGTGCTCAGGGTCCCAGCTCGGGGTCCCGGGAACCCTGTGCTGGTCGGGACATACAGGATGCGCGTGACACTCCTGGGTCCCAACTGAGACCGGACACTGCTGGCCCTTTAGTCATGACCTGAAAAATTTCTCCAATAACCTCTGAGATAGGAAGCACCCACGTTATAAGAAGCTGAGGCTCAGAGGGCTTAGTTGACTTGTCCAAGGTCACAGAGCTCATGAAAGACAAACGGGTGGTTAAGCCTCCATCTGAAAAGCTCTGAAGTCTATTCAGGCTCCTACTTGGTTGGTGGGGTCTGTCACAGGCAAAACAAAGCGTGGAAGCCGTCTGCAGAGGGAACTGAGGTTCAGCACGGGATTAACTCATCCTAGGTCACGCAGCCCTGTCTCTACCACACGAGTTCACAGAGCTGCCTCTTTGCTAGAGTAAAGGAGAACCAGAGCAAAGAGCAGCCAGCTCTGAACTTCACCCGACAGCCTGTACTGGGGCGCACAGCTCAGCAGTTCCTTGGCAAAGGGGAGAGCGCACTGGGCTGCCAGCGGGTGACTCTAGATCTGCTTGAGGACCCTGATGACCAGGTGCCCCAACCCATCTCGCCATGTGGTCGTGGCTGTGCTCTACCACCTCCCACCGAACAGGACAGCACATGGTGTGAGGAAGGATACCGGTCACCAGCAAGCCAGCCAGGCAGGAGGCAAGGGCTCTCACGGGCACACGTCATGGAAGTCCCAGAACCAGGGTGGTTTCAGCACGTCCTTGAGGAAGTCAAGCCCTCAGCATGGTGCTGCTGGGCAAGCCCCTGACCCAGGGCTGGGTGCTCTTTTGCAGGCGACCTGACTCCCTGAGAGACTGTGAGGTCAGCCAGGCCCTCCTGGGACTGCCCAGCGGGCCCTCTGCCTGCCAGCTGGGGTCCAGGGCCCGGCAGGTGGGCAGTGTGGGAAGGCCCCAGAGTCCTGCTCTCCAATGCAATGTGCCTGAACAGCCCAGGAAAAGCAACCAGGAGCAAATGGTCAAGACCTGTGGCAAGGCGGGGGGTGCTGGGTTCAGAGTGACAGCAGCGAGGGCAGAGCCCTGCCCCCGTCTTGCCTTCAGTCCCTTCTCCCCATCACGGTGTCCGTGCACCGGGCTGTGTTAGGTATTCATAAGGACAACTATGTGTTGGGGGAATAGTGCATGCAATATACTGGGGTGTGAAAAGAGCAAGTTAAAGAAAAAAGTAAATATACTATAATTCCAATTTTGCTAACAAAAAAGCAAGCTTAGTAAAATATACCAGTGGTAGAACTAATCACAATCTTCTAAATATTCACTTAGAAAAACATAATAGCACAGTGCCTGGTATCTTCCCCCCGAGATGGGACTTATGGGTAGCTTTTATACTTTCGTATTTTATATTCAAAATTTCCTAAAATAAACTTGCATGGCTTCTCTATTCAGAAAGTTATTTTCATGGGAGTTGACGAGGCAGGGCCCAGGGAAAGACCACATCTGAGGGCACAGAAAGGGTAAAGCTCACCGGGGGGTGCGGCCAGTGCAGACTCTGGGGAGGCCGGACGTGCACCCTGGTCTGACCCGGGGTGCGGGCCTCATAGTGGAACTGGACGGGCTCGTTCATGAGATTTATAGGCTCCTCACCGGAGCAAAGGACAGCAAGCCCCACAATCGAGCTGCGATGAGATGGTGACTGTCAGCTCTCTGCTCATCACTGGCGCTCCCGCACCTTCCCGCCCTCCCTGCCCTGGATTTGAGAAATCTGCTGGCAAGGTCTTGATTTGCAATTTCATGTGTACCCAGGTTGAGGCTCCTGTCAGGAGCAGCTTTTCCTCCTGGAGACCCAGGAGGACCCGAGGAGGGAGAGGCTGAGGGAGGGGCCCCAGGACCAGGCTTTTCCCTGGAGGACAGCTCAGACCAGGACAACTGCTCGGTCCTGCTTTCTCCCTGAGAGAGATTTCCAACCTTTGTTTTTTCTGTGATTGGTGGCAGCAGAAATGACAGTGATTGAGAGTGAGGTCATACTGAATATGGAAATGAGCTAGAGGGGACGGGCAAGTCGAAAGCCTGGAAACTATTTCTGGGAGATGATTTCTTTGGAGGCTAATCCAGTCTAGGGCTACTCCGGCCCACTCAGCATTCTCTCATCAGGCCGTGTGGCCTTCGTTTGAACAGAGGTCAGCGTCTAGAGGGGCTGACATTTGGCCACTGATGGGGGCCCGGAGGTGGGAATTCGGGTGCCTCGTCTCTAGAGCCTGTTTTTTTCATGTACTAATATATCGAGGGAGAACCTTTCCCTGACACTGAGCTGTGCTTCATGAATGTCTCAGCACAGTCCAGCACACAGGTACCCAAAGTTAACCCACCCCCGACATTCTGGCTTCCTGCACAGCAGGCAGTTTCTTGCAGTCCCCACAGCATGCTACTATCCATGGCAACAAAGATGCTGGCTCAGTCGTCTAGGGTGCAGGTCGCTGAGCACAGAGCAGGTCCTTGTCTAAGCCAGGATGGCCTCCCACACTGGGCTTGTACTAACCACACATGTACCCTCCCCGGAGAGGAGGCACCTCTGTCCTCTGGGTCCAGATCGCAGCCCCAGACCCTGGAGTCTGGGGCGTGAGGGGCTTGCCCAGGGAGAGAGAAAGGACCACTGGGCGAGGCAACAGAAGGAGGTGGCCCAAAATCTTGATGGGAAATAGAAGCCAAGCCCCTGAGACACGCTTGCATTCACCTGTCTGGGGGGAGGGCTTTCTGTGTGCAATGCACTGGGCTTTCAGATTATAAAATCCCACCCCGGTTCTGCTGTTCAAGATTCTTACAAAGTCAGACTCTCATAAACTGGAGTAACCACCCCACCGCCTTGCAAGTTAAACAACACCTTCCAGGTGCTGAGCGCTGGCCTGCTGGCAAGAACCAGGCCTGACTCTTTCCTCCCAGCCTCCCCTGGGAATCTCACAGACCGTCCCAACTGACGCGTCCCCAGACTCGGCTGACTGTCCGAGCTCACCTCTGCAGCAGGGGTTGCTCAGCCCTGACCCAGGCCCCTGCTCTCCTAACCTGTCCCCACCATGATGGTGACAAAACACAGCCAGTTTCAGAGAAGGTGAGGAAGCAGCACAAGCGTCACCAGTGCTGAGTCCCTGAAGTTGAGGCGCCCTCCACCTGCCAGTTCCCAAGAGGGGCTCTCAGAAGGGGCGCGACAGCACACGGGACTGGGGAGCTGTCTTGCCAGTTGCCTATGGCCCTCTTCTTCCAAGCAGGTTCCAGGTGTCTCTCTCCAATCCAGGCAGCTCACCCCTTCCACCTGCTGCCCATCACCTCCAACATCTGCCTTCAGAGGCCTTGTCAGAGTTCAGGGTGTCACAATCACTCCCCAAATCAGCTATGCGGGCTAGCTAGGCTCAAGTCAGTCTGGAGTCAAAGGGCGTGGTCCCAAGACCACCCACAGCAGACCTTACCTCACGGATCTGAGGACAAAGCCCATCTCTGCTGCCTGGCCTCCATTACCAAAGAAATGTCCCCTTACCTTACAGTCAGTGTCCTGTGTCCCCACAGGAAACAGGAAGTCCCCTCAGGGCACATGCGCCCCTGAAGGAAGCAGTCAAGTGACCTCCCGTGAGCTGGGCATGATCAGGTGCAGAGCACCCTGCTAAAGTCCTAAGGGACCTGGAGGAGAAGCCATGGCTCCTGAGGTCCCATTCGGCTCTTAGCATTTCCCCATCTAGTTCGCTTACTGTGGACTCAGCAAGCTGCCCTCTGCCCTGAGCATCACTGAGTGGGAGGTGGGAACACTTGGTGCCACTGACCTGGGGGCAGCAGGTCCAAAGGGGCTTCTGTGGGCCTGAGTCAGAGCCAAGAGTCTCCAGGGTCTGACTCCTTCCCTGCAACTTCGGTGCCCTTGGTAGAACTGCACCACCGCATGGCGGGTGGACGGGAAGGTCGCTCTGCCGGCCTGACCCATGCTGGCACCTGCAAGTGAGGTGCCAGCTTAGCCCAAATGCCAGGTTGACCTTGGGGCACGCTCCGAACACAAGGCCCCAGTACAGCACCTCCTGGGAAAGGGGCAGCAGGGACTGAAGGGGGAGATGACAGCACCACTCTGGGCTCAGAAATGCCCTCTGTCACAGCTCCGCTGTCTACTTGAGGAGTAACCTTGGGCAAATGACTTATCAGAGTCCTGAGTCTCATGACCATGATGGGCTTCGGGGGTCCCTGTGAACCCCTGAATTAGAGGAGACATTTGGTGTATGCCCTTAACAGACACACAGCCGCTCCGCCCTCTGCTTCACTTTCTGCAGACACTGCTGGGTTCTTAGGTGAGCTCGTGGACTGTGGACGTCAAGTCATGACCCACTGCTGCAGCTCCATGGAGACCACTCATCGATCTCATTCCATCTTGACGTGCAGGTGGTTAAGTTAACAGACATGAAAACAGACATTTAAAAGGGTCTCAAATTTCCTTCTGTGAAGGGCCTGGAGAAGGCCAGGGCAGCGTGGGGTACACAGGGCTGGACTCCTAACAGCTCCTGCTGTCACCGGGAAAAGCCTGTGTGGTCAGGCAGAGAGCTCGCCCTACTCGGAAAGGGGCCAATGTGAGCCTGACCGTGTCTTGAGGTGAAAGGGCTCAGCAGAGACAGGGAAGCACCAGGACATGGAGGAGGAACGTTCTTAAAGTGACAAGAGAACCAAGCTAGGATGGGAGGCAGGACCCACACCTAAGACACTGGAGAGTCTTCTTTTTGAAGCCGCCGACACCCCAGACGAAGCAAGTCTCCCAGTCTGAGGTCCTGGGAGCGAAGTGGGCAGGGCTGGCAGCCCCCTGGCTCAGGCCCGCAGCAGCCGAGGGAGAAGACAGAGACGACACTGAGGAGGACTATAGGGGCGTAGAAGCTGGGCAGAAACCCACAGGCACAGTCCCCTGCGCACGTGAAGTCAGCCCGGGGCTGAAGCGTGAAGGGCTAATCTGGGGCCGGGAACAAGGGGGACTGGGGCTGGGGACCTGGCTGGCAAACTGGACGGAAGCTAATAAAGACGATCTCCTGAGCCCAGCCCCAGGGCTCTGAGGTGTCCTCCTCTTGGCCTGCTGTCGCTTCCCGCCATTTGGGAACAAGCTGGCCTGGTCTCAACACACACAGAAAGACAAGTGGGAGCCTGTCTGCCACGTGGCATCAGCTGCAGAGAAATAAATTCACGGGAGGAGCAGCAGGCCTCCCATCTCGTGCCCAATCAGTCTGCCTTTCCGGCCACCCTGCGTCTGTGTCAGACTCAGTTCCTTTTCCACTTGTTCGCACACCATGTCCTGGCTCTCAACGGTGCACCTTGAAGCCAGCGGTTTCCCTGTCTGCTGGGCGGTACAGCCAAGCCCAGTGCCCTGGGCAACCCCTGCCCTCTGTGGCTCTCCAGGGGCTCCTCTCTCACCGTATCGCGTTTCCTCTCCCTGCAGCCCTTCCCAGGCCCACAGCCTCTAGGAAAGCCCCAGCACTGTGAGTGCGGCCAGAGATCAGAGCTGGACTGGTGCCCACTTTGCCCCTTACTGGCAGTGCTTCTGCCCTTTAGGCCTCAGGCCCTGCCACCTCAGAGGGCAGGTGCCCAGGGCTGCGTGCAGCCCCCAAGCTGGAGCGAACACTCACGCCCAGGAACGGAGGTTCCCGCCCTCTGCGCCCCTGCAGCACTGTCTGGCCTCAGTCCCAGCACCTGGCTGGTCTGCTGTTTCTACTGCTTTATCTACCTGGCTCTCCCAGCTGGACCCTAACACTTCTTAAAGACGCCTACATTAATGGCCTCTCTGCTTTCAGATCCATTCATGGTGGGAAGGCAGAAAATATACCACACTCCAAAAAAGAAAATGGAAGTCACCCACCACCCACCCTAACAACTACTCAACACATCCTGGCTTAGTCCCTTGCACCTCATGTGCATAGAGGTTTTCTTGCTTTAAAATGAAGACTGTGTTGCCTACGGATGTGTGTGTCCCAATTTCACCCAACAACCCACACTCCAGCTTGTGCGACACTGTCACTAAAGGCTTAATGCTCCCCCAAGGCAAGGTCAGCTGAGACTCAGATCTGGAGACCTGCACCAGCAAGCCTGCAGCAACAAACGTGCTAAGCACCGAATACCTTCCTTCTGTGCTGATTAAATGCACTCCCTCCTTCTCCTAAGAAGGCCTATCTCCGTGGACAAGATCTGTGGTGAAAAGTGGATTGGCCAACTGACGCAGGAGCCCGTGGTTGGCTGGCAGATGTGTGAGCAGATTCCCTTCTGTCTCCAGGGTCTGAGTCAGCCCCATCAGTCCAGGAGCATCTGGCAGCCCCCTGCCCTGGCCATGACCCTCCCAACCAAAGGCCCTTTCTGCAGGTGAGAGAGTATGAATGAAGTTCAAGTTGCATTGCTCACTTGTCTAATTTAGTGGTCATGTCGGAGGAAGAACAGCCGAGAGAGGGGGAGGCAAGTCTAGAAGACAGGACCCAGGAGACCATGACAGGGGTCTTCAAGTTTTCTAAAGCCGAGGCACAGGCAATGAAGGCTGTGCACCCAGGTTTGAGACCCCAGACTGGGGTTGGGGGAAAAAAGAAATGGTCTAAATCAGCCCCAGTGATGCAAAGAACGAAAGAGCTTCTACTTTGTAAGGAATGCATTTGCTTCACGGGAAAATCAAGGCCGGGATAATCTGAAGGGATCAGGTCCAGACAGGGCGGTTATACCACATGATGTTAAAGACTTTCTCACCCTGACCGGGAGCTTCACAACCCCCCACAAATACCTCCTCACAGGACCACCTCTGGGACTGTCCAGTGAAAATCCCAATGCAGCACCTCGTCTGTGAAGCACCCTCATCTCCAGATGTTCCCACATCTAGAGTCAGTCTCCCTGGAAGTGCCTCGTGCATCTCGTACATGCATCTCCAGGGCATCGTGGAACAAGGGAGACTTTGACAGCCTGCCGAGAACCAAACCACAAGGGGATACACACCACGCTAACATGACGTAAGTTATGCAACGAGGGAATGTTTCTAAACAGAAATGGCTCCCTCTTGTGTGCTTTCTGCCTTGCTACTGGTTGCTAAAACTTAATTAGCCTTCAGCTCAATTGGTCATTTACATGCAATTACCCAGGATGCTTTGCGTGGCTTCAGAAGTCACTCCGGTTATCTGCGGTGATGGCTTCAAGTGAGGCGCACTCAGCATTCCTTCCCATACAGACTCCCTGCCAGCCGCCCGTCAGAGCTGAGGGCACAGTGATGGGGACCAGCCTGTACCCAGGACGACAGAAGGCACTGGAAGGGTTATGCTGCTGCTCGGCACGACTGTCCTTCCTGAGCAGAAAGACTCTCACACAGAGGCCCTGCTTTGTGCACTGGTGTCTGGCCCAGGGCCAGACGTCTCCAGCTGCTGCCCAACAAGCACAGACGGGGCAGGGAAGGAGGTTTTAAGGAGACTTGATACTCAGAGTTGGGACGCTATCATTCTGAAATGAGCAGGAGCAATGAGAAGTCAAGAGCTCAGCCTCTCAAGTACTGAAGTACAGAAGGGATGCTGATGGCCACGGCCACCCTCCTTTCCCATCTGATAGCCAGTCTGGCGAAGGGGTGTGCTCACAGAGGGAAGGCTGCTGACCCCTGTGCCAGGGCTGATGGTCTCCACCCACTGTCTGCAGCCCCTCCTGCCTCCTGGGCTTGCTGGCCTTCCCAAAGGAACACATAAGTCAGCGGTTAAGTTAAAGGAACCAGAAATACACTGCTTAATGTTTTCAAAGAAAAACAAACTGCTATTTTAAAACTGTGATTTTTAAAAAGCTGAACACCAGGCCCGAAACTGGCTTGCAGGAGTGGTTTGCAGCAGACTTCACTATCTGCCTGGCACATGCGGTGACCCAGGTGAGGCGGCTGAATGGCAGGCCACCATCCGGGAGGCAAGCTCGCAGAGCTGCACCGGAGAGGGCAGGGCACAGACAGAGCTCACGCTGACCACTGCGCCTCCACTGAGGCAGCAGAGCCAGGTGGGCAAGTGAGGGACCTGCTTTAGAGGGTGGCAGCTCACTGTTGTGGACTCGGGACTGTGATGCCACAGTGGAGCAGGAAGGGGACAGGCCAGCCGGGAAGCAAGAGGAGCAAGGCAGGGAAGGGCTTGCTAGAGTCATCTGCTATCCAGCTGCTGAGTCAACAGCTGCAAGAAGGTGACTGAGGATGTGACTGAGGATGCCCCCAACCCGCATCTCCACACACAAGAGGAGGTCGTGTGTCACGGTGGTGGGAGTGTGATCCTCAGACCAGAGAGCCAGCACGCACTCTGCCACTTCCTGGCAGCGTGAAGCTAATCAAGCCATGCTCACCAGCTTGATCTGGGAAGCAGATAAGTTAGCACACATCCAGCACTACTGGGAAAGTCGATGAGCGAACAGGAAAACCACTGAGAATGGCACCTCGCAGAGTGAGCGCTCGTGAGAAGTGTCAGTGCTCGGCACCATCCCTGTGTTCAATGTCTGCCCCGGGGAGCGCTGCAGCCACCTCGGACATGCTCATGAACCCTTGGCTCAAGTGGGGCCAGGCCGTGCTGCCCTGACCTGCCTCAGCCCAGGGAGGCCGATCGTGGGCACTCTGCCCTGAGCTACTTTCTGGACCGACAGAGGAAGCACCAGATCCTAAACCCACAGTCCTACTCTGGCCCCACTCCATAGAAGCCTGAGGAAAGACAGCTAGGTATTCCTTTTCTTTCTCCCTGCCTTGTATTTTGTAGAAAGAGAGCACAGGATTGCACCTATAAAAGCAACCAACCCTTAAAGCACCAGCTTGGCCTCTCCCCTGGGCCATCTCTGAGCCACGAGCACATGAGACCACAGCCTGGTTCCACTGCCAGGCGGGCCTGAGAAGGGGTTTTCTGCTAGAGATGAGCTTCCTTGCTTTCAGTCACTGCTTGACAACTAAGTTTTGTAGATAAAGGAAACTACTGGCACGCAGCTGAGGTGGGATAGGGAGTCATCACAGAGAAGCTGGCTGTCTGGTCACCCAAACTGGCGTTAGACCCAGAACAAGATGGGTGCGCCTTGGTGCCTCAGTGCACACACGCGGCCCGGGATGGATAAGAGCGGGAGACCAGGGAAGGGGTAATGGTCTAGAGCTGGGGGTCCTCCTTCCTGGGATGCAGACTTGCCAAGAGTTACTTCTGGAGCAGGGTCAGAGTTCAGAAAAGTGGACACTGGGCTGACCTCCAGATGTCTGTCACTTCAGCTCTGGGGCGCTGGTCTACACACTGTTTCAAACTCCCGCAGGGGCCACAGGGGGCCCAGGGACGTGCTGCCACGGAGCAGCACCCGCCTGAGGAAGCCACGGGCACTTACCAGGAAGCGGACATCGTCAAAGCCATTCAGAAGCAACTTGCTCTCATACTGCTGCAGCCCCACCGCCTCCAGCCACTCCCCGACGCTCTGCTCCAGCGTCCGCGAACCTGACGAGAGAGGAATCGGCAGACGCTTGAAAAGGGAAAAACCATTAAGGCGGTAGCAGCGGCACTCAGAGGAAGACAGATGGCACTGCCACATCATAGTCATTACCATAAAGCAGCCAAACTATGTACAAGAGACCAAGAGCACAGGCCCGCAGCTCCTCTTCCGCGTACAGGCCCAGGGCAGGACGCCCGGGCTGCACACGCTTCCCAACCTGGGGCGCTGCCGCCCACACACCCCCTTGGTCTGAGCTGCTCCAGGGCCGTGGCGGCACATGCACGATCTCTGCCCACAGGTTGAGGGTGACGACCCCCAACGGTCTCCGTGTCAACTCCTTGTCAGCGTTCACACTGAGGCATGGCATCGAGTCTGTTCCCACGGGGAGCTAGGAGGGGCAGGGCAGGAGCTCCTCTCATCCATGCAACTTCTGGAGCCCCCGCGGCGCGCTGGCTGAGGGGCAGGTTCTGTGCCCTCCAGCACACTGGTCAGGAGTGAGCACACATCTTCATGCAGCTGGGGGCACAGGCACACAGCACGGGCTCCGGGAGGGACGCAGCGGCGGCTGTTCACAGGGACCCAGCACATGCAACACAAGCAGCAGAGAGCACGGCAGGGGCAGAAAAGAGACTTTTACTTGTTTTCCCCCAGCAGTCCCGGAATAGGCAAACCATGGCCACTGAGCCTTTGTGCGCAGAGGCTCAAGGCAATGGGGGCTGAGCTGGGCGCATGGGCCAGGGCCGGATCGGGCTCAGGTGTGGCTCTGCTGGGACGGCCACATCACATCCCACCAGGCCAGGAGCCCCGGCCACGGCTAGACTCTGGGTGCCGGAGAGCGGGGCGTCTCCCAGGCCGGGCTGCTGTCTGAAGGGCTGCCTCCCCGGGTCGGGCTGCTTTTCAGGGGCTGGGTATTCATCTTCCTCTCTGGCAGTGGCTGTTTCTGTGGCCACCTTGTCTGCTCAGGGGAAAGCAGGCAGGCAGATCCAGTTCTTGGCTAAAGGAGACAAAACCCAAGCAGATAAAAGGAAGAAAGGAAGCGGTCTTCTGTCGGCTGAGCTGTGGCGGTTTAAGTCAATTCACGTTCTGCGCTGCTCGCTCTGGCTGAGCGCTGAAGACAGCACCTGTCTTCCAGGGGCTCCGGATCTTCACAGTCCCCTCTTAGGATGAGCAGGGCAGGGAGGACATTTCTTTGCTAAGCTCCTCGGGCAGGACAGGAGTGTGGTGGTGCCGAGAGGAGGAAAGTTCAGTCCTTCCCGGCAGACCCTGGATGTTCCAAGTTGGACGCCGGAATCCCCGTCCCCGTCTGCTTCCCTGGTTTTCTCAGGCGAGAACAGACGAGAAGCAAAAAAGAGAACCAACTTCAACATCCCCCTCTGCAGAACTCTTGACACGGTCAAAGTCAGCCTGTCATCCCAAGTTCTTTCTGCTACTCAGGACCAGCCAGGGCCAACTGGCCTGGCTCTCCAGGAGGCCCTGGTGACCCAATGTCCCGGCTGCCCCTTGCCTCTGTCCTCTGCAGAACAGATGATGGTCAGGACACACGCTGCAGCAGCGGCTCCAAGATGCCGAGCCTGTGGGAGACTTGAGCTCCCTGCCCTTGAGTGCGGCTGTGGCTCCGGGAACCTAATCGGCAGGCTCTTGTGTGCCCATGAAGTCAAGTGTCCCCGGCTGCTGATTCATTCCTGCTTGTAATCCCTGCCGGGCAGCTGCGACCCTGCCTGCTGCCGGTGGATGTGTGCGCTCACAGAACCGCAGCAGAATGCTTTGTCTAAAGGCTCCTGGGCTCCACGCTGCCTGCTGCCGGCTCCAGTCCTTGCTCACTCTCATAATGCCTGGCCCTCCCCTTTCTCCCCTCCCCGCCCTCCTCCCTCCCTGCTCAGGAAAATACATCAGAGGTCGGACATTGGAGCAGAAGCTGCTGCTGCTATCACTCAGCAAGAAGGAGATGCAGTGCCGGCGTCAGAGCAGAACAGATTTCCCACTATCTGACGTTGGCCAAGAGATGCACACAAAAGGTGGGGATGCGAAACTACCTCAAGCTCAAGGGGCGGGAAACAACTTATCAGGAAGAAGAGAGGGAACATCCCAGCAGTTCTGACTGACAGTTTCGAGGACAGCCAGGAGAGGAGACAGAGGACTGACACTGCCCCAAGGGCACAGTCCACGGGCTAAGGGATCACCACTGGCCGCTTCAAGAATGACTGTGCTTCTGACAGGAAGATAAGCTGCAAGGGTATCACAAAAGTAGGGAAGGAAAATAAGGGAGATATACCTGACATTCCTCAGGTGAGTCTATCAACCGACTTGGGAAGAGACACCTCTCCAGGCCTGTCAGAGCCCAGGATATGAAGACCAGGCCCAGAGAAGGCCTCTCCCAACTGGTACTTCAGGGACTGACCAAGGACAAAGGGAAGCCAGGAGCAAATCCCAAGCACAGCTGTGGAGGCAAACACCAGGGCACAGCCCCTCTGGACATGCTGGGGGACACCTGCACCCCAACAGGAGCTGTGCGTGCGCAGGGAGATTAGGAGCCAGAAAGAGCCTGCGTCTTACTGCTACTCAACAGCTAAAATGGGTTGGGGTTTTAGTAAAAGAAAGCCAAGTGTTCTCTTCTGCTTGAAGAGAACCGCCCCCCCGCTGCACTCCCAACAACAAGACGAGGTGTCAAACACGTCAGGGCTTTGAGTCACTAGCTCCAGCACTGCCAGCTCAGGGGCCCCGGCCCCCCCAAACAGGACTGCTTTCATGCCATACAGGCTCTCGCCCTTCAGGACATGACCCTCTGCAAAACCTGTCATGCACGTCTGGCAGTGCCATCCTTCCTTAAGGGCTGCCTGCTAGAGGGCCTGCTCCTCTTCACAGCTGGCCCCCCAGAACCCAGAGCTCTTCCCCCAGAGCCAGGACATTCTCAACACTGACATTGACCATGCAAATAAACAAGGAATCTGCTTTGGCTGGGTGCTCCCCGAGGCCTGGGGAACGCCCTTCTCCTGGCCCCTCAGGAAGAGAGTTCACAGGCAGGCCCGAGCCCACCCTCCTCGGGCTTCATGGCCAGCAGCAGTGCGGACACCCCACAGGGGACACGCCTTTTGCTTGTGTGCCCGCCCTGCACTTCGCTACGCTGGGGTGGGAGGGCGCTTCTGCCCAATGAGTACTAACATGAGCCGGCGTGCAGGGGTCCAGAAACCTAAAGGCAGAGCCAGACCAAGTCCTGACACTGGGGGCAAGAAGGGGTGGGTGTGACCAGCAGAGCAAGGAAGGAGCGTTAATGCTGCTACCTCCAGGCCGAAGGACTCTTCTAGAAAAGCGTTTCCCAGGGGTGCTGAGACATGTAATGTATCAAAGGTTCTGACCCCAAACTCCTAAGCACAGTCAAGCAACTTGGGCTCCTCAGACAGAGAGGGGCACAGGGAAGCAGCAGGCACCTCAGTGGTTTGTCTCTGTTCCCAGCCGACGGCTGACTTGGTACGGCCTGTGCACAACAGTGTGAGGGCCCGAGCATGAGTGAGCACCTGGAAACAGGCCACAAGCTGGTCAGAAGAGCTGCTGCGGTGGGTGGGCCCAGGGTATCTGTGACCCACCAAGATGGCGTAAACTCGGCAGGGCCCTCTCGGCTAAAAACGGTAATAAGGCTGCTGAACGGAGGCTCTAGGAAGCCAGTCTGAAAAACAGCGGTGGAAGTAGGTCTTGGGAGCAGATATCCCTCTTTTCTAGGTTTCTTGATACAAGTCAGAAATGACTTCACAGACAAAAATAAGCCAGCTACTATTTATTGAGTCCCCCTTGTGCTCAAGCATTTGTATGTATCACTCATCTCCAAGCACGACTAAGAGTCAGTATTATTACCCACCTGCTAGATACAGGGGCCTGGGGGCTCAGAGAGATTCAGTGACTTGCCCAAAACACCTCTGTATTGAGCACAAGGATGTGAACCGGTGCTGGGTCTCCAGAGCCCACGACCTCTCCACAGCCCTGAGGCCTAAGCACTGTCCCTGATGTGCACAGCGCTGTGGGCCAGAGGGGCAGGCAGCGAGCAGAGGCGTCACTTGAGGCTGACGGGTCAGTCCTGGAGAGAGCTTCCTGCAGGGCGAGACTTGCACCCTCAGTACAGAAAGCTTTAAGCCACCAGGAGAAGCAGGCTCCCCTCAGCTGCTTTCAGCCGGGGTCCCCTGGTGGTACGACCATCTTCAGATGCAGGGAAGGGGTGTGAAAGTTGCTCTGAAAGGCATTTTCAAGAATGTCACCTTATCTAGCAAAGCAACACAACCAAAATTCTATTACCAAGGAAGACAGCTCAGACATGGCCTCGTTAGTGTCCTGTTTCCACAATATTCAAGTGGAATAGAGTCAGACCTCATCTGGAGGGCTTTGAAATAAAAAGAAGGTCCAAAGTAGCAGTGATCTAGAAAAAAAAAGCTAAGTGCCTAAGAAAATGGAAAAACAGATACAAGGCAGAGAGGCCTGTACTTGGGAGTTCGTGTCAGAGCCACCTGGGAAGTGGGAGACCGACACTGAGGGACTCTTCAATTTAAGCCAATCCGAGAGCACATATTTACAAAAATTATGAATGTGTGACTTTTTAGAAGCTTCCTACTAGGCAGCCTAAAATTCGATTTGTACACTCACCCCTCCACCATGTAAAAGGAGTCCTAGCTGGAAAATTAACAGCCAGTTGGACTGACCAGAGACGAGATTCGGAATTAAAAGGGTATGGCACGGCCTGGGTGACCTCTCTCACTCCCTAAATGTCTGCCTTCTGTGTCAGAGGAAAAGCCTGAGCCAGAAAGGAGCCAAAGGTCTGTGTTCCACAGGAATAAGGCTACTTAGTACAATACCTGAGATCTTCTGCTGTTCCTGAGAAAAGTCAATCCCTTCTCCAATAGAGCTCATGATTTTCTCAATCTGAAATGGAAGAAGACAGAGGAGAGACTGTCAGACTTGAGTTAAACATTGCCAGCTCACCATCAGTGCACAGAGGCTGGGTCTCCAGGTTCTTCCAGATGATTCCAAGGTCCATTATCTGCAAGGTGTAAGAACTCTGTTGCTCCCATTCAGAAAGGCCCTCTCTGGCCACAGCCCAGAAGGGTCTGCAAACATGATCTGAAAGGAAGGAGCGGGCAGCAGTCTGGGCTTGGCTGCTAGAAAATGCCAAAGACCCTCACTTTAAGGCATTTATATACCAACCCCCCACTGTTGCAGAGACTGGGCAGCAGGTGTGAGTACAGACTGCACCTGACACTGTTCATGCTAGAACTGAAATTCCATTAGAGAAGAGACTTTACCAGCTTAATTCCCTACTCTCCCCCAAGTGCCTAGAGCCTGGCAAATCCTAAGCACCAATGGATACTGGATATGGCATGATGGCGAGCTTTGAGGTGAGACAGGGAGAGCACCTGACACAGGAACTTTCAGAAAGCCAGTGAGGCAGCACGTCGCCCTGAGTGGAGGATCTCTCGCTCCGTAGAGACCAGCAATCCTGGACAGAGTATCGAGAGGACAAGAAGGGGCACGGACACTTGTCCTTCCTCTGGACCAGAGCGGAGAGCGCTGCTCTTAGAGCATTCGTGTCTTCAGCATAGCCCCTTTATGAGCCACCTGTCCCACCATCTGGCTCTGGTCACCCTAAGCCAGATCCAAGCCCCCCTTCCCAGGAAACCTGGCCAGGGGCAGGAGGAAGCCACCTTCACCTCGTCTCTCCTGCTTTTTTGGGTTGCAGTGATAATGAGCTCATTCACTGCTCTTTTTCCAGAGAAATAGAAAGAGGACCTTTTGTACCAGGGCTTGAATGATTTTTCCTCTAAGTGCAAGTAAGGAGCCTGGGTCTGGCAATCAGAAAATCAACAACTCTCCAGCCAGCCTCCAGCTGGCAGACAAAGACAGCGCATTTGACACCCAATGGAGGAGCATGGAGCAAGCACTCCTTCTCCCCTGCAGCAGGGGTGTGGGGAGGCATTCTCCTCTGGACACAAGTGCCTGTTGGCTCAGGCAGTCACCTGATTGCAGGTTGACACACGGCAAAGTCTGTTCCTGGGCTCAGCAAAAGCAAAGGGAACTACACATCTGAGGAGGGTGTGCCTCTCCTCACTGGCCCCTGAAGAAAACGCCTTCCTCCTTCCTCCAAGCCCAGGGGAGCGTTTTGTCCGGCCCTGCCCAGCTCCGGGCCTGAGACAAGGGAACCACCCAGACTGACAGGCCTCAGCGTGAAATCCATCAGAATGGCATAGGTACCGCCTCCCATAAAGGGTTGTGTGGATTAAAAGCAGGTTCCCAAAGCCTCTGGCGGAGACCTGGCTCACAGCACAGGCTCCACGAAAGGGCAGCCAGCTTTCCCCGCACGCTCTGCTGTCCTCAGTGCTCCAGCCTAGTAAAGTCAAGTATTTTTACTTATATACGTATTTTGACAGGTAATAATGCATCCAGAGTGATTCAGAAGATACAAAAGTTGTTCACAGAAAAGTCGTCTTTCCACTACTGTCTCCCAGTTGCTTTGTTCTCTCCAGGGGCAATGGGTGCAGCCCCCACTTCTCAAGTGTCCTCACTGTCTCATCCAGTCACAGGCAAGCAAGCACAGGGCAGGCGGCACGCCACGCCCACCCTGACAGCGGCTCGGCCTCTCGCCTGGGGTCCTGTCCACAGCTCATGAAGCACCTTTTCCTTAGGGATGAGGCACTGTCATCCAGGGTGTGACGAGGCGATTATTTATTTAACCAGCTCCCTGAGGGACACACAGTTTCCAGTCTTTTCTCATTCTTAGCGGAGATACGATGGACACTTTTCTGCACACATCTTTATACGCACGTGGAGTCTATCTGAAGGGAAATTCCTAGCTAAAACATGCCTCACAGGAGGGGGTTCTTCTAGGCAGAGAATACTAAGAGTTAGCAGCAGGGACCTCACCGGTCACACAATCCCAGCGGTGAGACATTTACTAATTCTCCCAGTCGGTTCACCCCATTTGCATAAAGAGTCGATTTGTATTTGTCTTTTTAAACCTTTTTTCTAACATCATCCCAGTGGTCCCGTTCTTCACCCAGAGCACCTTCTCTTTCACAGGAAAGGTTTAGGGATACGGAAGACAGCCTCTCCTCTGGGCCAGGCTGCTCCCTGGCGCCGGGCTACAGGCCAACCGCCTCAGCGCCATATCTGGAGCTGGGCCACCCGACCAGATTACAGAAGCCCTGATGTTGGACAAAGAGCAGGGCCACCACCAATACCTGCTGATTCGTCTTCTTTCTCCTTTTCTACCTTTATAAAACAGAAGGAGGATGCCGGAGGGGACGAAACCTTTTTCTACCCGAGGAGGATGGGCTCCGCCACACTTCGGATCCAGCAAAGTGGGCACACGTGGGTAGAAATCAAGCCTGCACTTGCCATTTTACCCCCTGGGTCAGGCAACCTACTGGAAGTGGGGGTCATTTCCATTCAGAACCAGCAATGAAGAAGTCATTTTCAAATGTCCTGCAGAGTAGCAAGTGGAGAGAACTGAACTGGAGGGTAACTCCAAGTATCTTTTGAAATAAAGCCATTATATAATATACATTATATATTTCATTATTATCGTAATCAGCTAATACCTGAAGTCCCAGCTGGCTTGTCCAATCAACAGTCCCTGGCTACCCAATTCATGAGAATGGCCAAGGTACACCTGAAATTCCATTTGCCCCAAGACTCTCCCTGACGCCAGCGACAAAGGGGCAGGGAAAGCCCAAGTTTCCAAAGCCCGCCCTCCGGGTGAACATGTGAGGGGCTTCAGGCTGCCAGCTAGGAAATGCTAACAGACACCCAGACTCTTTAATCCAAACTAGAAAGCCTGTTGTCGTCTTTTAGCTGCAGTAGCTAAGTCAAGCTGCGAAGATTCTAGTTTGTAGAGAACTTGGAAAACTTGCAGTTACTGATGGCTTGCAACCCAGGACCCCTTCCTGCCTTGGTGGAAGCTCAGTTAGGAGGGAGGTGGTGGTGGTGAGGTCCTGCCTGGCAGAGAGTAGTGTGTGGCTGGGGCCTGGTCCAGTCCTGGGTGATGGAGGGACTGGAGCTAATCCCCTGTGGCCCAGAACCGGCAGTGAGGAACATGGTCATTTCAGTCTAGACAAAGAGGAGCAGTTCCATTCTAGTCTAACACATACTGTGTAGTTTAACCATTTAGGCTTGAGTTAAAAAAAATCAATCTGATTAGGCTGCTTTCCCAGAAACTTTCTGCATATCAGGGAAAGGAAGAGGCTTTTTCTGTGCTTGGGGGTCAGTGACATTTTGAGAGAGATGGGAAATGGCCATGCACGGCACGTGAACTCTGAGATCTTTTTGTGTGTTTAGTAAGGTGAGGCCTAAAAGTTACCCATAACGGACTCATGTACCAAAACATGCTTGGAAATACTCCAGTTTCACAAGTTTACGGGGTTACTCTGTTTAGACGGGTTCGCCCACTGGGATTGTATAAATGTTTTTCCCTGTGTGACTGAAACCAAAACAAGTCTACAAATACTGCTGCTCAGGCCGCCTGCCATCTGCTTATTTAGAACACAAGACTCGCTGCCCACAGGTTGGTCGCAGGAGGCATCATCGGCTGCCAGGAGCAGCTCAGGTTACCAGTCTTTACACTGTGGAGAGGGGGTGTCTTCCTCCTACCTTCTTCTAGTGCACACGGGAGCATGAAGGGAGGTGTCTGTGATTCACAGCAACTGAATTGGCTCCTGATGTCAAGCTTCCCCTCCCAACCCTCCTCCTGCTGCTGCTCCTGGGGAGCTGTCAGCGATCAAGGACTTTCCCACCAGTTGGAGCACACACACCAGCCTTCTTGGGCCTGTTATCAGCAGGGCTGGAGACCCCTTTTACCTCTGCTTCCCTGCCCCCAATGCTTATTACCTTACTAGATCACAAACGCACACGTCTGCACTCTCACTTCTAAGTGTTTTAGGGGCCAGAGACACTAAAGAACTGTCGAGGGAAGGACTGTTTCAAAGTGTGCTTCTTTTAGATCCCACAAAGTGCGCCTTATATAGGGCTGACACTGAAGATGCTTGGTGACTAACGAGAACAGTTACCATTTGCTAAATGCCCATAGCAGGCTAGTCACCTCAGTAAGGCAGGAAGACAGAAGAGGCTGTCAACACCCCTGGATCCCAGTCTGAGTGCTGACTCCCCTTCCCTCATTTTTATCTTTCTCCAGTCTCCCTTGAGTTGCTGGCATATTAACCTCATGTCCCCTGACTACCAGCTGGCCTTTCTTTCAGCCAGAATATATTACCCCATTTTTCAGGTGAGGCAACAGAAGTTCTACCTAATGGGCAGACCCCAAGTTCCCCACTGACAACACAGCTCTTACTTCCAGTAAGTGTCATTGCTGGCCGAGCCCAGGGGTTGGGGTGGCAGACCTTCTCCTCTGGCCTGATGGCCTTGCTTGGACAGCACCCCCACTCCCGGGAGCAGAGCTGAGGAACCAGGCCGTAGCCGACTCAGCCTCTTGAGACGCTGGCCCCATGTGACTGCTGACGTCAATGTTGGCTCTGCCACTGTGCAAAGAACCCTGAAGACTGCTGACAGTAGCACTCTGGGCCCTGAAACCACATAAGAATTCATCACCATCTCTGTCTTCTGCCTCTTAACAGCAGACAGGCTCTCAGCCTAGAGTGGGCTTTGATTCCACATTTGAAAGAGGGTCACTGACCAGGGTCTGAGTTATTTTTCTCCCTCTCCTCCCGGACTGAATTGCACAAGGCCTCAGGAAAGACAAAGACGGATTGAAGCAAATTATTTGTCCTGATTTCCTAACCTTGTCAACTGCTTTGAGGAGGCGGCGGGACTGGGTGGGGGAGGGAGAAGACAGCAAGGAATGAATAAACGTCTGCCTACCTCGGGGCTGCTCCATTGACACAGAGCACCTTCTTTTCAAAAGACCCACTGTCATCTCAGCTTAATGTGTCTCACAACGTGGGGCCCACGGGCCATGACCGTTTTTTTTACTGTGGTCCCTCAACAGCCCCACGGGAATCCCTTTCAGAGTCATCTTCCTTCCGAGCCCCCTTTTTCTACTAGGCTGAGATTCGGACAGAGCTGTTTCCTGTCATAAGTGCTTTGTCCTTCTGTCACTGACAAAGGCTCAAATTTAAGCTGCCAGTTTGCTTGCCCCAGGCTAGACCGGAGGAGGAAAGCCATGATGTTCTTGCTTCTTGACCCCACTCCAGGCCTTTAACCCCCTTCCCGGACTTCTGGGCTTGCAGACACTGGTCCTGTCTCCCCAAAGCATCTCACGCCCCACAAGTAATTGGTGACTCCTCTCCCAACAGAGTTCCTCACACCCTGCCTCTGCATCTTGACAGAACACCTGCCAAATGACCGTCTCTGCTAGAACAGCGACCAGCCAAGCAATCTTTAACTACAAGTTTTAAGAAACTGCTGAAAGAAGAAAAAATGTTGGGAGACCTAGATTCCAATTAACTTTATTATGGCTTGCCACATAGCTCTGGGTTATACGCCAAGTACCGGCTTTAGTAAGTGGGACAAGAATCTAAAAGATTAATGAGGATCATGTATTTGGATTCTAGTCCAATTTACACAATCCACTTTCTGTCCAGAGTGGGCTTAGTTGCTGGGAGTGGGGAGGGATGAGGAGGAAGCACAAACCTGAGAGAGGGGTTCAAACACTGGGTACCTGCCTCTCACTCCTCCTTTGGTTTCTCCTTTACCGCCACCAACCTTCAAATAACCTTCCCTTGGTTCTGTTCTTCCACAGTCCAAATGGCATTACAGCTTTCTGCATTATGGATTAAAGTTGCCCAAAGAAAATACCCTAAATTCCCACTCAGAATCGATCTCAGTAGTTGGCCAGGACAAGGGGGTCTATATCCATCAATTCCTCAGATTCTGCCTGGGGGACATCTGTCCTATAATATCAGGCAGGGCAGAGGGAGAAATGTTGAGCACCAAATTATATATATATTTAAGATGTAAACACATGCATATACTTAATACAAAGATACTACGCAGTATTCATCAGTTGCCCTGATCTTTCTGACAGCCCACTGCTCTTACTCATCTCTAAACTTGTGTACAGAAGTTGAACAAATAAAGCTGAGAGAGCCCAGATTTCATTTTAAAGCATTCATTCAAATCTTTCAGAGACGCCTTACACGAAAGAACACATACATTGCACATAAATAATGGCTCCATTTAGGCAAAGTTCTAAAACAGGCAAGCTAATCTACAGTGATGGAAAGATGTCAGAAAAGTGATTGTTGGGAAGCTGGCGGGGGATAAGGATTAACTGGAAAGAGGCACAAGGGAACTTTCTGGGGGACAATAGCTGCCTCTTGAAAAGAATATGGGCACACAAATGTGTATGTTTGTCAAAATCTAGGGAATGGCAGGCTTCAGATTTATAAATTTCACTTTGAATAAATTTTATCCCTCCCTCTCCTCACAAAAAAAGAACTACAAAAAATACTGAACTCTAATGAAAAGTTACTCTGAAATGCATCAAAAATAACATGGGCTTTTAAGTGGACTGAAGGGTGAATAGATATGAGATAAAGCAAGTATAGCTAAATGCTAATTCTAGGTGGTGTGTAAATTGGTATTCACTATTTGAGTCTCTTGTAAGTTTTCTGTATGTTGGAATTTTTTCTGAATAAAGCATTCGGGGAAAACCTCAGGATCAAATCTTTTATAGAGTAATAAAATGTAAGATGAATTCTAGTTTGGTTTCATCATTTGTAATGAACTCTGCTCAACATACTAATAAGCAGAGACATGGCCAGCAGGCAAAGAAAATAAAGAGAAAGAATGTGGGAAAGCTGACTGCACCATTATTCTGTGTCACAAAGCTGCTAGGGTTTCAGGGCTTCTCTGCTATGGTGCAGTTTCATCTGTTCTGGAACCTAGGTTAACCCCAGTCTTGAGTCTGAAAACTCAATGATCAGTGTTCTCAGGGATGAACAGACCCTGGGAAACTGGTTCATATTAATCAGATTCAAAAGAAACTGATCCCTGTGCTCAGCTCAGGCTGTGTTTCTTCAGCCTGGTGAGCAGCACATTAAAATACTGGGATAGTAGAATACATTTGCATCCGATAGCTTCAAGTCAATCAAATGAGAAATCATATCTACCCCTCAGAACACGGAAGAGTAAGGGAAAGGTGTGGGGACTGTGTTGAGAGATTATTAGATTATGAACTTCAGAAGGTCATCTGTCCTGAAAACTGAATTCAGGTGCTCAGTGCAAGGTACCCTTCTCTTCGGAAAGTACTTTTGATCAGCGGTGTTAACACTTAAATCTTCCAGGGTTAAGTTCTTTCAGTGGGGTACTCTGCACTGCGCATGGCTAACTGCCTCCCAGGGATTTAGTTGATCTTCACATTAAGAGGGAGAGGGAAGCGATGGGGAACGGGGGCTGGTGGAGTTACTGAGTCCTACTTTAAAGTAGAAACCAACATCAGAAAAGTTAAGTAACGTCCAGGATCACAGCTCTAGAAATATGTGACCAGTGCCTACTTATCTGATTCATGATGATCATCTTGCTTAGGGCTTTGCTTCTGCTCTTAATGCTCAGAGTACCACTTTAAATATACGGAATTGAGAACATGGAAAAGGTAGGTATAGCACAAAGAACTTTGGAATAACAAAATTGAGTTTAAAATCCACTTGGTTAGTGGTGGACCCTTGGGAAAGTCATTTAACTTCTCTTTAAATTTTCTCTTACATAAAGTAAAAAAAATTCCTCACTCATGGGATCATTGTTATGGAAATCAAATTACTTGATCTCCCTTTTTTAAGCCTCCATTTCTTTAAAGGCAAAATGGAGACATCAATACAGGGCTGATGTAAAGATCTGAGACAATGTACAAGAAACCTCAGTGCAGGTTTTGGTTGCTAGACAGAACTCTAATGAGGAGCTCATCTATCACAACACAAATGTGAGCAAGCTCTGCATTGCCTGGCAGACATGGGGTCTTCGGGTAATTCAGTCAGTGCTGAATGACATCATCCTGGAAGCAAAGACAAGGCTCTTGCTGCTGTACACACAGATGGGGAGATGTGCTCCTTCTTCAAAGGCAATGCCTGTCTGTCCATGCTTCTAAGAGATTTCTGCCCTGCCACATTTCAGGGTCAAGGCAGGAGGTGCTAAAAAGTAGGGTTGAGCCTACAAGTCATTTCATTTTCACTCTGTAACCCACCTGACAGAGAAGAGTCTTCTTTAAACTGGAAACATCTGCAGGCCTTGTAACACCATAAATGCCAGGCGAAGAGTTCACATACTCCCTAGCTCCTTTTAGTTTACAGCAATTAGAGGGCTTAACTCATGATTCACATTCATCTGGTGCCAAAACAAACAGAACTCTACCTTAAAAACAAGTTAATCAAAACCCAGGGTCCTTTGTTTAAAAAAAAAAAACAACAAAAAACCAGAAGAAAAGGGCTTCCTTCTGGCAGAGACTGTTTACAACACGCTGTGTGAACAATAGCTCTCTTCCTGGACACTCAGCTGGAAGCTGTGCTTCCATTCAGGACAAAACGTTTCATGTGAGGGAGGGGGCACCTTCCTATAAAGACAGCTCATCGAGGAGGACAAGACTGTACCAAAGCGAGGAACAAGACCAGGGTCTGAACTCCTGCTCTTCCTGCGCAGGAGCAGAGGTGACTGCTAGAGCTGGTCCACGGTCACACACCTCAGACGGCTGGTGCCCATGGCTGGTGTCCAAGGTGGGCCTGCAGGCAGAGGGAGTGAGCATGGCCATCAGTAGCAGGGACACACCTAGGCAAGTCTGTTAATGACTGCTTCTTAACTGACCTCCCCTGTAGCCAACTGCATACCATGTCTCCCTCAGTGAACGAGATCAACTCAGGCCCAGGCTCACAGCCGGCAGGCAGGATTCTCTCACGCACACATGGGTCTCCTGCTTCCACTCAGTGTTCGACTCAAAGAATCAGTTGGGATCATTTCCAAAATGGTTTCCTATGTTTATATTTAAAAATATAAGTCAATTAAATATGGCATAAATGATGTAGCAAGTACAAAAGGTGGTTTTTGTAACAAGCAGATGATTTAAAGAGATTCAATAAAAGGATTATTTTTTTAAAAGTGCTTTTGCATTAAGTATTGTTGGAGAAGTAAGCAGCTAAAGTTTCTAAAAGGATTTTGTCCTCAGACTGCCTGCACATGTGGTTAAATTCTTGATTTACTTTTAAGAAAGCCCAATTGGAGGTTTAAATCAGTGAAGACTATGGATGTGTTTTATGCAATAAGGAGAACCGAGAACTCCAAATTAGCAGGTCCGCACAGAAAGAAAAGGCCCTAGCTCCAGACCCAAACCCTGTGACGCACTCCTGTTTGGGGTAAAATTTTACAAAAATAATTTTTTTTTAAAGGAAAGGTGCAGGCAGGAACAAAGATGACTAGAGGGAGGCAGGCAGGCAGAAGAGAGAGAAGGAAGACCCTTAGTTATTCATTAGTTATTTCCCTGGTCTCAGGTCTTGAACTGGGGACCTCGGGATACGTGTGGACTGTGTCAAAATGTTTTTTTTTTTAATGAAATTTAATTTCAGACTTTGGTAGTTAACAACCTCCAGCCCTGACTGGCCATGTAGATAAGCCCCTGGGGGAGCTGGCAGCAGTGCCTGGTGAATGGTGGCCCCTGTCATTAACAGGTGAGCTGTGCCACACTCATTCTCAAGCTACTTTCATTACTAAGAAGTCTAAACTCCCAAGACGCAGAAACTCTCCTTGGCTGTTTTTTCCTGAAAAGCCTCTCACAGAGGGCTGGAAAACAACCCTAGGGGACTCCCACGTATTTTCAGTTCTTCCTCCTTCCTCGTGGCGCATCCTGTTTGAACAATGCTGTAAGCTTTCACTGGTCACAGCCACAGCCCAAGGTCAACCAGCCAGGGTCACGTGGTCTCTTGGCCATAGATCAAAGGCATAAGCAAGTCACAGGCTCTTCCATCAATTCACAAGGCTCCCTCACGCAGACTTCACTTTGGCTACCTTAAGCTAAAGTTCCAGCTTCCATTCCTCTGCATACAGCAGGTCGTGAGCAGGTATTGTTCGGCCCACCCAGCTCTTAAGTTGGGAGCAGAGACAGAGGGTCACTTCACTAAGACCCTTTCCCTCCGCTAGCAGATCATGGTGGGATAGAGGAAGGGACAACTGATGTCCTCCAACTCTCAGATGTTCTGAAACTCGAGGGCATCCAAGGTCATTCTAAAGAAAAAGTCTGAGTTATGAAGCAGTCTGCGCCCTGCCTCACCCCTAGTCCCACTGGGAAGTACAAAACAACATATGGAAATAGCACCCTTATGTGCCCCAGATAAAGTCATGGAGGATAAGAAACATGGAAATGCTACAAAAGGAGCGATACTTTTTTTTCCAGGTAGGAAAGAGTTCAGAAGTTCCAACAACTGGTCCCGAGATGCCTGACCCTGAGTGGAGGCCCTGCTGCTGACCCAGCACGCCCACCAACTACGTCCCACCAACCACACTCCTGTCTGAGCTGGGGAGGCCTCCGCAGTCCCCAAACCCTCATCCTGCCAGTCCTTCCAGGACTAGCTTACGTCAGCCGTGCTCTTCCATACCAAGGGGGGTCTAATATTAAAAAGTTTTCAATCATGGTGTGCCCTGGTGGAGTAGCATTGGGTCTGTTGTCTTCGGCTGAGCAAGGTCCACATACAGCCCCTAAGGTTCTGGATTCGTGTCTGGGGCCGGGGAAAGCAACTAACACGAACAACTTAATAAAAAATAAAGTATTTCTTCCTCCTCTCTCTTCCTGCACCTTTCCTTAAAAAAAAAAGTTCAGAGTCAGAGCAAAGCTTTATTGTTAGCAGAATATATAACCTGCCTGAACAGGGATGATAAGCAAGGATAACACCTATTTTGCAGTATGGGACGGGATTAAATACGAGAACACAGGCAGAGTGGTTGGCACCCAGCGGGCACTCAGTAAGCACTGGTGATCAGCCAGCACTTTCTGAGCTGACCGCAGCGCAGGTCACTGCGTGAGAATCCTGATGGCAGAGGCCGCCTGGCTGCACTAAACCAACCAAAGTGCTCACTTAAATATGGTCTGAGGATGGTTCTCAGTCCTCTGAGGAGCATGAACTACACACCTTTCCAGCTTTTGCATTTCTCATGGTGCCACGAGCAGGTACAGAGCACAGGGCAGGTAAGTCAATTCCCGGTGGAAAAACCACCACCACAGGAAGAGCTTTCCAAGTGGCTACACCGTTACTGATTCTTAGGGCGATGTATGTAGGACGACATACATCTTCTTGGTTCTGAGATTTTTCCCAGAGAGGAAATGAGAGGGGAAAGTGGTGGCTTTCCCAGCAGACGCTGGGTCTCTTTCCACCTAAAATTCCTCCAACTGTATCCTCACTGCCTCACTGATAAGTTTCTGAGTCAACATCCCCTTCTAGCAGCCCTTTGCTGACTTCAACTACAAGGAACTGTCTTTCCTCTTTAAAAAAAAAAATTCCTTAAATTCCAAAGAGCGTATTTTATATTATGATTTCGATGATAATAAATGACCCCACCCACATGCCCACCACCTGGGTTTAGGAAACAGAACCAAAACAATTGCTCCAAAACAGCAAGTCTTTCCTGAGTCACCACCCCCTTCCCTGCTGCTGAGGTCACCAGCCTCCTGGTTAAATACTCTCACATTCTCTTGTTTTCTTTAGTGTTTACCATCTATGTCAGTACCTCTGAACAGAGGTTCCTGCCTCTCTTTCCTGGCCTACAGTCCCTGAAGTCTCCCAATGGGTTCTGGGATCAGAGGTCCAGGACAGGGCTCTTTGGCTAGTGAGGAAATGGGCGCTCATGGAAAGGTCCAGAATCTAAGGAAACAGTAAAGGGAGAGCCACAGGCCTTGTTTCTCATTGGGCTGGCTGGCAGGGTGGTGAATTTTCCCTGGGACTCCTGTGATATGGGCAGCATGGGAGTCACAGGCTAAACTTCGTATTAAGGGTACCGCCACCCTGGAAAACGAGAAAGAACCATCTTTTCACAACAGTCTCAGTGAAGACTAACGGCCCCAGGAAAGTCCCTGTGGACACGCACTCCTGGGCCTATTGGCAAGAGTTTGCAAGTTACAATTACAGAGTACATGAATTTCTGAGGAAGAACACCAAGAAAAGTGGTGTACGGGGAGAGGAAGAACAGACAAGATGGCCGCCCTGCCTTCTCCACACTGAGACCTTAGCATTGGGAGACCCCTGGCCACCCAGCCTGCCATGACCATCTCTGGCCTCGGCTTACACCAAGATTCCGGAGCACACACAACTAACAGGTCTACACTTTGTAAGCAGTTAACACTGCCAAGAACAGACCCTGAAGGGTTTTATGTGTAAACCTAGGAGGCTGGGCATTTGGAATAGGAGTGGAGTCTACAGCCTCAAGATAATGAAAGGGAAAGGGCAGTCAGTACACAAGTAAAGACCTAGTTTATTAATGTTTGAGTAAGACTCAGGACAACTGTTACTTTTACTATTTCTTATAACATCTCCATTGTTAGCCATTTATTGGCTATTTGTGTCAGCTTCAGTTTCTCATTTTCATTTTGCTTGATAAGCAAAAAAACATGAGGGACTGATGTGGTTGCTTCAGATACAGCGGAACTGAGGAGACACTTAGAAAATGCTGTCCCTTCCTCAGAATTCTGGGATGAGAGGAAAGAGGGAGGCAGGAAACTATGGTGGAGACAAACAGGCATGTCAATCCTTGAGGTCTATAGGAGAGAAGGGAAATTTTGCTGAGACTCACAAGAGTCTCCGGTCCCAGACTGGGGCCAGATTGGGCTTTCCCAGCTCTATAGTTAACTGAGGTACAAGAACTTTGTCTTCTAACATTCCACCTCTTACAGAATCAAATGTTTTAGCAACAAATGAACTGGTGTAGAGTGTAAGTTCAAACTGAGGAAGTTGAATACTCAACTGTAACCATGATCAACAGATTTGTTTTTCTCAAATATCTTTGAAAGTGGGGTGGGGTGGGGTGTGTGTGTGTGTGTGTGTGTACATATCTGCATCTGCGCACATGCATCAGAATCTCAAATATGCTCCTACAAAGTTGAAAATAAACAGAATGGCTCTAGTTAAAACTGAAATACAAAACCTCTAGCCTCCATTTTTTAAAATTCTTAGTCTCTAGAAGTGGGAATAAGGAAGGAAGTACAGCTGGTACAGAGACAAACTCAGTTCCTGCATTTATCACAATGTCAGTGGAGACCAGGACTGGAAGGCAAGGAACACACAAAGCAGGAGGCCTCGGGTCCAGCCCAGGGAAACTACTGATAAATTTCTGTTTTGCAGATATGGAAACTAAGACTCAGTGATTAAATAACTTAACCGAGGCCCTGAGACAGATGACATGCAGGCCAAGTCTTGCTTCCTGCCTTTCTGCTAAGCATCTCCACTGACTTAGCAGCTGTTTTCAGACCCCTGAGTACCTGTTTGTCACACCCCAGAACAGGGGCCTCGGGAGCAAGGTCTTTCTGATAAGTGCCATGGAGGTGCTCCTCAAAGACCTCAAGGCGGGGAATGCAAGGGTGAGGAGCTGTGGGGCTGTGTGTGTCCAAGAAAGCCTGAGAAACCGCAGCCGGGACCCCCTGATAGGACACCATCAGGCTGTTTATAGGTTCTGCTTATATTCTCAGCATTCATCATTTCTAGGCTGCTAATCTGGTAGTTTCCAACCATAGCACCTGTTACTCCGAGGGTTCTCTCCAGCTGCCAGAGCTTTAGCTCTGTACCCTGG
The DNA here is from genome assembly GCA_004363575.1 of Solenodon paradoxus. Classification (NCBI taxonomy): domain Eukaryota; kingdom Metazoa; phylum Chordata; class Mammalia; order Eulipotyphla; family Solenodontidae; genus Solenodon; species Solenodon paradoxus. The sequence goes on from RJWH01000918.1 coordinate 160,790, forward strand.
GTGGACCGAAGGGCCAGGGGATTAGTGTCCTGCCTCTCCTTCCACTGAGGGAGCAGTTCTTACCCAGACTGACTGGAAGAACTGGAGAGATACCCTATCCACCTCCCTCCACTTTGGGTTGGGATAACTTTGAGGTCATCTTCCAGAGTTCCCCAGCAACTCTGAGCTCCAGGGCCCAGAGTGGTAACCCCTTTATATTCCTTTCTTTCCCTCTTCCTCCCCTGCCAGTGCTTCCTGGGATTACCTCTCAAACTACTGGTACCTAAATCCAAATTTGGGAGAAACTCAGTCTAAGAGAGATGGTCACAAGGAATCCCAGCACTTGGGAAATTAGAGCTAATTTCAAATATGAATATCTCTGTGGGTGTCTGAAGATGATCAATGTAAGGAGGGAAACTGCCAACAGCATGCTGCTATCAAATACTAGAAAGCTAATAAGGGAAAAAAACTATAAAAATTTTGATTTGCCTATGTAATACTCATTATAGCCATTTATGTGAACAGTTTTCATTAGCCTAATTACCACTAACACATTAACCACCGCGAATATACTAAATGTGTCAGATAAAACTTGCATTGAATTTTATTGGACGACTTGAGTTACACAATGCCACGCTTAGCTCTTGTGTGTTCACAACTGGGCGCTTACCTTTGACAGTCGAATGGGAAGAAATGGACTCTGAGCAGAGGTGGTCAAGCTTCAGTGACACGGGAATGACCTGGAGAGCTGGTTAAAACACTATAGCTGGGCTCCACCCCCAGTGTCTAATTAAGCAGGTCTGGGGAGGAGAGAACGTGCAGAGCTAACAAGTTCCCAGGTGAGGCTGCTGATTTGCAATCACGTTAAGAACCTCTGCTTTAAAGAGCCACGAATGAGAGAAAGAACAAGCTATCCAGCTGAACTTTCCAGTCGCCATTTGCAACATGGAAGGCTGAACAGCCTGCGCCCTATTTCAAGAAAACAGGTGGAATCTTCTAACACTCTGGGATAAAACACCCAGCCAACGCCAGATTTGGTACACCGGCTGTTTAAACCAAAAAAGGTAAAGTTAACTGGGTTACACAAGTCCCGGGAGACCCGCGAATGTTCATTTACTCCACAAACAAGAGCACCCGCTCTGTGCCAAAGATGTTGCTGGGTAACAGAGGTTTGGGCAGCAGAGAGATCTTGGGAGACTCTGGGAAGGTCACAGCCTCTGTGCGCCTCAGTTTACTCATTTGTAAAAGAGAACTCATATTTAGGGAAACTTCTGGCTCTGACGTTTTACAGTGAATCACAGCAGCATTATGCCTCAAAGCAAAAACATCCTGCCTGGCTGTCTGGCAGCTTGATGAGAAATGTAAGACCCCAGCTGCTCTCAAGTGCCCACTGTGACAGGACAGGTGAAGCCCTGGCAGCAGTCTTGGCCCCGAGACCCTTCTGGCTGGTCAGTCCAATTCAGTTCAACAAATGCCCCAATTAAAGATGCTGCCAAGGAAGGTCAGCACTATGGGGATTACCAAGCAAACCATGTAAAAACTTCTCGCATAAAACCCATGTTCATAACTGGTACTGCCCTGATGTACCATGACATTTAATCACTCCAACTGCTGAAGGGAAAACTGCAGCCGCTCACTAGAATTAAGGACGCTATGATAACCTTCTCAACCGGGGTTTTAAATGAGCCTTGTGCTCACAGCCTTCCTGCTCTGAATGTAAAGTAGGATGGAAGTGGAGGGAGGCGGGGCAGCCACCTGTGAAGGGCAGCCATGATGACCCCACTGCATACTTGAGGGGCCTGGCTTCCCAGTGACTCTCCTTCCAGACACCAGAAGGAACCCACAGGAAACACTCTAGCTTTCTTCTGTTTTACAGACAGGGAAAGTGATAGCCAGAGATGACACAATGTGTCATAGTCATCAAGCAACCCCTGTGGAACTGGGAAGTGAGAATGTGGGACTTCTGACAGACCCAGGCTGGCAACCTCCAATCAGTGTGAGGCCAGGCTTGCCGGGGAAAGAGCTCCCTGAAAACAAAGATCTACCTCGACACCCATGTGACCATGACGGTTCGACGGGGGAAACAGCCCAGCGCTGGCAGTATCAGCAGGGGCGCCTCGACCCACCTGTAAACTCAGCAGCCCCGAGCCAGGCCAACACAAATAAAAATAGTGCTTCTGTAAAAACAGCCAAGCTTTTCTCGGTCTCACCTAAGGTATAAATGAAAGCCTATATAGAAAACTTTTTGTTGATCAAACTCATAAAACCTAAGTAACAACAGTGATGCGTATCCCTAAGGCCCTATTCCCTTCTTTCAATTAGACTGCTGTCCCTAAACCCTCCTTACACAGAATTCAGGAGCCACCCAACTTCAAGAAAGCTCCCAAAGAAAAGGAACTGTGGCCTTCATCTGCACCCCGCTGCCCCCAGCACCTAGCAGTGCCTGACACAGCTGCACCTAAAAAATACCTGTTGATAAAGTGTCCGGTCTCAGTCAGCCTGACAGCCACAGGCAACGCGGCAGAGAACAGGGTTCCCGGGAGGCCGGGCTGGTGCAAGACGGTTCCTAAGCCAACGTTTTCCACCTATTCACAGGGTAATGAGTCCCATAGGCTTCCCATCACCTGTGTAAGGGGAGCTGTTTCCTGTATCTGTTCTAATATACTGCCTTTAAATGTCTGCATCTGTGTTTTAACTCATTATGCTGGGATTTAGGACAAGGCTGTGCTTAGCCTATTTAATCTTTCTGTGACTTCACAGGTGTCAATCATCCTCTCAGCTCAGACTTCCTTTTATCCAACAGAGCCCCCACTTAGTAGATTTGATTGCTTTTAACCCAGCTCACCTCAGATTAATGATGCTGCATTTCCTTTTCCAGCTCAACAGTGAAGAACTACAGACACAATTACCATATTACATAACATTTAGAAAATGATGCAATTAATATTGGCCCAAGTAATGCTAAGCTCACATTGTAATTAATACAAGTAGAAAACATCGTCTAAACCAAAGCAAGGGAAGGGCACAGCCCACAAACTTGGTAGGGGTACACAGAGCTCTCTAAACACAGGAGGCATTTTCTACAAGCCAGCACAAATCCCAGCAAATGCTCCTTTGTGGAATGGCTGACCAAAGGAACTGTGGGTGTTAGCATCACTGATGACTTTCAATACTAGCTCTTGCAGGAAAATCTAGTTTGCTTGGGTCCATTTGGGCAAGGAAACCCCTTGCAGAGCACAGGTGATGTCAGTGCGTCTCTGCACGAGGAGTCACAGACTCGTTCTTCATTAAGATCACTCTGTTTCCATCAAGGGTCTGGGAGATTTTACATTGAAATCTTTGTTAGCAGTGAAACAAAAGCATCCATCACTAAGTCCTGGCCTTAGAAATTGGCTGTTCTCTGTAGTCGCTGCCCAGGATGAAAAAAAGCCAAATCTAATTGAACCTTCAGGAGGAATTTAGCACACAGAAACAGCATTATCTGAACTGGAGCATGGCCAGCTCTCTGGGTTAATACTTCAACAGGGAAGACTCATCAAGGACCTTATTTCTGGATCAGCAGCAATATTTCTGCTTTTTAAAATATGGGTTTTGGAAAATCTCCTTAGTCAAATCAATTCCTCTACCACCAGACATGTCAGAGATGCTAACTCTTCTGCTGTATTGAACAAGTGCCCATAAAGTCTGTTAATGGCTTTAAGCACATGGACCCAGCTGAGGATGAGTCTCGTTACACATTCGATCTATGGCAGAAGGTCCTTCTGGAGACCTACAGGGACAGATGGAACTACCTGGGCAGGAAATGATATTTTATATGAAATACAGCATATCTGACTTGGTTCTCTTCTCTCAATCTAATTAAAAAAATGAGGGGTCAAGAACTGGCCAAACTGATTTCTGTTCTTAAATACACGACATTTGAATGCAGAAAGAGCTGTAACATCCACTGTGAAATTTTTCCAAGGGGGTTTCAATTTTCAATGTTCAACTGTTTTATGTATGGGGCTGGGGAGGAAGTAAAGGAAGTTAACTTAAAATTTTACATTGGCATTTAAATGACAAATTCAACTCCTCCTCTCCAAATCAGAAAGTTTTGGTAAAACATTTCTACTTTAACAAATGAAGGGAAAGGATAATCTATCAAATTGAGTGAGAAATTCATAAAACATTAGCAGTAAATCTCTCCTAAAATCCATAAATTTCTATGCTCCCATCTGTAAAGCAAATTATTCCACAAAGTCTCTAGAATCCTTCAGTTGTGGTATAAAAGGGCTATTACTTATTACTAAAGAATGAAAAAGATAAGAAAATTCAAAATTGAAGGGTGAGATGAGGAGGACTCAATTATTCTATCTTCCTCAAGAAGAAGAAGAAAGGGATCTTTGCCAAACATGGGAAGGTCTTTAGCAATTCAAACCTTGAGCCCTTTGGAGTGACCAGGACATTTTGTGGACTCTACTTCCAATATTCTTCTGAGGTTCTTAATCACTGATTCATTTCTAAGTCCCCATTCTCGGGAGGGAAATCAAAGGGCTTGTAAAAACCAAATTGTGAGTGCCTTGGAGGAATAGCAGTTAGGTCAACTGCCTCCAAAGGAGCACAGGTCATATACTCCTGGGTTTGAGTTCAGGGGTGGCGGGGAGAGGCACCAACGTGAACATCTAAACAAATACAATAACAAAATAGCTTCTTCATCCTCTCTCTTCTCACCTGCCTATTCACCTTCATTCTTGTCTGCACCTTTCCTTAAAAGCAAACAAACAAATAAAAGCCAAACTATGATTACCATCTTTGAAATCTCTCTAATCCAGTTAGAAAGACAGGGCACGTGAAGTTAGAAATAAATTAAACGCCCCCCCTCAGTAACTCTGCAATGCCCTTAGCACCAAATTAGTGTCGGAGAACTGCCAACTGAAAAGCCTCTGCAAGGTCAAGGTGAAAGGGGGCATATTTTATGGCGACAGAGATCTGACCTCTTCTTCTCCCTGAACTGGGCCCCCTGGTTCCCACCACTGTTTACTGGCCTAACTCCTGCAATCTAAACTGAGTTTATCCCACCCCCACTTCTCATGGCACTGTGTTTTTTTTTCCTTTGAGGTTACTTAATTTCCTTTGGGATAGTGTTTTTATTTGCTTGTTCTTGTTTATTATTGGTCTCTCCATTCAGGCTGTAAGTTCTCCAAATGTTGGGGGAGTATTTTATTTACTATTTCACTTCCCAGTAGCACTGCCTGGCATACAGTAGGTTCTCAAAAAATGTGCTGAATGAATGAACACATAAGCAAGCCTTTAGAGAAGGTTGGAATGTCTTTAACAAGAAGTGGAGAAAAGATACCAAATGGGATCACTTATATGTGGAATCTTAAAAAAAAAGAAAATTTGAGGCAAGCTCTTATAGTTTGAGGCAATCCGTGGGATTCTGGGGATAGAAGAATATAAATAAATAAAAATGCTTCATAGCCCCTCCCTTCCTTCTTCGCTTAAAAAACAAACTCAGAATCAGAGGCTGAAGGGAGGGAGAAATAAGGAGAGGTTGGGTAAAGGGGTACAAACTTTCAGTTTCACAATGAATGGGGTCTGAGGGTCTAATGCACATCATGGTAACTATCTTTATAACTAACACAACTTTAAAACTACACCAAGATAACATTACTAATCTGTTAGCCAAAGAGATAAAAAAAAGTTGATGCCCCACAGCAGGTCAGGTGTAAAGAAATGGGCTCTCCTTACATTTTGTATGAGGATAAATTTAACATGCATCATCAACCCTTCCACATAGCTGTTCACCTTCTAGATATTTACATAACTTTGTAGAAGGATATGCGTTGCAGCATTACTTTATTATTTTTTCAGCATTACATTAATTAGTAAAAACTTAACATCCAAAAGGTTCATTTACAGAACGTTGTAAAAATAAATGATAGCATATTCATACTATGGAATACTATAAAGCATACGAAAGGAAACACTTAACTAGTATGATCTTCAAAAACCTTATTAAATGAAAAAAAGCCAGATTCAGAGCCGTATGTGTAAAATGTCATGCTGGGGCAGAGAGGGAAGGCGGCTTTAAAAATGATATATATTCTTGGGTACCTTTCAAATTTCAATCATATTCAGGCATTATAACTTTAAAAAAGTCCTCAGTGTACACAAATTCTGTTTCTAGGGTTGGCTTTGCCTAGACTTCTATATGCAGTTAGAGATGGAGGTTGTTTAAGACAAATAATCTCTCCAAAGACAGAAAGACAGCTCAAGACCTTGGGGCTCAGAGATTTCCACCCCTGAAGCGCACTCCTCTGTTACTACACCCCAAGTTGTTTGTCTCTCTTCCTGTCCTATGTGCCAGCACAGAGGACTCTACCAACCCCTAAAGATAAACTTCTCTGGGAACATCTAAGCCATTTCCCCTGCAGTAAAAGCCAGGACAGCATACCCACTGTGTAACAGATACAAGGCAGTCCATGATTTTTTTGGGGGGAAGTTCTGTTGAAAATAACTAGCTCCAAAGCGGACAGGAAACAGAACATTTACACAAACCACCCCATTTCAACTGAGTTTACAATAGCTTCCTGGTTGTTCGAATCAGGACAAGCAAGAACAGACTGCAGACAAATTGTCATTTGCAGGCCCCCAGTGAGCTTAGGCAGTTTTCCACCTGTCCAGACAAATAAACTGCTGCCTTGAGTTATGGACAGGTGGGCCCTGTGGCGCCGGAGACTGGGTCATTAGAGCACGTGAACGAGACAGAGCAGAAGCCTTGGAGAGACGGCTCAGCATTATGGCCTGTCCAGAATCTTCAGGTCACCAGCATTCTTCTTACCCACTGGTCACTTACCGGGTGACATCAAAAGAGGACATCTGTGCAGAAGCAGGACAAAGGAAAGTAAAAGGACCCTAGATGCGAGTGGGGGGACTGGGGGGCAGGCTTCCATGAGATCACAGAGCTGAGCTATCGTTGATGGTACTGGCACCACACCAGGGGGCTGGAAAGAGCTCTGTGTCATTGCTGAGGGTCACAGATTCCCAAGGAAGCCCAAGTCAAGACTAGATTAATTGCTTTCCTAGAGTCTTAGGTAAAAATAAGCCTGTCGCGCACTATCTGGCCAGGTAATTACTTAGCTGCCCCTCGGACCACACAGCACATCGCTAAACAAATAAACTTCTCCAGGGTCTATTCATTTCAAGGAGGCAAAAACAAAAAAATTAGATGTCTTGTGTGAATATAACGAAGCCAGCTTGTTCTGCTATAGTTCACTGGGCTTCACGTGAGTCACAGACAATGAGGGCTCAAACAGGCAGCAGCAGGTCGTCCGAGCAGACTCACTGGGAAGGAGTGAGGATGGACCAGAGGCTTCACGACATATGGGCTCTGGACCTGAAACAGGCCCGGGCCTGACGCACCACCCCTCCACTGACCAAGGAACCACGGTTCCTGGGCATGGCTGGCTGAGAATACCCACTAGTGCCCCCACCCCCCAAACACAACAGCTGCAATAAAAGGTATCATCTGAGATAACAAAGAACCCGTAGACACCCCCTCTCACACACACACACACACACACATACACACATGCAAGTGTGCACAAAAAACACTCTCAATCCTGGTTCTAAAAAGCTCTTCTCTACCAACCTCAGTAAGTGCATCCAGGAGCAGAGAAATGTGAGGCCACCAGCATCTCACTCTAATTGGTTGCAGTGACCTGTTTGAAATGTGTGGGCTTGGCTACTAAGTATCTACTATTCATCAGCCCTTAAGCCTTTAAGATGTATGTCTGTGCTCCAGAGGGGGGTGCTGACACCCAGCCTCACCTGCCCTGACTCCATGAACACCTGGGCAGCTGCCCTCCTGTCACGGGATCTCCTGTTTGAGTTCTGGCCTGCTTCCAGTCTCGATAATTCTGAATTCCCTTTCCCTTGCCTTATAATCCTGTTTTTATATTTTATTTCTGCTTTGACCATGTGATGCCTCCATGGAATGCTTTTCTCAAGACAAGACCTAGAACCCAATCCCGCTCACCAGATCTCACCCCATGACCCCGGCCCAGAGGACGACAAAGTACAGTGATCAAGTTTGAGAAATCCTTAGAAATTCTTATTTTATTCTAGGTCAATAGCTTTAAAAATATATATGTATGTATGTTTAAAAAGTCAACCAACACAGCTTAATAAAACAATCGGCAGGGGGAACAAGATGAGAAGAGAAGCAGGTGGCAATAACGGTTAAAGAGAAAGGGAAAGATGTTAAAATAAAACTCGAGTAATAAGGAATATTTGTAAGACAATGTTAGTGTAGAATATAAGTTTTAATTTCTTACAAGGAGAAATTAATTACAAGCAGTAAAAGCAGCTCAATCTCACGCCCATCTCTGCAGACCTGCTTTCACCTCCTCCTCGAAGGAGCCTTCCCTGGCTGACCCGCCTGTGCCATGCTGTCTGCTTCCCAGTTTTAGTTTGCTCACTAGCACTCCACCAACTAGGATACTAAGCATTTTGTCTTCTTTCATTGCTCTCTCCTCTCTGGCTTTTTAGAGATAAAAAAAAAGTTCTCTGAAGCATATTTTGTTCACTGCTCCTCCCCATGCTTAGAACAGAGCCAAGAACATAGCGAGTATTCAATAAATTAGTTGAATGAGTGAACATTACATCATACTTCAGCTTTATATTATTGCTGATTATGTTAAATACTTATTTTTCTAAACAATTGTGTAGAATATAAGGCAGACGACTCTTCCCTAAACTATATGAAGTCACTCTATATATAGTAATAGCATCAGTAGTATACAAAGAATGTGTCAGAAAATGTTCCCTTGATTATCAACATTTGTTTGCACCGGAATAAGGAGTAAATGCTTATATGTTCACCTATATTCACTTACTCAAGTTTTTGGTTTGGTGTTAAAAAAAATGAAACAAAAAAGAGAGAAGGGAAATTCTCGTCTTGCTAGTAATTTCACAGATTCCACAAATTCCCTAGATGGTGCTTGATGGCATCTGTCTTGATGCAGCTAAACAGAACCTACACTTACGAAAAGGCTGGGGGCAGACAGAGCAGGTGGTGGCATCTGGGGGAGGAGCTGAGTCAACACCATGAGCCGTAAGATGCTCTGCAGAATATAAATTAGGGTAAAGATGGGCAAAAATATTAAAAAGTGAGAATAAAATTCTTTCGGTGGAGAAGAGTGAGTTAGAAAAGCTATTGGGAAAGTCTCTTCTTGACATCACCAGTAAAAATAAGATTGAAAAGGAACAAGTGAGAAAAGGAGAAGTAAAAAATAGGAAAGAGCACAGATGAAGCGGGGAGCAAAGGGGGAGAAAGGATGAAAAGAAAGAAGCAGGACAAGTAAGATGATAGGAGGAAGAGCAGCAGCAACGAGGAAATTTGTATAGAGAGCAAAGTATGAAAACATTAGGAGAGAAATGATGAAAGTCAGGTCCCACACAGGTGATGAAACTGATGAGAAGTGGCAGCAGCTGGGAGGACACGGTCCCACCAGGTCCAGACGCCCTGCCCAGCATGCTATCCAGTGAGAAAAAGCGTGCTTTCAGGAGAGGGGTGGGTGCAGCAAAGTCCTTCTCATTATCGCTTAACTGGAGCCAGGACTAAAGCCCGCTTAGAAAAACACTACAGAGTTCTTCACGTAGCAAGGCATCAAGGCCGTGGAAATGCCCGTATGTATTTTTTAATCCCGGCAAAAATCACTTGCATTTATTAGCTAGAAAGGCCAAAATTATTTATTCAGGACTGCTTATAAAACGTGAGATTCTTTTTTAAATGTGAAAAAAAAAAAAATCAATCCTACCAGACCACATAAAACCACAGGACATTTAGAGGTTGTAGGACAGAAATTATGATGCCTGTGCCCAGAAGCAACATAAAGAGGCTCCAATTTGTTCCCAGAGGTAGGAGTGTTACATTCTTGTTTTCAGTGGGACGGGGTTTGCTCAGCAAAAAAGACTACACAGCATGCTTGTTTACATAATAAAGAACAAACTGCAGTCTAGTGTGAAAAGTTAAGTCATTGTCAGCGAAACTCAAGCCCAAATCTTTTTTTTTTTTTTTTTAAATATTTAAGTCATTCTTTTAGTACGCCTAACCCTCAAGGGTTAAAAGCAGTTAAAGCCTCCGTGGAGCTGAACCAATCAGCTTTTCTCTTGATGACATCATGCCTCCAACTGGACAGATCCCTGGAAAGGGCCATGTTTGGGACCTGGCTGGGAAGAGTGCCCTTCCAGCTGCGGTCAATTCACTTCTCATCTAGGATTCTAGGGTCCCTTCAACCACCATTTCAGACCAAATCGGGGCAATCCCCAAATCCCTGACCAGAAATTCTTCTCAGCTTGTGAAAAATGCATACAAAGCATGTCCCTGCTCTTCACTCATTTCCCACTTGTTTAATATTTATGAAAGCTGATTACAAAACACACATTTATCACTTAAGCCTTTAGCCAAGTTTTAAATGACTCAAATGTTTATGCTAAGTAGACAAGCAGTCTTTTGTGGCTTTTTCTTTCAGAAGTTTCAATCCCATTTGATGGCAGGTATGTGAGAGACCTATCTGACCCCATAGACTTTTTAAATATTCAAACCATAATATAACCAGAAAGTTTCTGTACTTATTACATGGTATTTATTTCAGACCTTACTGCTATTGTAGCCGTGTGTATGTGCGTGCGTGCGTGTGTGCGTACCCATGGATGCACCATATGGACGAAGGATGAAAATCCATCTAGGAGACAGTGATTCAAGAGCAAACAACTGAAACTCTGCCAACTCAGTGGGAAGGGAACAGGTTTCTTCTCTACCATTGGAAGTGGGAAAGACTTCAAGTTAAACGACAAATTTTTCTCGCTTCCCAGCACCCTGAATAACGACACCTTCTGGTTCATCTGCAAATGAAGATTAATTCACAATTTACATGCAGGAGCCACGTTTACTGCTCCAGTACACGTCTTCTACACTTGTTTAGTGTTGACAGAAACAACTAAAATTGTCTACTAGTCAGGGTACCCAAAGAAAAAGGTGGCACATTCCCTGGGCAACTGATAAAACTTAATAAAGGGTTTGCTACACAGGTCTGGGGTAGGGTACAGAGAGTAACAAGGGAGCTAGTCGCAGTCAGGAGGCCCATGCTGAAAGGGTGAAGGGGAGGGACTATTTACCAGAACGCAGAGAGAGCAACCAGCGGGGAGAGGGTCACTCATAGGCATGGTGGTTTTCCTCAGGGAGACACAGTCAATCCAAGGTTTCCTTACCCTACTTAGGCAGCCTGCACAGGCCAGGCTCCTGGGTCACTCGGACTGGGGGAAAAGGCAGGGAACACAGGTGAAGGGCAGACAGAAAATGCCCTGCGCAGCACCTACCAAGTGCAGAATGGCTTCAACAGCAAAAACAAACTTATGATGTATCTAGTCAAATAACAGAATATTAAGTCTTTTAGAATGAAGAGCTGAATTCACATCTTAGTGACATGACCATGGTAAGATAGCGACAATCTGCAGCAATTAGGTAAGAAAAGCACATTCTAAGCCAGTGAATACACTAAGACCCCCGGATTTGGATGTGCTGCAAACGTTGAGGTTAGCTAATGTGTAGTGATACAGGGGTGATTTCCCCACTCCTGATCTATATATTTTTCAAGTTTAATTTATGGACAGTTTCTCAGTTTAACTTTTATTAGGAAGGAACATTAAACAATGCTTTGACTGGACTGGAGAATACAGACAGTATCTACTGAGATTTGGGTTTAGATCTCTTTAGGTTAAGTTCTTCTAAAAGCAAACTAGTACTTCTTAGTTACCAAAAAAAAAAAAAAAGAAAATAGTATCTTCCATTGGCACTAGCATTCTATCTCAGAGAAAGATACCTTCACCAGGTTAACTTTCAGAGTAGCCTTGCTTGGGGTAATATGCCTGGGCTGCATTAACTACCTGTGAGGAGTCTATGTGTGGAGACAGTGATTCCCAAATCTATCAGCTGTGCATGTGCTCCAACTATGTAACATTTTTCCAACCAGCCATTGCTGGCCATTAAGTCAAAGAATGCATTTGAAAAAATAAACCGAAGGGCTGCAGATTTCTCTCTAACCTCTCTTCTCTCAGGGAGGTAAGGCAGGAAAGGCTCGTGAATTTCTCAAAGGACAACCCTACCCTATTCTCCCAGGCTGGGTGGGTTCTTCCCTCTCTGGGATAGGGCAGAATTGGGCAAGTCACAGACGGGAGAACTTGAACTCTGCAGCTTCCAGCCACTCCACCATCATCAGACCACCTCTCAAAAGTTCTTTTCTTTAAGGAAAGGTACAGGCAGGCATGAAGGCAAATTTGTAGGGAGGCAGGCAGGAAGAAGCATTTTCACTTATTTAGGTGTTTATCTTGGTTGTCTGCCCGCACCCCCCCCAACCCAGGTCATGAACCTGGGTCCCTGGGATGTATGTGGACCACACTGGCTTATCTGCTAGGCACCAGGGTGTGCCATGCTCTGCCTTTCCTAAGGTCTGAGACACTTCAGGCCTGTGTTCTCAATCCCCAAAGCTCCAGGCACAATAATATTAACATCTACCATTGACCCAATACTTAATACATACTGGGAGACTGTGCTAGGTACTTAAAGATTAATTAGTAAAAACAATACTGAACACAGATTAACGACCTGTTTCACAAACCAGATGACAACACTGAGGCTTCTTGAGGCCATTTATGCATCACGGGGGAGGGGCTCTGAGGTTCAAAGCTGGATCTGCTGACTCTGGAGGCTGAGCCCCATTACCCCACTGCATTGCCTTCTGGTATGGCCTGGTGGCCTCCCCATTCAACTCCACCTGTGCTGGGATCATAGCAGCCTGCACCCAAAGACTTTCTTCCCTCCCGAGCCCCAAGTGAGGAGCTCAGTTTGGCCCAAGCTCCTTCAGAGCTGCCTTCTGCACTTTCTGGGGCTTTAACAATGACAAAGAAAAAAAAAATCAAGAATAAGGTAAAAAAAAAAAAAAAGCTGCTGAAAGCAGCTTTCAGGTTACTAGTCAGAATAGGGTGGAGAGTAGCCACTAACTAATCTCCTGCTCTAGGAAAATCTGCCAAAGCCCTGGGTTCAGGGCCAACCACAGGGGCATCACTTTTAAAGTGTCTCTCTAGAAAGAGATACCGACAAAAACAAGTATAATATGACTCAGAAATAATGTAGAAGGGTTATACACAAGGACCCTGTTAATGTTTACTATTCAAGCAAAGCTCCATCTTCTGAATTTCCAATATGACCTCAATTGCCTTTATTATTACTTTTAATGTCGCAGTGTTTCGATGGTTCCGTCACACCCCAAGCTGGCCCAGGACACCCACACCTCCAATCCTGTAGCCCCCTGCAATCTCTACTTGTAAAGGAAATGGCACATGAAACCCCTCTAATGAAGAAGCCAAGAGAGACACCTGCTTTATTAGCGCAAACAGCGACCTTCAACTAGGCTGGGCTGTGCCTTGTTACCTTCACGTTTCTTCTCCAGGAGGGAACGTGGAGCCCCGAAGGCTGCCGGGCAATGCTGCATCCCGACAGTCGTGCATCTCCTGAGAGCAACCGCCCGCACTGCTCACCTCCTCGGTGGAGTGTGTGCTCGGGAGATGGAGTCAGAAGAGCTCATTCATTTGACAGGAAAAGTAGTCTCTTCTAGCCCATTAGAAGGATTCTGAGATACTGCCTTGATATCAAATCAATATTCACCTCTCGGCCTCTCACGCTCTGGTCCCAATCTCACTTTCCACCTTATTTCTCATTCCAACCTAACCGACTCTCCACTCTGGAAACCAATAACCTGAGCTTCCCCAAGGCCACACCTGTAGCTCATACATCCTCTCCACCTGCAGCGTCTGTCTTCACCTCACTGGCTTCAATCAAGCTTTAACCAGAACATTTGGCGCTTTCATCCCATGTCAAATTCTCTTCTCCGTGACCTTCCTGAAGCCAGTTTTTACCCTCTTATCTCCAGTCACCTCACACCCACTGTTCCCTCTGCTGACCCTTCCAAACACTCAGCATACTGCGCTTATCTCACCCTAAATGGCCTTATCCTATACTTGCCGATAGAATAATTCGCAGGTTTAATTATTCCGTAAAGTAGTAAAATTCTCTCTTGAAAAACTAGGGGAAGTCCACATTCCTATAACCATACACACTCTTGTGAGTAATCTCCCAGGGGCCAGATGCGCTCTTTCTTACTGATCTTACCTAAGCGACTGGCATTTTGTTCAGCCTCACCAAATCTTGCTTTTACTAAATAGTGAAAACCTTCTTGAGCATACGATTCCTCCAAGCCAGACTAACTAGAATCCAAAAGCTGCTCTTATCTGGTAAGAGTACTAAAAAGGAATTGCCCCTCCCTGCTCGCAGGCTGAAAATGGGATTAGCACTGGTTTACATAATTTTGCAGCTGCAACTGAACAGAGTTGGGCAGGGCATTTAGTCTACAGATTGTTCAAATGGGCTTGTGTCAGCTGTACTGTTCCCCTCCTCTTGGAGAGCTAAATCTCTTGAAAATGTTCCTGGGAGACAGACTCAGTCTACTTCAAAGGCAGCTTCCTCCCAGCAAGAAGCTTGCAAGGGTAGCACCACCTTTGCATTCCCTGGGTACTGACCAATCTTGGAGAAACACATTCTTCTGCCCAGTAGAAATGTCAAACATCACTGGAAAGTATTTGGGTAAATATTTTCCACTATTCTAAAACAATAATTATAAAAGGAACCTGGGCCTCAGACTCGAAATATTTTCTCCTCCTTAATGTCTCTGTTTCCTGAAAAACCTAGCTCTCTGCCTCACCAACAAGGCAATGTGGGATGGATAGGACATTCCGTTGAGAAAGGCATCTGGTCCTCCAGATAATAATCATGGTAGAACAGAAACAGAAACGCTCTCCCCATCCCCTTGCAGCAGTTTCTCCCAAAGCTCTTCCCAGCCTCCCAGTAGACCCTGGAGCTCCCCTATTCCTCCCGAAGACTCCTAGGAAGAACTCAAGCTTTTGTGAAGCATCTTCAGGGTGAGCATGATTCCATCACTGCGGCTGATGAGATCCAATTATTCTCAAATAGCATGGCCTTTCTAGGAACTGCCTCTCCTTCAGTCCTACCCTGCTGAAGACTCCACCCTCCATGGTGAACCGTGAATGGACTTGTCCTCTACAGTCCTTGCCCTGGCTACCTGGGGCAGGTCTCCCTCATGGTTGTCAGAAACACTCTGCTCACAAGGTGGAAGGAACTAGAGTAACCCTGGCCCACATCCTGGTCCCAGGAGTCGGCCTATAAGGAGTGGTGGTGGGCTGCGGCCAGCCCAGTTCTCTGTGACGTCAGGAGGCCTTACCTCATCCCACTCTGAGGCAAAAGAGGGTGACTTCTCCAGCCTCTTCTTCCCTATGCTGCAGTTGGACAAGGACTCGCTCCGGCTCCCCATTGTAGCGTCCTCTGTAGGTGAGCAGGTCAGGAGATCAGAGTCAGACTTGGACAAGCTGCGGCTGAGTTTGAGTTCAGCTTTGGGTTTGCTAGTGGGAGGGGCTCGGCTTCTGGCCCCGCTCCGGTCTCCTTCTTCTTCGGCACCACCAGGGTGTGGAGATGCTGTGTGAGTCAAAGTTTCAGGGTGCGATTGGCTGTTGGTAGTGGGCAGGTCTGCTGGGTAGCCCACTCTCTTACTCTGGTCCAGGCCACTGGGCGGGGAGGCTCCGGAATGATGCAGCCCCATCTCCTCCAGCTGCATGCTGGCCTCGTGGCAGGCACCCGGTGCAGAAGACCCCTCTGGATGGCTCTGGTCCGTGGCAGACAGCAGCTGGAAAGGGTCCTGCCCCACTTCACACACCGGGGAGGAGCCGTGGAGAAGCCCCGAGAACTGCTCTGGGACCTGGCCGTCCTGCCCCTCTGCAGAGTCCTGGCTCGGGCTGCCACTGCTCCGCCTGTGGTCTTGGAGTAGACGGCGAGAGAGAAATAAAAAATTAAACGTGGCAAAAATCAACAAAGTTCCAGTGCAGTCAGCGTACGGTAGAGCAGAGGAAAAAACAACTCAGAGGGCAAGAGAGAGAAGAAGCTGATGGGCTAGGGAGAGGGCAGGGCAAGAGCAGAGAGAGGAAGGAAGGAAGAAAACAGTTTCATATCGCTCTTCATGTCCAAGTTGTCCCCAAAGTCAGAGCATTTATGAAATTCCAAACAGTGGTCTGATTAATGCTGTCTGGCAGCCTTTCCTGCTGTCAGATTTCTGTTAACATTAATGGCCAGATCTTGCTATATAAGGCGAGAAGAAGTGCTAACTACATCCTACAGAAAGGACACAGGAGGCGAGTGAGTGAACACTGAGTAAAAGTGAGAGAGAGTGGGGGGGGGGGAGAGGGGGAGGGGGGGAGAGAGAGAGAGAGCGCGAGCCCGCAAGCACCCGCCAGGCAGCAAATATGAGCCAGCAGCAACTCACTCCTGGAACATCTGATACATTTCCATAAAGGCCAAAGTGTTATTTAGAGTCATCCGCCCTCCCTTCCTCTGGCAAGTGGCAACAAAGGGGGAAACTGGAGGTCATGACACACAACCTGCAACTTCTGAAATTCCTTAACTGAAAGTACAAAACAAAGCAGCAGAGAAATAACGCTTCCTTCCTCAGATGGGGGTGCTGTTCGGAGTTCCCCGCCTCATCCTTCCTTCCTCAGGGAGCACAGACCCTTTTTTCTTTCTTTCCTTCTTTCTTTTTTTTTTTTTTTTTTTTTTAACAATGTGCACATATCACCCCTTTCAAAGCCTCCCAGCTGCTCCTATTTGTTTAGGCTTAACCTTAGTTGATCCACTGACAAGAAAATGGTCTAGTTCGTCAATGTCAAGAGACATCTGTAGTTCTCTCAAGACCTCAAAGTCCCAGAAATCTGACACGACTAGCTCATGAGTACAATACTGTGTATTCACCCAAGATATCAAATACCTCTGCCCTGAAATAGCATAAATAATTGACCGAATCAGAGCCTAACATCGGCATCACACTAGGCCAGTCGAGGGGCTTGCCAGCAGGAACTCAGACCCACTAGAGACTTTAACCACATGTTCCGGGTAGATAGCAGCCCCGTGTCCAGTATAGCTCACATTCCAAAGCTAATAATCAACTTGATTTTCTAAAATCTAGATGGCGTACCGTGGTGGCCTAGCAGATAAGTCCACCAGCGTAGTCCATACACATCCCAAGGACCGGGACCCAGGCTCAACATCCAGGGAAACAACTAAGAAGAACAACTAAATACAGTGTTTCCTCCTCCTCTCTCTTCCTGCCTGCCTACTCACCTTCATTCCTGCCGGCACCTTTCTTTAAAAAACAAAACAAAACATGCCTTTTCTGCCATGATAGTGAGGAGACAGCTAAGTCACTATGGTGGCAAACCTGCCCCACTCAGGGGAGCTGACAGCCCTGCCTATGTTCCTCTCCTGTTACCCTGCACCCTCTCCACTCATGGGTTTGCCTGCAGCTTGGAGGCCCCTTCTTGAAGCTGTTTCACAACTGAAACAGGGGAGTCAGGTGAGGGGGTGCAGTTTATGGAGATGATGCACTAAAATACAGTCTCCAAGACAGTGTCCGAGGAAAGGTTCTTCCCAGGCAGGTTTTCAGGAAAAACTCCACAGCTCTCCTGATAAGTCCTCACCCTGAGATGGGAGCAGGAACATGGTTCTGGCCACCCTGCCCCTCAAGAAGAGTGGTTCTGCCTCCACGGTCTGCTCAGCTTCTGGCAAGTCTGCGGAGGCTGCTGTGGGGCAGCCAATGGGCTCCACTTTATGGCTCCGACCACTGATCCACAGGAGCACAGAAGCGTGAACTCTGGCACCGCTCTCCTCTACACTTGACTGCTTCACAACTCACAGCCCCAGCTCACAAACTTCGCACCTCAAAGGTCAGGTCCAGTGCACGGAACAGGGAGTCACTTCTCGAGGGAAGGAGGAATGCTGTGCATAAGTTCCACACAGTTTAACGCAGGCCCCGGGAAACTCTGACTTCAGGGGTGTGGACACCATACATGACAAGTAGCAGGCTGAACAAATGTGCTCCTGTGGCCTAGGAGAGTTAACCAAGCTAGAAAATCTGTCACCCTGGATGTCCACTTGTGGCTCTGGTGGCTGAGATGTCTGGGTTGTGGACCATGTGAAGCCCAAAGACTCTGATTCTCAACAGGGGACTGGAAGGGGCGGGAGTGAGACAGGAGGAAAACACATAAAAATGCTTCCTCTGCCTCCCCTTTCCTCCCACCTTCCTTTCTTCTTTAAAATACAAATATTGGCATCTCTGCAACTACATTCTAATGGCTGATTTCCTACAGATCCCAGACCAAGGCGCAGTGTTGCTCTGACTGTATTTGAAAACACAAAGAGGTCTCTCTCTGGTCACAGGAGTACAGGTTTCTAGCCCTTTCATCAGCTTCTAGCTTCTTATTTAACAATCGGGGGGAGGGGGCTATCCAACAAAAAGAAAAACACTGTCAGCAGGCCGGGGAGGTGGCCAGGCTCACATTGCCTGGGTGGGCCTCAGAACCCAGGCGGCAGAGAATGTCCTGAATGTTGCTGTGAAGCCACAATGAAGGCCCTGTCAAACAGCCGCCCATTCATGCCAGCCATCAATGAAGAAAGAGAAACAGATGCCAAAAGCTCAGTACCAGACAGATGCCAGGGGGAAGGAAGTGGGCAGAAAGAAGAAATAAAAACTTGTGGAAGAAGGAAATATGTGAAGAGGAAGAATTTCTGAGGGTCATAATTCCATTACAGAAACCACAATTCACCAATATTTGATGGGGCTTAAGAAATCATGGAAAGGGACTCTTAGATAATTAATTACATGACTTACCACTGTGTCTTTCTAAGGAACGACCTGGGTTATCTGAAAAGCTTGTCAAGATCTAAGAAGCTCAGGATCTTAATAAGCTGGTGTTCTCTTTCCCATAAAAAACGATATTCACAGCTACAGTGGATGCCCTGGCAAATTAATGGGTGGGGAAAGATGTATACTCTGGTTCCTTCCTTTTATAAGGTCAGGAGAATGTTAGGTCTCAGGGACAAAGTTTTAATAATATAATGTAATGATCCAGAGCCAAATCTCGAGCAAAGTCCTGACTTCTCTGTGCCCAGTATTCTCACCTATTCTCTTCCCATAATTTTGGGATCTCAATGGTATTTATTTCATAGGGTTGCTGTGAGAATTAAGTTAGACGTGGAAAGCATTTAGAGCCATGCCTGGCACATGCCAGCTCTCAAAAGATGTTGATATTTGTTGTTATTCTCCACACATCACGTAACATTTTGCTCACAGATGAGACCAAGTACGTCTCTGTTCCTCACAGGTGTATCCCCAAAATCAAAGACAATGCGCATGTCAAAGACAAACATCTGTTGCCTTTCTCATCTTTACAAGTCTCAACAGCAGAAGGAAGAGACAGAAGGTGATACGGTGAGAGAGCTGAAGTGAAAAACTGACCCAGAACTACGTTGTACTATCCAGTCCATCAATAAGCACTGGCAAAACCTCTTTGTGCGCACCTGAGTGACAAAGATGAAGACACCAGGTCTGCTCAGTAGGCTCGCCAGCCATTAAGAGACCAGCACATACAGAAGTAACGTATCATTCAAGGCAAAAGTTAACAGATGCTTAAGAAAAGCAGAACCCAAATGCAAGGACAGTGTCATTACTTTGAAATAGGAGGCTGCTCAGAAGAGGTCACTTTCGAGTGGGGTATTGACTAAGTAAAGCCTTGCCAGGTTTAAAGAGAAGTGGAAGTACATTAAAAAAGCAGAGACAAACCTGATGGTTCACGACTTGCAGAAAAGAACCTTCAGGCCCGAGGCCTTCCCTTCCAATGGGAACCACTGTGGAACTACACAGCTTTCAACACTCCCCCCACACTGCCTTAAGCACCTCATAACCTGTCCTTCTAGGAGAGAGACAAGGAGGAACAGGACGTGGGGAGGGCTGTTTCTGATAAAAGGCCAGCTGCTCCACTGAATAAGCAGCATGCGAAATCCTAGTCCCTCCAACTTTTCATCTTTATTCATTCTGGATGTTTATTTTCCTTTTACCCTGTTAGCTGCTGAAGCAAGGGATCTTCTGGGCTGCATTTTAATTACTCTGATGATCCATGGGGATCTCAAGGACTTTTGAATAATATTTTCACATTTACACATCTTCAGTCACCCCTTCCCATTGAAATTAGGTCTGAAAAATGTAGCTCGTGTGAGGGAGGAGCTGCTACGTAAACTCAATCCGCAGACCCAGAGGAGAAGGCTGGGGTACCCCAGCTTCCCAGACTATTCTGCTTTCCGTTGTTGTCTCATTAGGATGGGGACCCTCCAACTGCGCAGTCACTCTGGCGAGCATCAGAAACTGTGTGTCCAGGAGAGAGCCTAAGAACACGACTGCTTTCAGAGGGTCGCCGTGCTTCCGCAGAAGGAAAGGGCCGACTAGACTGCAGTCATTAGCTAGACTGTGCTCTGATAGGACAAACAGCCTGAGAGTCCCTTCTGGTTCATAGCAACCTGAGAAATAGAACAAAACCAAATTGCAGTCCTAGCCCTGTGATTTTTCCTCTCTTGGGTCTTTTTCAAAGTGTCAGGGATGCATTCCCTAGGGCTTTCAGACTTAGCATGGCTTGAATCTATGACTGGATGACCAAAGTTCCCTTCCAGTTCTCTGGCACTAAGAACACGAATAGCAGTAGGGCTTAACCTCAGGGTTAAACGTGCTTCGGATTCAGCCAGACTAGGGCTTAAGATCCATTTCTAACACCTAATTTCTTCCTCATCTACTAAGCAGGGATAAAAACAGTTCCTGCTTGGAAGCTATGTCTTGAGCTATTCAATGACCTCATCAGTGTAAACCAACTGAGCACACGGCTGGCCCAATAAGAAGTGTTTAGTAAATGGTAGAGGCTGTGATCATTATCATCATTTTCCTTTTACGACCATTTCTAAACTGTTCTTCGAGCTACGTGCACGCAGAGCCCAGCATCCTTTCTCGTGACTCTGCACAGCAGCCTGGTTTCTTCTAAGTGGTCCTGTAAACCAGGCAGGCTAAAACTCAAAGGCCAGGGAAGATTCAGCACTCTTGCAAATTTGGTTCAGGGTGACACTAACAGCACAATGTAGATCCTTTGGGTCAGGAATCATTTCTACCGACCATGGCACCCATGGGTCCCAGCCCAGTTTGGGGTCTTAGAACTATTCTACCTTGTCTTGGATCTGATTACCTTACATCTCTCTCATTTCCATAAACTCCTCCTGAAGAGGCTGTTCACTGCCTATTGTTGGACCTCCGGCCCCTCAAACTTCCCTAGTCAATATATGAGGATCAGTGTCCAACCAGCCATGACATTTAACTGTGCCTAATTTAACAGCACACTTGCCATCTCTGTTTCCCTTGATCTTCTGCCAGTTCCAACACTGGGTATTCACAACCATTTGCTTTCTCTTCTCCAGTTGTTGGAACGTTGAGCCCTGCTAAATACTCAAGAAACAACTGACTAAGTCCTCTACCAATGTATTTAATTCAGCTGGCTTCCCATAGCTACAGTGTATTAGTTACAGTTATTCTGGCCAGACCTGTGCTGAGCATTTTCTTTTGCAACTTTCACAACCACTGTGAGGGAAGAATCTGTTTCCCTACTGTCCATGTAGAAAGTGAGGCTTACTAAAGTTAAATGACCTTTTCAAGGTCACTAGCCACTAACTAGTAGAGCAAGAATTCAAACGCAAGCCCCACTGCCAGAT
Organism: Solenodon paradoxus; assembly: GCA_004363575.1. NCBI lineage: Eukaryota > Metazoa > Chordata > Mammalia > Eulipotyphla > Solenodontidae > Solenodon > Solenodon paradoxus. The sequence goes on from RJWH01000918.1 coordinate 182,508, forward strand.
CCAGCCATTGTTTTATTCATCTCTTGAAAACTCTATCACCATAAGATTGATGCCTCCTCTTGTCCACTCTTTTCAGACTCTCATCTTTCCCACAGCTCCTATACTCTTGAAGGATTGCCACACCAATCTCTGGATAAGTCCTAGAATAAATAAACTTCCTTAACTAGTCTTAACACTGTATATCAAAATGTGGAATTAATTTCATCTCTTCCTATCTACCTCAGAGAAGTGTCTATTCATTTAGAATTTATCAATGACCTGACTGCCTAACCCTTTTTCAGAGTCTTCATCCTCCTGTTTCTATATCACTTGAAGTGCTATTGCTTGTCCCTATTAGAAGCTCTTCCTTTATCTGTTGGTTATGTGATTTTTTTTTTTTTAAAGATTGGCTCAGAGCCACCTAGAATAGAGAATTTTTCCCATCTTCTTTGTATCTTGGTGAGCCATATGATGAATTCTGATCAAATGAATTATAAGTGAAACTAGTATGTGCAACTTGTGAGAAGTATCTTAAGGTGCCCTTCTCTTCTTCCTTCCTGTGCTGATTGATAGCTGGAATTTAAATAGTCATCTTGAACCATGAGACAGCAGAAATAGATTGGGTTCTTGACCATCATGAACTGCCTGCCATATTAGCCTTGGACTCCTTACTTATGAATTTCTATCTTGTTTAAACCATAGTTTGGGTTTTCTGTCACATGCAGTGGTGGCTTCTAAGACCACAAGTTGTCCCAGTTATTCTTACGTCTCTAAATATAAGCTCTATTCTTGACTTCTTCAAAATCTCATCTCTCCCTCAACAACTGTCTTTTATGTTCAACATCATGTCAACTCGGATGATCCATGAATCTGAATTTCTAAACTTTACATTTCTCTAGAATATCAAACTCAAATTTCTAAGTGTTTATGGAATATCTTTACCTGGATATTCTTTTAATACTTGAAACACCTCAACTTAACATGTTCAAACTTAACATCTTCCCTCAAATATGTTGCTCCCTCAATCCAGTTTATATTGGTTGCACACAATACTTCTCCAATTAACCAGGCTCAAGACCTTAGAATCATCCTCACTACCCTGTCCTTATCCTTTCACATTAGGTTGTAAGATCATGTTAATCCTTAACACCTCTGCCATGATACCCTCCTTCCTTATCACTTCCTACTATCCCCCTAGTTTAGGCTCTGATTTCCTTCAAGAGATTCCTTGAAGTCTCTTGACTTCAGGGAAATCTAGCCTTCAGTCCCCTCCAATTGCAATCTATGATTCCACAATTATTCAAAGAATGGCTTGTATCCTGTCACCTCATTCAAAAAAGTTTCAACAACACTGCACTGTCTTTGGGATAAAGAGAGACATTTGAAATCCAATATTCTTTAGCTAGTTCATGGAATTACTTTAAACCATTCTCTAAACAAGCTTATCATTCCCCACCATCTTACTGCTCTTTATACTACTCCCTCTGCCCTCTCTCCTTCCTTACTTCTACCTATCTAGTAGAATTCTCTATTTTGTGGTTCAGCTGAAATGCCACTTCCTTCATAAAGCCATCCCTGAGCTCTCATACTGACATACTTTATCCCTTTTTGAATTCCTAAATTATCTGTCTACCACTTTATAGGAACTTAACATATCCTGAGCTTTCATGATTATTTACATGTCTCATGTTTACATATATGTGTGTATGTATATGGCTGTCAATACATTTGGTGCAGGAAATACAGATGTATAGTTCACAAGACTTGCCCCATAATGGAAAGAAAAGCAAATTATTCCAACTCAGAAATATAAATTGATAAGAGCAAGATAGCAATCCAGTAGGGCTTTCAGCAGGAGGTTCTCTAATGCAAGAAGTTGAGAGAAGAGGAAGCTGAAGTTAAGAGTTAATTGTTAAACTGTCTCATTTATATTTTTTGGGAAAAAGCATCCAAGCTTACTCTTTAGAATCCACCTGAACTTCCAGGTAAAGATGGGAGATTGAACACAGGTGTCTATTTAATCTTCCTCCTGAAGTATCACTAAACCAGTATAAAAGTGAAGCTATAGATAGAAGCTCATCTGAGAAAACTCAGTCCCAAGTTGGCAAAGAGAAAATCTAAGACCTATACTGGAAAATTCCCCAAAGGCTCAGGTATTGGCAGCACTGTGGATGTGGGAGTAGAGGGAGAAGCTAAAGTAACATTTTTCTTCTCTTCAAGAGAATTAAGGTCTTCAAGCTTGAGCACAAATTTCACACAGACCTAAATGCATAGCTCTCAGGAATACTGACTTAATTGCATCTAAAAAACCTCGGGAGTGTGTCGTCACGCCAGAGAGTCCACATGTATTGCTGTCTTCAGATAACCATTCGTCTCTGTCCTAGGCAAAGCAATCATTTCGCCAGGACCTAATCTCTGCTAAGTGGCTGCTGCAGAAGAACAGCACAGAGAATAAGGATTTTCAGAACTCTCGGTTACTTTCCCATTGCTCTCAGAACTGAAAAGCCGTCCACTATTTCTCTGAGCATGCCCCAAATGTCCTGTGGGCAAAGAAGTACACACACAATACAAAGAAATGACTGCTAAACAACACAAGCAGCACTGTTCTCAATTACGCTTGTCCTACATTTGAAACTATTTAAATAACAGTTTTATCTATCCAGTGTTCCTCTATCATAAAACCTTCTGAGCCTGTGGCTTTTTTTTTTTGGGAGGTGGGGGGATCGGCTTTCCACTACATGGATCTATTAAAGCTTTCTATTGCTGTCAGGTTTTGTCATTTCTACAGTCACAAATGGCATTTCTGGGTGGGAAAATTCTTCACTGGGAAATGTCCTGCATAGTGCAAGATATTCAGCATTCCTGGTCGCCAGGCACTAAATACCAATACAAATTCCACTTCACCCAGTCATTGTGATAGAGCAATAACCCGCTCCGGCAATTCAACCTAGGGGAGTAACAGCAAATCTAGCTACATAATTAATCACTAGTATTAATTTTTAAAAATCATTGAATTTGTGCTTTATGTATTTTTATATTATTCCTACATGCTGTTTCTCTTTTTCTTAATCACAACTGTCAAGAGATATTTATTAAAATCAACAAGTTGTCATTGTAGTGATCAAGTCTATTGCTTTTTTTTCCCCACTTATTTCTGCCTCTCCCACTATGTGTTACATGCATACCATAAAGTATGTGCCACATGTTATCTGCATTTATTTTTACTAATTCCTCTAAGCTATATCCTTTAAGTTTTAATTTTTCTTGTTTTTTAGCAAATGAATTTAGGGATATACACTTGAATACCTCTGAGTCAGACAGGGGAAAGCATGGTGGGCTTTGCTTTCTTGCCTCCAATACCTGTCTAGCTGTGACTGACCCATGTCCTCATTTCAAGTCTCAATCACTTTATTATATCTTACATACCTTAAATCTTCAGCATACTAATCCCAAGGAATTATTATTGCACAACTCAGTACTCTAAAGACTTAAGAATAATGAAACTATGCAAACCCTCTGGATAGAAAGCAAAAGAGAAGGGAATGCATTTGGAGCACCTCACATATTTTCTGGACCCACCAAGGAGAGAGAATACCCAGCCTCCAAAACTGACCACCAGTTCATCAAAACTGCTGATGTACTCTACCCTACTAATTTAGAAACCCCTGAGCAGCAAAGTGAGGTTCTACCCACCACGCTGATGCCCTAATATGCATAAGTGTTCTCTCTCTCCTCTCTCCCTTCTCTCTCCCTCTCCCTCCCCCCTCCCCATTTCCTCCTCTCTCCCTCCTATATTTGATTTCTGCACTAAAGCCTTGTCTCCTTGTATTGAGGAGTGGTCTCAGGAACATTTCAGACTCTGTGCAATTTCTATTTGCTCAGGGGTCCAAGAACTCTGAAGAGGCTACCAGAACCTTGGGAGTTCGTAACAACTCTTAGTACCACTGTGGCCAAAGGTTAGTGGTATTTATATGAAGTGTTTCTACTACTATTAGTTTCTAAGCAGAAAATTAGAAAGAAAAAAAGATAGGCAACTCATAAACTAAATCTATCATATAATCAATAAGATAAGATGTCTGATTTCACTAAATCAGGCAAATGCCAATTTCAAAAGATACCTTTTTTGCTTATCATGGCAAAAACTTTTTAAAAAGTTAATATTTCACATTGATGATGGTATAGGAGGAAAAGTGTGCTCACTCACCTTAAAGGAGGGCAATTTAGCTTCACCAATTAAATTTAGACATGCACTTACACTCTGACTTGCTAATTCTATTCTCTATAAATATCTTTAGAGACACAGTCTTCTAAGTATGCAAGAATATGTATATCTTGCACTCTGTGACTCAGGCGGCCGAGACGCTAGTGTGAAACTACATACTGTCTCAAGATTCAGGGCTTGGGATGAAAAACCAAAGTGAACAACTAAATAAATAAAGATGTTTCTTCTTTCCCTTCCATCAGTGATTCTTACTCCTCTCCCTTCCTACCTTCCTAAAAAAAAAAAAAAAAAAAAGTGTCTTTTAAAGAAATGTATATGGAATGCCCTTAGCAGCAAAATTTATAACAGAGAAACACTAAAGATAAGTTATAAATTCATCAACAATTTAAAAATGAAAAAATATTTGTTATGGGGTATTTAATAACCATTAAAAAAGAGTAAGGCCGATGATCTACAGATGGGTAAATTAAAATAGTTTATAAAAAACGATCCCATTTTAGATTAAAAACAAGCAAAGCAATCTCACATTAGTCACTTTTGTAAACGACAGCATATGACCTGATTCATATACCACACTTTCAAACTGTGCTCACCTCTGGCAACTGTGCATTGCAGAGAAGATGACCTGAACATTCTTACTGTATACTTCTATCATGTTTGAATTTTTTTCAAGGCGCTAATCTAATGCAATTTTAAAACTCACTCCCACTGCTGGTGGGAGAGGTATAAAACGCACACAGACTGAGGTACAAATTCAACATCCTAAAAATTATATAGCAATGTAAAGGAAAGAAAAAAAATGAAACAATTTCTATAAAAATATAGTAAGGTCTATAATGTCATACCCATTTGCACATGTTCTCTTTGCAGCCCCTGCCCTCTGACAGGCCTAGCAAAGGGAACTTCCAAAGAAACCACCGCATCCCATTCTTACCTAAACCACGAACTGTTTTAGGATGGCAAGGAGGCACTAATAATATTCCACGAAGGACCTAGTGCCTGTGAGCTATCGAGCACCAGCAGAGGCCCCAGGAGCTCCTTCAAGTTGCCTTAAAAAACTTCCCAGTCCACCTCTCACACTGTAGTTTCTTGAATGATAGTAAGGAAGAACTGAAAGCACTGGAAGTCTCATTAACATGGCTTTTTGAGAACTGATGAATTAATCATAAGAGCTGCCTAAGATAATGACCTTAGTAGAAAAGCACAAAGGATTAATACGTACTAATCCATGACATCATCGCTAATTTGCCTCACTTTTACCAACCCTAGCAGGCATTATTTCCTGGCCACTGAGAAACTGGCAAGAGCTCATTTTCATGCTTCACGTCTCAACTCCTTTGTCTAAAAGCTCTTTGAGAGATCCAAGCAGTTAGCCTAGAGGCAGGCATACACCTCACACACTGTGGTTCAATTAAATAAATCTGCCTCCTGTATCAGGCACTCTCAATAGTTAGCCCAGTGCTAGAAGAAATCAAAGCAAAGGAAGACTAGATGTGAGGCCAGAAGTCTCCCTTGGCAGTTAATTTGTGCAACCTGGAGATCTCTTGACCTATAGAAAGAAAATTCCTGTCATGGCCATTTGGCAGCCAAAGAGGCTGCCCCATTTATGCAGTTCATCATCTGACTGTCCCTTTTTTGTTCCTTCCATGGGCTGAGCCTGCTATCTTGCAGTGGTTCCAGATGAAGTCTTTGAAAAAAACAACTGGACTCTCTCTCCTCAATGATGCTAAAGATTCTTCACTAAGAAAACTTTCAAAGACAGCTTGTGCTCTTTTAAGGGTTAATTTCAGGATGATTTATTATTAAACAACTAGAAAAGTTATGTGATTTACTCCACTCTCTCTGAATGTTTACATTAAAAATACATCAATGTAATTGGAAGACTCAAAACACTCACGTCAGTCTTCCCAAACTGCTATATAGATTCAACACAATCCCAATAAAAATCCCAGCAAAATTTTTTGTAGAAACCAACAAGCGGTTTCTAAATTTACATATGGAAATACAAAAGGCACTGGACTATCTGAAACAATTCTAAAAAAGAATACCAAAGTGGCAAAAGGACAGTCTTTTCAACAAACAATGCTAAACAATCAGATATCCTTATGCAAAAAGATGACTCTCTACCCATTCCTCATGCCATATATAAAATTTAACTTAAATGGATTACAGACCTAAATGTATATCTCTACATCCCTAAAGTTTCTAGAAGAAAATACAGGAAAAATACTTGTGAATTTACTCATTAAAAAAAAAAAAAAAATTGAGGACACGCCCTGGTGGCTCAGGGGTTAAGCCTATGCCTGGGGTGCAGTCCACACAAGGCCCAAGGACTAGAGTTTGAGGCCTGGCATCAGCAGGGAGGGAACAACTAAATGAACAACTAAATAAATGAAATGCTTCTCTGTCCCTCCTCTTCCTTCCTTCTTGCTCACTGCCTAACTTCATTTCCCCCTGCTTCCTTCCTCTTTCAAGAATACCCAAAACTTTGGGTGCCCTGGTGGAGTAGCTTGGTCAATCACCTCCAAAGGAGCAAGCCACATTCCCCTGGGTTTGAGTCCCGACCTCGGAGTGGGTAGAGTAGAAAGTGTGAACAATTGAAAAATAAAATAAAGATGCTTCTTCTTATTCTCTCTTCTTCCTCCATACCTGCCTACTCACCTTCATTCCTGCCTGCAACTTTCCTTAAAAACAAAACACAATAACTTTGAACTTTATCAAAATTAAGAATCTCTGCTCTTAAATATATTGTTAGGAGATTAAAAGATAAAATCACAGACTACAAGAGAGTCATATCTCTAATAAAGAACTTATGTCCAAAATATATAAAGCACTCTCACAACTCAGCAATTGAAAAAAAAAAAAAATACCAACTGAATTTTTTCTGGAAAGTGGTTCAGTAGTTTCTCACAGAGCTAAGCATACATTTACCTAGAACCCGGTAACCTTAGTCCTAGTGTTTACCCAAGAAAAGTAAAACCTATATTCATACAAAAACCTAAGCAACGTTTAAGTAGCTTTATTTGTAATTGCCAAAAAAAACGTAAATGGCTGAAATGTTCCTCCACTAGAGAATTAAAAACAACTGTGGTACATCCATACAAATGGAATACTACTCAGTAATTAAAAAAAACAAATTAGAGATTTATGCAACAACATGGCTAAATCTCAAATGAATTATGCTAAATAAAAGGGATAAGACTCAAAAGGATGCATACTGTCTGATTTCATTTATGAAACACTCTGAAAAAGGCAAAAATTACTGGAGTAGATATCAGAGCGGTGGTTGACAGGGGTAGGGAAGGGGTGTGGAACTAAATCCAAAGAGACACGGAAGAATTTCTCGGTATGAGAAAATTGTTCTGTATCCCGATAGCAGTGAGAGCTATACAAGTATATCTACCAAAACTCACGGAATATACACCAAAAGGGTGAATTCTGGTAACCCTAGTGGTCTAACAGTTAAGTCCACGGGCACAGTATACACATGTCCCCAGGACCTGAATTCACGACCTGTGGCAAACTGTAGGGAACAATCAAAACAAACAACTAAATTAAACAAACAAATAAATAAAATAATTCTTCTTTCTCTCTCTTCCTGCCTCTTGCTTCCTCTTTTCCTGCCTGCCTGCTCACCTTCATTCCTGCCTGCACTTTTCCTTAAAAAAAAAAAAAAATCAATAATTTTTTTTTTTTTTACTCTGAATTATAACTTTAAAGCTCCAAATGAAAACCATACAAAACAGAACAATGACTATGAAAATGACCACAAAATTTCTGCATGCTGGAAGAAAACCTAAACAAGACCATTAGAAACAAGGCCTACACTGGCGGTGGGAGATGTGTGAAATGCACAGATTGAAGTGCGAATTCAAGATTCTAAAAATCATATAGCAATGCAAATGAAAGAAAACAATCTTTTCTATTAAAAAAAATAAGGTCTACAATGTCATACCCATTTGCATGTGTTCTCTTTGCAGCCCCTGTCCTCCGTCAGGCCTAGCAAAGGGAACTTCCAAAGAAACCACTGCATCCCCCATTCTTACCGAAACCACGAACTGCAGGTTTTAGGACGGCAAGGAGGCGCTAATAATATCCCATGAAGGACCTAGTGCCTGTGAGCTATGGAGCACCGGCAGAGGCCACAGGAGTTGCTTCCAGTTGCAGCAGGAATCGCATTGCCCCTTTCTGTTTTCCTGAGCACAGAGGTAGTTACAAACTCTCCACCGTGCACCCACCTCTCTGGTGACTGCATTCACGGTGCCTGGCTGGAGCTCGGTCCTGCAGCACTTGCTCCCTCACAGGGGAAACTGAATTTTGCAGAGATAATGAAAGTAGGCCAAGGCGACAGAGCACTCCAGTTACTGGGTGGCAGCCAATCATGAGCCCCTCCCCAGGAGTGTCTCATTCTGAGGTCAGGACTCAAAACAGAGTCTGTGGCGTCAGCCTAGACCCAAGGGACTAACTTGTTGGGCTTGTTTTTCCACAGCATTAACTTAAGGGTTTATGATTTGAGACCCCAGATCAATCTCTGCCACGATGCTGGCAGTCTCTCCTGCCACAGTTCTCACCTAGTCTGACCTAACCTTTTCCTTGCTTCGCATGCTGGCAGGTGGAAAGCCACTCCAACAGAGTACTGAAAACAATATGCACCCACCATCCCAGAGAGACATGAATCCCAACTTCCCCGGCCTCAAGAACCCCATCGTCTTCTCCTACCTACAATCACAAACTTTCAGAATGCTCTTGGAGTTGTTTCTGCTAAGGAAAGGGGGAAACATGCAAGTACCTTTTGTTTTTCCATCCACAGACACCACCTTCTTTGTTTCTGCTGTCAACAACAGCTCATAAGGATGCTCATCCTCTTCGCTGGCTGCATTCCCCTGAATCAGGGGTCTCATGGCCAAGACCTACGAGAGAAAAGCAGCACAGAACTTCTCATACAGGTGCCTAATACCAAAATAGGTTATACTGAATAAACTTAAGATGATTAACTCCTTCATCTCAGAGGGAGGAGGGGAAGAGAAAGTAAATAGTGCAAGTGTCAGAAGGAATGACAACTGCTTTTCTGGATATGCACCTGTATCTCAAATCTGAATGACCTTAAAAAAAACACTCCCCTTTCTCATTTTAGCTTTCAAAAAGCCATAAATAAAATCCAAGATCCTCCCTTCCCTTGCCTCTCCCATCTTCACATGTTCTTCATGACTTCTTTTGGGCGGGGGGGGGGGGGCGGTAGTCCCTCCCAAGCACTGTTTAGGTACAGTGCTTCCTAAAGGCCTTCTTTCCCCAGGTTTCTTTCCTAATATGCACATAATAACCTAAGGCAGGAATCCTTCGTACCTTCTTAAAAGGGAATCAAAATGACTTCTCACTGACCTTGAATGACTGACATTTACTAAGTTCTTTCTAAGATCTTTAGTGAGCCTTTCCTCACAGGTCCTAGGGGTTAAAAGAATTCCCCAAAAGCCGGCTTCCTACCACATTTATGATAATGCAATTTAAAATGAATTCCACCAATCTCTGTTCTAGAAAGATTCAAGTGGCTAGGAAGAAAAAGCAGCTCTCACTCCAGAGAGATCCCGAGTCTGGGCAGTCAAGTGTCTCTGTTGAAGAATCTGGACCAGAGCTGGTTCTTCCAGCTGCCAAATGGTTTTAGTTAGCTGAGGGCTCAGTGGCCACAGCTAACCGTGGTAGCAGAGTAGCTAAGCTTCTCCTTGAACCAAGCCAGAAACTCCACAGTGAGTGCTACAGCTTGGGAAAGAGAGCATGCTTAAGAGGATAATTCTGGCTTATCTGTCCTAAGAAGCCAATGTGTTTCACAGGCAAATTAAGAATAATCATATACCAGCTATTAAGAGAGCAAACCAAAGTAATACATTATGAACAAGCGGATGAGGGGAATTCTCAATTCTACCTAACAAATACGGGAGCCCTTATCAATGCGACTCTGGCATGCACAGACAGCTCCTCCTTTACTTTACTATATCCCACAGCTCACTGGAAACCATCACATCTGTATTTTAACAGGGTTTTGCTTCCTGGAGGCAGAGCTCACCATGTTAGGGCCTAATGAGACAACAAGGATTCTAGCAACCTCAGACTAAATGAAAGAGTGCAGCTCTGGTTTATTAACAAGGCTGCCATTCCAAAGGCGGAATGATAGTCTCTTTCCAAAATTTTGCTAACACAGCAGGAACCTCCACTTAACTGAAAGCCACGTGGAAGCTAACAGCTATTTCATTACGATGAGCCATTTGCTTGTATTACTTATTCCTTTCACTTCTTAGGAACACAATTAAGGAAACAAAGAGGGACCATTAAGCAGCTCACATAGTGTCAACTTAATACCACAGGCTTTACAGATAGGAATGTTGTGTTAGGCAGGTTTACACTGCAGCTATCGCTTAGGCAGAGCCCTGGAAATCTGAGTCTGCGAGTGTTCTGCACACAGCAAGGGTTCTCAAATAGCCCCAGGCATGTTTCTCTTAAGAGGTATTTGACAGCCTGGATGCCAGGCCTATAATATCCTTTCTTCTGAAGCAGACGACTTCCATCTGGAAAATCAGGCCCACTGGACCTGCCTTGACTCCAGGCCTGGCTCTCGTGCCCAACAACTGGAGGCAGAGAATCGATAGATGTCAAAGCTGGAAGGGACTCGAACCATTACTGTCACAGCCAGGGAGAACCTGTTTTCAGCCCTGTCATTTTACAGATGACAAAACTCGGTTCCCGGAGAAGTCTGGGGCCTTGTCCAAGGTTATCCAGAGAGTTCCCTGAAGAAGTAGAGTCATAAAATTCGCTTCCCCTGGTTCTGGACCAAGCTGGTCTCGGTTTTTTATGGGACGTCTGATTTCTCCACCCAATTTGGAACGCTCTCACTCCTTGCGATGTCTAATGGGAGTTCCCAGCTCGCATCCAGCCTAACTGTAGGGTGAGCTTTTCTTCTTGATCTGGTCCCTACCAGCTGTGGGATTACCCTCTACAATAAAGCAATAAACTGCCTTTGTTCAAGTATTCCTAGCCCCCACCCAAGAAGTCCCGTGTCATATTGAATATGGCAATAACTGACTTCCGCAGAAAAGATTTTGCTTTTTTCTAAATTACTCCTTAATCTTTTTTGCCCTTTCTCCCAGGACTGGCAATAAGTCAAAACCAAAAAAACACACTGTCTGCTATATGGAAAACAATATTTCAGCTGCAGAGAAAAGCTACTACCAGTCACTACCTAACTGTGACCAATGGGAAGGCCAGTCAGTGTGGGCAGCTTTCTGGGAAGTAATACCATAGCAGCTGCAACTTCCTGGGGAATACTTAGCACATCTGAGCATAGCGAAGACCATGGTCAGTCTGAAGCAGGTGGCAGTTCATTTGCTGGGGCAGGAACCTCTAAGTCGTGTGTATATGTGTTTAAATTTTTTTAAAGCCAGTTTCATGATCTGGCTGTTGCCTGGGTATATTCAGTTTCCCTTAAAGGCTCTACGGGCCATCTGACAATGACGAGCCTGAGGAACAGGACCCAAACACTGCTTGCCAGATATAAAATCCTGAGCTTTGACAAAGTCAGTACCTCCCAGGAAATGAAGTTTAGGGAATTAAAGCTTTGACAGTATAGAAAATAGAGTGAAAACTAAGGAGAAGAAAGAGTCATACAGCAGCATCTGCCTTGATCATTAAAAGGATAAAAATCCAGATCATATCATTTCCATATTCACATACATATAATCATCACTAGTAAACAAAGTCAGGGTTCTCGCGGTCTTCCAAATACTGAGTCTGGTTAGTCCAACTAACCCAGAAGTCTGGACTGCTCAGAAGCAAGTCCTGAAGAGGCAGCTCCGTCTCCCATCCAAGAGCGTAAGATAGAGATTTTTCCTCCTAGCTCTTAATACTGGTGCTATTGCCAAATGCTATGTTCTAGAAATCCTTGGAAAAATAGAAAGCCCTGGTTAACCAATATTTCTTTCTTTCTTCCTTTCTTTTTTTCTTTTTCTGAGAAAAGCCGCTGACATCTTCACTGCTGGTTGTGCGCCAGAGCTTCTGGTGGAGGGGGTTTGCGTCCTCTTCATCTTCACAGCTTCTGGCAGGGCAGGATCAGCAGACGGTGGCCCAGCGCAGGGTGGAGCCATACTAGTTCTTGTGATCACGTGCCAGAGGGTGGTCCGGGCACTCTTGCTGCCGGTGGTCCATAGGAGGCAGCTTGGCTTTCACTGGCTGGATCTGTTTCATGACCACCGAGACAAGTCTGCCATCAGTCACCGGCTCCACGTCCACCGGCTCGCAATGAAACAGCCCACTGTAGCAGGAGCTACGAGTCTTCAGTTACGGGGATTGGTACTGTCCATCTACTTGCTCCTCTCGGTGAGGACGCTGGAGCAGTTCCGCACGACCATCCATTGCAGGTGCACTGACATGGCTGCAGTTCCTCTCACTGCCGCAGGGGGAGACAGAGAGGACCCAACTGTTCTTTTAGAGCCATGTCTTTAGTCTTGGGCATTAGGAATTTTGAACCAAAATGAAAGAGGTGGGATAAACATTTACAGAGACCCAATCCCAACTGAATGCACTCCACATTGTACTCCATATTACTAGATTTTTTCCTTGCAAAAACATGTAGGGATTTACTTACATCACTTTTATCTGTTAACGATGTGTTCTTAAAGGCTGTAATTCTAAAAACCCTTTAGCTGAGAAATGATCATAAATATTATATAATTAAGAGATAGAAAGATATAGGGATATAATTTGTATCCAACATAGAAATCTTTCCCTACTCCCAACACTGATTTTTATATTTTTAAAAGGACTTCCTTGTATTTATACCTTTTACTAAATTAAAGCATCCTTCTGGGTCTGTGTGTTTATATTAAGAAAAAGAAGTGTCTTACTGGATGACAATATTATTAAAAAATTAACTCTGACTTCTAGGGAATAGAGTAATGAGACTTAACTGACTAGTTTCTGTCAGCTGATTTTTAAATTAAAGAACAACAGGGCATTGATTGAGCTACGAAATAACTATTGACATGTAATATTTTGAATAAATACTCAATAAACATATTCTCTGAATGGTAGGAGGTGTTAAGAAGCCTTTTGAAGGTGAAAAAGATCATGTAAAATGATTATCTTTTTATACATAAGTGAGAAAACTGAATTATTTGCCCATGATAACATACCTCATGACAGCTGCCATGTTTGTTTGATGTAGAGTCCACATATGAAATAAAGAGATTAAGTGCAAAAACAGAAATAAGATGTTTGGGGCAAAGCCATCAAAGCTTGCTAATATGGCATAGTCTAGAGAAGAGTGAGTTAGGGAGGGAGTCTATATTTTGTACTAAAAGACAATTCAGGTACAAAAGCAAAAAGGGAGACTGGTTTAGCCTATCGAAGCCTGGAGAAAATGTTCATGTTTGACTTTCCATGCAGCAAAGTTGATCAATAATTGACCCATCTGCTAGATAGCTATATTAAAAGTTTGAAATGTCTTGCTCCAGGTTACTAATATATACAATACAAATTTATTAATCGAAAGAAAGGATAAGAAATTGAGAAAGCAAAAACTTCTTTAAGCACAAATTGATAGTTTCCCAAAAAACGTTATTTCAATGATGGGAATAAACCCTTAATCCTCTACCTCAGAAGGTGTCAAGGGAAAATACTTCTTATCTATGTGGTCTTCCTCCTCTTCATCAGGTGGTGGCTTTGCTGGAGGCGGAGGACGATCCCTCTGAGGAAGAGGACAAACATGAATTTCATTATCTCTGTCTTCAAATACCTGGCTTTTTGGTTTACTTAGCTCCTTGCAAATAAAAAGAATAATTGCAAAAAAGGCCTCCGAGAGACTACACTCAAGGTTGAGTCTCTGAACAGATGGAGGATGGTGTGAGGACGTCAATTGGCACGCTCTTCGGTCTTCCATGTTTGTAGCAGAGGTTATCGCTACCTCTTTCAGATGACAGACACAGTGAGCATGGCAGCACAAAAGCACATAACTGCCCTGTCAGAAAATATCCTTCAAAACACTAATACATAAAACTCTAGGATGGGAAAACGAGTGGCTTGACTTTGTCTTCTCTAAAAAGAAGAAATACTAGATAGAGCCAAAGTATCAACTGAAAACGGGTTCTAACAAACCAAATTATTGAGGAAGTAATGAAGAGAGAAATCAAGACAAAACCTCAGCTCCTGCATCTAATTTTAAAGCTCCAGGTGCGCTCTGGTGGAGCAGTGGTTGGGTCAATCACCTCTGAAGGTGCAAGCCACATACCCCTGGATTCGAGTCCTGGGTCTGAGAGGAAGCAAGCAGCATGAACAACTAAACAAAAGTAAAATAAAGACGCTTCTAAAAAACCAAACCAAACCAAGGCGCTCCAAACCAAGTCACAAAACCAAGATGCTCAGTATCACATCTTGTTATCAGTCATTCCCATAGTTCCTAGAGGCAGGAGGATCCTTCAGTGAGAACTTCAACACAGGTTCACAGTATGTTCAAGTCAAACTAATATTCTGTTTAGATTTGATTTCCTACTGAGTCTCACTTTCCCGGTCCTTCTTAGCTCTAGAAGTGCAGAAATAAGCCTGGTACCAGTGGTTACCAAGATGCTAGTTACCAAGGGCCAGGAAGGTAGTAACATAGCCCATAACACACATATAAGGAAAGATGGCAAAGCATGCACCCCAAGATACACCAGTTTCAACTTAGCAGGATTATTAGAGGTTACAACCCTCAAGTGGCATAGGACAAAGAGACTAGTGTAAACCCATGGCTGAGTCCTAAAGGAACTTGGTTATTTAAATTTCACTTCTGTAACCCTGTGTTCTTGCAAAGTCTCCAGCTCCCTCTAATGGTCATCACCTGTAAGTACCACGTCAAACAAAATCCACCACAGCTGGATTTGCTTTAATTCATCTGTAACTAACAGTGAAATAAGTGAACACAACCAGCTCTTTCTACAGAAGTACTATGCTAGTGATGCTCAGCATATGCACTTTATTTTACCACTCACAGGAGTTTAATCACAGTCCTTGGTGTAACACCCACTCTGATGAGCTAGCTACCACAAGACTGGCCTTTTCAAAATTTATACTGAAATGCTGGGACTATTCCAGGACAAGGCAAGGAGTCTAAAAAAAAAACAAACCAAGAAACAGCAGGCCATTCCAGGGCATACCTAAAAAGCTCAAGGATTACCTAGCAGTCAAAGGATAATCAAAATGGTCATAAATCAGATTAGACTGATTGGGAAAAGTTAGCCTTTCCAATAGGAAGAAAAAATATACACCAGAAAATACACCTCAAGGCGGGGTTATCACTGGGTTCTCTCTAGAGCAACAGCCAATTTAGTAAAAGTGTGGTGCTCGAAACCTCAGATTATTGTGCCTGGCAATGCAGAATGGGGAGGGTTAATGGGACTGATGATTCAGGTTTAGGCTCACAGTAAAAGGGAGGGAGAAAAGAAGGGCTAAGAAATCTTGGGAACAATGTATAAGACCAGTAGTAGAAGCGAATACTAGAGAAAGAAGTAGCAAGACGGGAAGGTAAGAAGGAGGTTTTCCCTTAAGGAGGAAAAACTCAGACATGCCCTGGCGGCTCAGGAGCTAAACTGGGGGCTGCGGTGTAGACCATGCAAAGTTCGAGGCCCAGGGCTGAGGGAATAATGGAAACAACAACAAAAACAAGTACAAAGTGCTTCATTCCCTCCGTCCTTTCCTTCCTTCCAAAATGTTTCTTCCTCCTCTCTTTCCATTCCGCAATTAAAAGCAGCAGCAGCAGCAGCAGATTAGGATTGTGCTCATTCTGTTACTCTAATGGCTGGATGTGCTATCACATGGACACTTAGGAATGCCACCGACTAACACACATGATGTCTGATTAGACTCACTTCCTACAACACTGCTAAACACGCTATTGGTCTAAATCCAAATGGACCATTCTTGGACGGCAAATGGCAAGTAACCATGTACCCAGGGCCAGCTGCAACATGTTCCAGTGATCTCTTCCACTGTTAGACTGCTCTCTAGTGAGAAAATAAACAATGTGTAGCAAGGACCCCCAAAGACAGAAGCAGAACTAAGAATAAAAAGAAAAGGTTTTCATTTACTCTGAGGCCAAAAAGTAATAGATGCAAAGGAATTACGTAGGATGGAGGCCTCTGAAGTGGAAGCTGGCACCAGCAGTCCCCCTTCTTCCCAGCGCCGCCCCTCTACCCCGAAGCATATATGCCCCTGGCCACATACAGGTCTCACTCCAGCCGCTTTCACGCCCATGGCTTCGGCCTCCTTGTTTGTGGAGTCTCGGTCAGACGATCGCCCGCTGGCCATGCTGTCCAGCGAGTGGCAGGAGACAGCTTTGTACAGTGCCTCATAAGGACCCTCCTCTTCGGCATTTGTGTCAAAATCAATGATCAGTTCAGTCACTGCTTTCTCCACATCACCTGAAAGAAAAAGAGCAAGAGTCAAAGGCCAGCACCACCTTGATTTCCAACTACTGTAATGCGTGGAAGTCCCCTCAGCAATCTGAACTTGGCAAACGCCTAACTCGGAAGAGGACAGGAATCAACTTAAAAAGAGTTTTAGCTGCTGTTTTTTTGTTTTTGTTTTTTTTTTTAAGAGGAAGGAAGCAGGGAGAAATGAAGGCCGCAGGCAGCTGTAGGAGCCAGCAGGCAGGGAGGAAGAGGAGAAAGAAGCACTATTTATTTATTTCGTTGTTCAGTCTTGGTCATTCCCCCTTGCTCTGGGTTGTAAACCCAGGCCCTTGGGCTTTATGTGGACTATGCCAGAGACTTGGATTTAAAGCCTGTCAGCTGTCCTTTTTAACTTTATATGGAGTTTAAAAGATTTTTCTCTAATTCGATATGGAAAACCCTTAATGTCTATGAGAGATGCTTCTCCAAACCATGATAAGTTCCCAAATATCTCAACACTATGCTAGTATAAAGTTAAACCACAAAAAGGAGCTGTAAAACGTACGTAATCCTTTAAATTCTTCATAAGAACAACCAAAAAGAGGACAGCAGCAAGGAGTTGCTGAGATGAAGGGATATGCAGCTGTTTGACCTACTTAATTCAAACTACTGACCTCACGGCACCTGAGATCCGGATTTGTGACAGCAAAATTAGTAACTGCTATAAACCAGGAGACTCTGGGTCACTTACAAATTGTCAAAACTGTAAGTGTAGAATTCTTGAAAGCTAAGAGCCTAGTGAACTATGATTGCTCGTAGATCGTGAGGGCAAGAAAAAAAAGTGAGGTGGTGGTGGATGAGATAGGGACCCATAGTCGAGACAGACTGAGTGCCCTTTAACCCTTTCACCCCCACACTCCTCTGAGAAATCCCCTTCTCTTCTTAGTGTCAGCTTTTTTCCTGAGCCTTCTTTATTTTGATTTGTACCTGGAAAAGGTGTCAGTGTTTCGTCTTTCTCATTCACGAAAAAGACTGCTCCATAAATGTGAAAAGGCGGGTCTTAGCTAACGATGGATATAAGCTAAAACCCAGACCATATTTGTTAGTCAAATGATATGTTACCAGAATCTGCCACACACAGACACATCTACCAAAATAGAGTAGGAAAGAAGAGGTCCACAGCCAAAGGGCTAAGCTGTGTCTAGCACACTTCATATAGTAGTTGGCAAAAAAAGATTTTTGAATATGAACTTATGAAATACTACCAGTGCCCCCAAATCATTATTTGACAATTAAGATTTTTCTTTCTGCCCAAGAATGTTGACCGCTTTTCAAGCTGAGAGCCCCCTTGCTGGCAGAGAAGAGCTGCCTTACCCTGAGACTTCTGCGATATGGAGTCCAAATTGGAGATGAGAGGTGGCTGGATTGTGGCGGTTTTATCTACCTCTTTTGTACTTCTTTTTCCAGTCATGTGACCTACAGGGAAAGACCAAAAAAATAAAAAATAAAAAATGCTGCACACCAAATACAAGAGTTTTGTTTGGCCAGTATGTCCCCTAGTTGTCCGACAGGAGGAGGACTGATACCTTCTATGAGTGCTGCTATCTGCTGGCTCTTTTGAGAAGGTAGCTCCTGGACAGTGTCGAGTGCAGTCAGTCCACGGTTATCTTTAATGTTGACATCAATTCCTAGAAAGGAAACCAGGTGGACCAGGGAAGTGAGCATTTTCAAGCCAGCCTCAAAGAGGGTCAAATTCCAGGACATTTTACGCTCCCAGCAGCTACAACCAACATTTTTCATCCATAGCCATTTATTCTAGCCAGCCAAGAACAATTCACACACTTGTGATCAACCAGTGGAGACACACACACATTGGGTCAAATGCAGCCAGCCAAAATCCCCCAGGGAGGCTAGGAGGAAACAATCCCCACCCTGGCATGCTGTGTAGACAAGAGCTCTGCCGACCTCTCACCTGCAGCCAGCAGGATTTGCACCACATCGGTCTTGCCAAACAAAGCAGCCTCATGCAAAGCACTGCCCTTCTCCGTCTGGAAAGCAAACGAGAGCGCAGAGCAGGATGTCATCAGAACAGTGACCCAGGTTTGGCGGGGCTTCACATGACCAATGGGATAGAGACGAGAAGGGACAGGAAAATAAACAGTACAATGTCCTCTGTCATTATCTTTCCCATTTTTCTTGTCTGGGTTCCAAAATCACAATCGTGGCCTGCACATCAAGGATGCCCGAGTTGTCACCTGCAGGCCACAGGGGCGGGGTGTGGGAGGTGTGGGGGTACAGCTACTGCACAGTGACTCTTGAAGCCACCTGCTGGTGAAACTCCTCAAAACTTCACCTTCCTAAAAGGAAGGAACAATGAGAAGAAAATACAAGGGGGGGTTGGGGGAGGGGGGGGCGTGAAAAAAAACACCACCACCACCTTAACTTCAATGCAAATGCTAAGGAACAGTCATTTTTCTGAAGGGAGAAAGCTATGCTGGCAATATCAAGTGGATGAGTCTTTGGAGGTACTATTTGGTGGCAGTGGGAACATATGTATAGGAAGATAATGAAACTTTTTTATTCCGAGCAATAGTCCATAAGCACTTCTTTTCAGGGTGTAATGACTACCTATTACCCCTGAAAAGAAACAAAACATAACAGATTCATTTGAGGAGTCTGTCTCCAAAGTTTCACATCCAAATGAGTGACCAGATGGAAGCATATGACGTGTGAGGTGAAACGTGCTGTGAGAACACAGCCCAGCAGCATGGTACGCAGGCCTTCCCCGACACGACAAGGCCCCTGCAGCCTGGGCGGGCTCTGCCCACTACCTGGTAGTTGCTGTCCATGCCAGCGTCCAGGAGGACCTGCACCACAGCTTTATGGCCGTTCCTTGCTGCCAAGTGCAGAGGGGTGTGCTTCTTGGTGTTGCCGCTCAAGAGGTTGGGGTGCGCGTTGAGGAGCATCTTCACCACCTCCAGCCTCCCGTACAGTGCAGCCAGGTCCAGCGGGGTCTCGAATTTGTTGTTGCGCATGGTGGGGTCCGTCAGCTCTTCTAAGAGGACCTTTACCACTTCTGTGTGGCCATACTGTGCCGCACAGTGCAGGGCCGTCTCGTTGTCATTGTTCTAAGGAGTTAACAAGCAGACCACATCAGAAAGGTAACGGGCAGCCTGGCACATGACGGAGTTGCATCACACAAAACCACTGAAATTTAAATGAGAAAAATAGCAGCAATACGTGGAACTAATAAAAGTCAGCCAGAATCCAGACATACTCCCCCGGCACACAAGCCTGGCTGTTTCTATCAGCCACATCTTGCTCCAATTACTGCAAGAGGGGAGCAGTCATCTCAGTGTCTGCAGCTCCTGGGTGCTGTGAAGGAAGCTTCTCCAGAGTGCAGGGAGCGTCAACCAGGAACTGGGGCAGGCCTGGGTAGGAGCCCTGGAACACAGCAATGCCAACAATATCACTGCCATTGATTCATTTTAAATTTCAAACGGTTTTACAATTTATATCGTCAAGCCTGTGTTTCTGATTCTGGATTTTAGGACCATCCACTGCCTTATATACAAGCTTTTTTGAAATAGGTTTGTCATCTGCATATTAATCAGCCACCTTGCATGCAAATCAGCCACCAATTAAAGTAACAGAGCCAAAAATCATACTCGAGGTGTCAATCAACAGCCATTTCCAAAGGAGAGAGACATTTGAGCTCAGTGACGGAGGTACATAGGACCCTGATGCTGTCCTGTTCCTAGTCAACCAGCCTGCACCAATGATCACATGCAGAATCCACAGAGTTCCTTACCGAAGAAAGATACAATTGCACATGGGAAAGTTTTGTGTGAGAGGTGCAAAATATTCAAAAATTGTAACAAGGCCATCCATTTAAATTCACAATCCCACAGTCTTCGAAATGAAAATTTTGTTTCCAACTAAAGGTCGAATCTCCGATAAAAAAAAATTGGTGCTTTATCAGTCATCAGAAGTGAAATGTTAATCATTCCAATTAGGTTCTTTCTTTCACTACTATGAACGATAATTAGAGTGGGAACATATTCCACGACCTCTCGTTCTTTTTAGAAACATCAATGAAAAGAATTTTCCCACAAGATTTTAAGATTCCAGAATTGAAGTAAAGTTTAGAAGGGGATATGTCCATCAAGTCAATATTGTGCACCTTTCAGGGGTCAAAAGGTAAAAATCAGATGTTTCACATTTGCTTTAATTCTGTTAACGACACTGAAAGTCACAGAGTAGGAGTTACCCAACATGCATGCAATTCCACCTGCTTTTGATGTGGCATTTGACTGCATCATTTTTTCCCAGCAACACGAAGTATACAGAAGGATCCAGAGCTGCTGGGAGTAAGGTTCCAGAAGGATAGCCAAGAATTTTTTTAAAACGAAATAAGGACAGAAAGGGTGGTAGCAGGAGCCACATGCAAAGATAAATTCACACAGATAAACAGAGGAAGCAGCTCTGAATTAAAACACAGCTCAAAAGTGAGCTGCTGAGAAAGTGCAGACGGCCTTCAGTTTTCACAGAATGCAGCCAATTAGCAGTAGCCCCTTGTGATACAAATGGGCCCCAGGGACAAATTTCATGTCAACCTAAAAGTCTGGAAGGGAGAGGAAACCTGGGAAGAAAGCAAGTCCTTGGGGTGCCTTGTGCCAAAGCATTTCAGATACCCATTTGGAACGCCACTTCCTATTAAGCTACGGAGCAGGTTCCCTGAGCAGCTTAAGAGTTGTCGCTTTACTTTCCCATGATGAAAAGACAGCTACATCAGTAAAAACTTACAGGAGCTTTCGTAGAGTGACCCTGGGCAATGGGGCAATCCAGAGAAGTTTAAAGGGATCTGGGGTTTTACGAGTCAGGGCTAGCATGACAATAAGGGCTAAGAAAGCCAGCTTATTCTTATTTAACTCTAACCCAGAAAAAAGTTGTTTACTCTCAAGTTGACACTGTTGTCTCTTTTATAGCCAAGTTGTCTCCCAACAACCAAAATACTCTGTCCTTGATTTTGTAAGAAGTATGCCATTGGGCCTGAAGAACTGTGAAACTCTAAACTATTTGGGGGAGGGGGGCGGAGAGAAAGAAAAGTCTTCTCTCCCTGTTCGTTTCTGCCAGGGCTATGGCAGAAATCACAAAGATACCTTGTTAAAGGCAAGGTCTGGATCACTACCAGGCAAATTTCTTTCCCATGTTAAAAATGGCCTAACCACAGCTCCGCAGAACGTTACACTCATTCCCAGTGCAGCAAGCACTGTACATTTCAGCCTTGCCAAACACGGGCTGGTAACTATCACTCTCGAGGAGGAGTTGATTGTTGGTGACCACATGTCTCGACTAGTGGACACAGGCCATCACAGTGAGCTCTTACTATCATTTCCCTTTTGAGCCTGACAACTAACTATCAAGGCGGGAAGTCACTAAATGTTGATTCATGGACTCACAAGAAAGAGAACACTCACAAGGAGAGCAGACGCCTAACCACCAGAAACCCTTCTCTCTCACACCCATCAAATCACACTACAGATGCTCACAACATCTCAATAGTCCCCAGAGTCATATTACTATGAATATGGACTGAGGAAAGGGATTCAAATGATATGTTCCAATTTTCCCCAAACTCTGCATAAACTCTCCATTCGTGCCCATTTTGAGCCCCATTTTCATTTTCCCTTGCTATGGTCAGTACTTCTAAGGAAAAAAACCACCCTATACTTCCACATCCGGAGATACCCATTCAATGTTTAAATCCATTATGTTTACTCATTTCTAATACAATGGATACATGTGTATATATGTATTACACAACATCTCCTCTGTGAAAAATTCAAGGTCTTCCAGAGCTTAGATTAGACTATTTGCACTCTAAATCGATTGTTGGCTAATACCTACATAGGGACAGCTGGGCTCCAGTTCTCTGTAGTAAAGATGCTATAGGCTCAAGAAACATGCCAAAATTGGAATGAAAAAAGCAAACTGGGTCTAATGAGAATTAGAAGACACAGGAGAGTCATGAGAACTGAATCCATCAGGTGGAAGAGAAAGACTTATCTTCTTCTCTGGAAGGCAAAATTCTGAGCAGAGCAACAGACGAAAGGTTTAAGAAGACAGATGTCAACCAAGCATAAGAAACAAAAAATCAGACTTTAAAAAAAAATTTTTCAAGTAGTAATTCTGTTTATTACTAGGAGAAGCGAGAAACAAACAAACAAACAAAATAATGGGTAAATGACACACCTTTCAGGTGAGAGAGAAAAGAAGATTCCTGATTTGGTTGGAAAACAGGCCTAAATTGGTGGTTCTCAAACTAGTTTCGTTTTGAAATTAGATGGGAGTTTGAAAGTAATAACCAGTGGAGAAGACAGGAGTCAAGATGGCAGCCTGGTAGGAGAGAGTCAGGCCTCCTCACCAAATAGCAACGAGATATCAACTATTTTTCAGACACACAGGCTGTGGAAGGACAGGTTCAAAGGTGCAGAGACAGCAGCAGCTGTCACCACAAGAGCAGGCGAATGTCTCTGGGTTTACAGCTGCGAGGTGGAATTAGGAATCTGAACCTGGGACGGGGAGGGGTACAGGCAAAGCAGGTGGAGCCAGACCTCCCAGGACTCCCTGTGAAAGCAGCAGAGAGCCTGTCCAGCGGGATGGGGACACGAAGCCAGGGGTAAGGGTCTAGTGCAGAGCAGGGGGACCTGTGCCCCAGTAGTCCCCACGAGCAGAGCCCGTGCAAGGAAATCACACAGGGCACCACCATAACCAGAAGGCCACTAGGAGAATTCCCTACCCCCACCCCCAGCCATCATATTGTAGTGGAAACACAGTACCCATCCACCACTAGGCTTAGAGTCACCCAGAAGAGAAGTTTCAACTGTTACCCACTAGGGCCACCTGGTGGATGGAGGAGTAACTTCAGCCCAATAGCTGACTGGGCCAGTGACAAGGAGGTTGTTACCATCAGATCTAGGAAGCTGGGGGAAAAGTTCTGCATTCCTGACACAAACTCCAACCCCATAAGCTGAACTCTCAGGCCCCAACACAGGGTCCACCTAAGAACTACAACAAATACAAGAGGTGACACCACAAAACTCAAAATTCCCAGTGCTCAAACCAAGTTCCAGGCTTATTTGGTGCAAGATGATACCCTACACAAGACCATCACTTTAGAGAAACTTAACTACAGAAACATAAACAACGCCAAACAGAGCAAAGACAGAGAAATATTGGCAAAATGATGAATCCAATAAAAAAACCCCAGGGGAAATATGAATACAAAAAACATATGCAAACTACCAGGGAATAAATTTAGTACAGTAGTGATAAACAAACTAATGGAAATCAAGTAAACAACAGAGGAAGAAAAAGAGAACAACAAAAAAAAGAGAAGAAATGAAGCAAGATGGCAAAGAAATGAAAAACATAACAGCTGAATGAAAGAACTCAATAGAGAGACTCGAGTAGAATGGATACAGCTTCTAACAGAATCAGTGATCTAGAAGACAGAGCAGAGGAATGCATTCAAGCAAACCAGCAAAGAGAAAAGCATGTAAAGAAATTAAGAAATCATTTAAGACCAACCGGATACATCAAAAAGAATACTAGTCACATCACGGGGTACCAGAGGAGAAGAGAGAGAAAAGGGGGCAGAAACTATTTGAAGAAATAATACCTGAGAGCATCCCTCACCTGAGGAATGAAGCAAGCCTCCAGCCCAAGATCAAAGAATGCCTAATTAAAGAAAACCAAATAGACCTAAAACTAGACACACTGTCATCAAAGCGTCAAAAATACAAGATAAAGAGAATCATAGAAGCAGCTAGAGAAAAATGAGTCACATACATATGGAGTCCCCATAACACTGTCAGTGAATGTCTCAGCTGAAACGCTACAGGCCAGAAGGGAATGGCATGCTATATGCAAAGTAAAGGATTTCAACCTGGGATATTATACCCGGCAAGACAATCATTTAGATCTGAAGGAATGATGAAAGACTTTCAGATAAACAAAACTTGAAGGAATTCATTACCACAAAACCAGCTCTACAAAATGTACTAAAGGTATGAAGAAACCTCACTCAAAAACAGTAAGAGAGCAAAATATAAATAGTGGGGAGGAGGAAAGGAGAATAAAAATGTGGACGCTAGAATGAGTGCAAGACTAATTTGTTTTCAGTTAAAAATAGGAAATAATCATAGAATTCTTAATGGTAACCTCAGGGTAACCTCCAAACACACTTCCAGGAAAAAAGAAAAGAAGAAAATAAAAAGGGAAACCAATAAAAAATAACTACACCCAACCCACCTAAGAAAAGAAAGAGGAGAACAAAGGCCTAGTCTGAAACAACACACAGGAGACAAATTACAAAATGACGATAAAAAACTAAATATCAATAATCACCCTAATCATTTATGGGCTGAGTTCACCAGTCAAATGACAGAGTGGCTTAATGGATTAAAAAGCATAACCGAACCGTTTGCTACATTCAGGAACTCACCTTCTTTCAACAGATAAACAAAGGCTGGGAGTCAATGGTTGAAAGACAGTCATTTAGCAAGCAAGAAACAAAAGAAAAGAAAAGAAAAAGGCAGCAACAGTCATACTTACATCGGATAAAATAGACTTCCAACTAAAAAGCCTAACAGAAGACAGAGATGGACATTATATAATGATTAAGGGGTCAATCCTGTCAGAAGACATAACACCTATTAACATATACACACTAAATGTAGGAACATCAAAATATATTAAGCAAGTGTTATAATAAATGATTAGAGACATCAATGGCAACAAAATAAGAGCAGGAGACTTCAACTTACATCAATGGGAAGACCAACCAGGCAGAAAATTATCAGGGAAACAGCAGCTTTAAATGACCATTAGGGAAAGTTAGGTCTCATAGACATATATTGAGCACTTCATCCAATGACTACAGAGCTCACTTTCTTTTCAAGTGCACATGGAACATTCTCAAAGATAGATCATATGCTGGGACACAAAACATGTCTCGGCAAATTTATAAAGATTGAAATCATACTAAGCATCTTTTTTGACCACAATGGCTAAAAACTAGACATCAACCACAAAAAGAAAGCTGGAAGATCCCAAATTAATTGAAGACTAAACAATATGTTTCTGAATTATCGGGGAAAAGAGGAAATGAAAGAAAACTAAAAAGTCCTTAGAGACAAATAAGAAAGAAGACATGAACTACCAGAATCTACAGATGTACAAAAGGAGTAAAGAGGGAAATTCATTGCAATCCAGGCCCACCTGAAGAAAAAAGAAAAATCACAGTCTAACACTACAGTTAAAGCAACAACATCAAGAACAATTAAAGCGGAAAATCAGCAAAAGAAAGGAAATAATAAAAGTTTGAGCAGAAATAAAATAAAAGACAGTCCAGGGGATCAATGAAACCAAAAGTTGGTTCTTTGAAAAGGTAAACAAAATTGACAAACCAATGGCTAGACTCACAAGAGAGACAAAACTCTCATAAGTAGAATCAGAAATGAAAGGGGAGAAGTTACAGCAGATACCAAATAAATACAAAACATCCTAAGAGACTACTATGAACAGCTCAATACCAATGAAGTGCACAACCTCAAGGACGTGGGACATTTTTTTAAAAAAGACAGTCTACCGAGACTGAACGTAAAAGAATTAGAATACCTGAACAGAACTGAACAATCACAAGCAAGAAAATTGAGGGCTGATAAAAAAGTCACCCTAAAAATAAAAGCCCAGGACCAGATGTCTTTCCTATTGAGTTTCACTGAAACTTCAGAGAAGAATTAATACCTATTCTTCTCAAACTCTTCCAAAATATTGAAGAACAGGGAGCACAGCCACAAACTTTCCATAAGGCTAACATCATACTGATACCAAAGCTGATAGGGATGTCACCAAGAAATATTATAGACCAATATGTCTAATGAACATCCATGCAAAAATTCTCAACAAAATATTAACAAAACGAATCCAACAATGTATCAACAGGATCCTCCATCATGACCAAGTAGAATGTATCCCAAGCATGCAAGGATGTTTCAACATATGTAAATCTATTAATCTAATACATTATATCAGCAAGAGCAAGGGTAAAAGCCACATGATCATATTAATAGACACAGAAAGTTTTTGACAAGATTCAGAACCCATCTATAATTTTAAAAAATGCATAAAATGGGGAAGGAAGGTACAGACATCAACATCATAAAGGCCATATATGATAAACTCACCAACATCACAATCAATGACAAAAAAATTGAAAGCATTTCCTCTAAGGTCAGGAACAAGGGAAGGCTTTCCACTCTCACCACTGTTATTTAATATTATACTGGAGGTCTTAGCCACAGCAATTAGGCAAGAAAAAGAAATAAAAGGAATCCAAATTGGAAAGGAGGAAGTAAAACTACCATTATTTGCAGATTACATGGTTATACATATTGGAAACCCTAAAAACTCTGTCATAAAACTATTAGAACTAATCAACAAATATAGTAAAGTGGCAGGCTACAAATTAGTGCATAAAAATCTGTTGCATTTTTGTACGCAGACAACATGCTAGATGAAAATGAAATCAAGAAAACCATACCATTGAAAACAGAAGTAAAAAGAATCAAATATCTTGGAATGTACTTAACAAAGGAGGTGAAAGACCTAGGTAGTGAAAACTGTAAGTCCTTCTTAAAAAAAGAGGCAGATACAAAGAGACAGAAAGGCATCCCCTACTCATGGCTGAGAAGAATCAACATTGCTAAAATGGTCATCTTACCAAAAGCAACATGCAGATTTAATACAATTCCCATTAAAATCCCATAGGCTTATTTCAAGGAAACAGAACAAAAAAATCTTAACATCTGTATGGTACTAAAGAACCTGAATAGCCAAAGCAATTATGAGAAGAAAGAATGAATCCTGAGGGATTACACTCCCAGACACTGAGTTATACTACAGAGCAACAGTGATCAAAACAATAAGCTACTGGAATCATAACAGATCAATAGACTAGAACTAAAACACCAGAAATTGACTCACACATACACAGTCAGTTAATCTATAACAAAGGAGTACAAAGCATACAATGGAGAAAGGAAAGTCTCTTCAGTAAATGGTGTTGGGATAACTGGACAGCTACGTGAAAAAGAATGAAGCTAGACCACTCTCTAACACCATTCACATAAATTAACACAAAATGGGCTAGAGACATAAGACTGAAACCATAAAATTCTACACACAGGAAAGACATTCCATGGTATCAGTCTTAAAGAGAGGTCTTTGGGGACTCAACTCAAGCATCAATGGAAACAAAAAGAAAAATAAACAATTGGGACTGCAACAAACTACAATCAAACTAATTGGTAGAAGATATTTTCATTTCATATTTCTGACAAAGGCTTCATATCTAAAATATACAAAGTACTCATAAAATTCAGTAACAGAAAAACAGGTGATCCAATCAAAAATGGAAAGAGGAATTGGAGAGACATTTTTCCAAAGAGGATATACGGATGGCCAACAAGCACATGAAAAGATATTCCTAACCCTCTGAATTTCCATCTCAGGGAAATTCAAATTAAAACAAGAATGAGACATCACCTTATACCAGAGAGACTGGCTAATATCCTGAAGTCTGGAAACAACAAATGCTGGCGAGGATGTGGAGAAAAGGGAACAATTTTACACTGTTGGTGGGAGTGCAAATTGGTGCAACCCCTATGGAAAACAGCTTGGAGATTCCTCAGAAAGTTAAAGATGGAAATCCCATATCATCCCACCACCCCACTTCTGGGTGTTTATACAAAAGATACAAAAACACTAGTTCCAGGGATTTATGTACCCCTATGTTTATTGCGGCTCTATTCATAATAGCTTAGAATGGGAAACTACCTAAATGCATAATGTCATATGAATGGATAAAGAAGACGTGGTATGCATACACAATGGAATAGTACACAGCCCTTAGAAGAGATGAAATCCTGTATCTGAATCAACATGGATGGATCTAGAGGGGATTATGCTAATGAAATAAATCAAAAGAAGAAAGAGATACCAGATGACCTCACTTACATAGGTAGAATGTGAATAGATAAAACAATGGCACCATTGAGACAAAACCAACCCTTGGACACTTGCAATAAAACTGAGGTTACCAACAGGGAACAGGGCGGGCGGGCGGGAGGTAGGTGGAGGCGGGGCTAGGAGCTAGTGGTGGTGGAGTCCACCTGACAACGGTGATTTGGTGGAGGGCAGAGTATATTCATATATATCTGAGGAATGGGGAAACTACACATATGGGGAAACTATACAATGAGTTTATTTTAATTTAAAAACAAAGTTACTGGAATAAAACACTTAAAAAAAAAAAAAAAAGAAAAGAAATAACCACTACATTCCACCCCAGACTTCCCTAAGGTAGCACCTTGGAGGGTAAAGCCCAGGAAAACTATTATTAAAAAATCTTACCTACCTAGCAGGCACCAGCTTAAGCAAGTTGTCATTCCTCATCATCAAAAATGAGACAAAATGACATCATGTGCCTTGGTAGGTGCTGCACTAAGCCACACCATCACTCCTGTGGCAGTCCTGTCCGTGGGCAACCTGAGTAAATCATGAGGAACTAGCAGACAACTCAGTTGAGGGACAGTCTACAAAAATGTCAATGTCATAAAAGACTAAAAAAGAGTGAAGAACTACTCCAGATTCTGATCCAATATTGGCTGGATCAGGGGGAAAATGGTAAAATTGGAACATGGATTCTTTACAACAGTATATCAATGCCATGTTTTCTGAATCTGATCGCTGCACTGTGGTTATACAGATGAATATTCTTGTTCTTAGCAGATTCAGGTGGAAGAATTTGGGGTTAAAGGATTATGCTATCCAATCTCAAATAGTTCATCAACTACAACCATTTTGAAACTAGAAAGAGAACACAAATGTGACAATATTAATAAGTGGTAAATCTAACAGAAGATAATGCAGCTCAATGTGTTATTCTTGGCAACTTTTTGTAAACTGGAAATTTTGAAATCAAAGGTTTTATAAAAGCTTGTTAGATGATTCTGATGCAAACAGACAAGCAGATCAGCAAGTGCAGACACTTAGTGTAGATAACTTCCAAGTCGCTTGCCGTTTGAAGACTGAATGAATTATTTTTAAGTGTACAGAAAATCATACCTGCCCTAAAACCTACCTATTGCTCATCCTAAGATATTCAGACTAAATTGTTTTAAAGGAGGCAGGGGGAATAAACAATTTTAGAATTTCTACCTTAGCTAAGAATGACTTACATTTGGACAGGTTTATGCTGACCTGCTGAAAAAGGAAAGACTCCATATGTCAAAGGAACATGAAAACTACTGCTCCCAGGAAAGGCATATGATAATTCTTAATTTCTATAGGTGCCTAACAGGCCTTAGAATGCAAATGTGCTTTAGCAAAACAATTCCTAAACACAAGTCAGGTCAATAAAAACCTACTGAATATAGGAAAGGTTAGTTTTCTTAGCAAAAGAGCTTTATACCCTTAATGAGATTTATATCATTTGGCCACTGGGGGAGGGGGATGGTGGTGGGGCGGGGGAAAGAGCGCTATTTCCAAAGAGTGAAATATGTTCTCATTACACTTAGACTAATTTTTTTTTATGTGTTCAAAAATCAAGGGATAGGAAAATTGCTTTCAAGAACCTAAGTCTTACTCTTTAATTAGAGTTTTATAAGCTAACTAAAATAACTACTGAATGGGAAAATAATCACTTCAAGGTACCTCCTGCCCCCCAAACCCTCATGGACTAATTGAATAACGTCCCACTAAATTTTACCCACTAAGTAACAAAGGTTTTTAGATTTCTAAATGATGATCCAGACATACCACATTGCATACACCTTTAACAATTAGGATCTCAAATGATACTCATTGACAGATATTTTTACCTTACGTAACTTATTTAAACTACAAAACAATCCAGCAAGGTAGATATACCCCATTCTACAGAAGAGGAAACTGAGACTCGGAGATATTAAATAATTTGTTGAAGTCAACAAAACCGCTAAGTGGCAGCATAGAATTCAAATTCAGATCTGATGGGAAAGACTGACCTGTCAGAATTTTCCACTCTCCTACACTATTTCCACAAAAAAAGAAGAAGAAAACTAAGAGCATCTCTGATTTTGAAGATCAGTAAACAGAATTTAAAGACTGAACCTAACAACGGCTCATGTGTCCCACTGTCCAGATCAAACAGCTTCTCCACTAACAATGCCCACCATCGGAAGAAAACCTGCCCCAGAGCCTCCCTATGTCATCTGTAAGGAGCTTCATGTGATAAATTAGTATTTCTGATTTTGAAGATCAGTAAACAGAATTTAAAGACTGAACCTAACAACGGCTCATGTGTCCCACTGTCCAGATCAAACAGCTTCTCCACTAACAATGCCCACCATCGGAAGAAAACCTGCCCCAGAGCCTCCCTATGTCATCTGTAAGGAGCTTCATGTGACAAATTAGTATTTCTCAAAGAAAAGCATGAACTTGCATTTGGAAACTTGCAGAAGTACATTAGGCTTCTCTTCCCCAAGGCTGAAGGAGTCAGAGCAAGTAAAAGTAACTAATGGGAATAAAGGAGTGACTCAACCAAACTTGAGACTGTTGCCAAAGAGCAAATCTCATCTGAATGAACACTCAGGTCAAAACCAGCAGGTGAGGGTGCTGAGGAAGAGGGTAACGCAATTCCAACACTGCCTCCTGATGTGGGAAGGCCCGAGGGCAGCAAGACCAGCAGGGCTGGGTCTTCATCGCTAGCTCAAGTATTGCCCCAGCCTCGCATGGAGGGAGAGGTAAGGCAAGCGCCCTGCCTGGCCTCACATCGTTTCCTATTCCACGGCCCTTCCAAGTGTCAAGAGTGACCAAGCAGAGAAAGAAGCTAAAGGCTGGGGACAAGCTTTAAAGCCCCAGGCTGAAATGTACAAACTAAAAAAGATGAGAGAAAAGATACAAAGCAACAGCTTTTAAGAGTAAAATGAAGTCACCCAGGCCCCTTCTCTCACACCGCCTCTCCACAAGTTACTGAATATCAGATTCCACTTCTAAAGAAACAAAGCAGTCTAAAATTTGTTTAATACAGAAAGTATAATCATTTTTCTATGCTTATTTAAAAGGTAAGCTAATTTGACATCTTTAAGTGCACTTTTTAACTGAAACCTTAGAAATCATAATAGTAAATTATGTACATAATATGCAGCCTTCTATTTCCCCATTTTTGCCACTTCTAAGCTTTTCAGACATTCCAGGAAAAGCACCCAACCTTTCTGGAACTGTGGGTTTTTCATTTGTTTTTGTTCTGTTTTTAGAGACAGGAGAAGAAGCACGTTTATTTTTATTTTAGTTGTACATCTTGGTTGTTCACCCTGGCCGAGCTCCTTGGGATGCACGTGGACTGTGCTCAGCCAGAGGCAGTGGACCACTCCTCTACCAGGGCGTGCCTAGTATGGGTTTTTAAATGCAAAGCATAAACCCACTGAAGCTTCATTTTCCTATTCCCAGACAAGCCAAAAGCAGATGGGCTGAAGCAGACAACAGAGTGATGCGGAGGAGCCTGAATGGACAAGAGTGGAAGTCAGAGAGGACAAGAGAAAGTGTAGCTTGGAAAAATGATGCAGAGAAATCCTGACAGCAAAGTACACACCTTGGCATTGATATAAGGGTCAAAAGGGCCGTACTTTTTGAGTTCTTTGATCTCAAGAGCATTCTACAAAAAGGAGAGGAAAAGAAAATGTGATGATAAAATGGATGAAATATATCAAAGCAATACAAAGCCCTGAAGGGGCCCAACGCTAGAATGTGGATCTGCCCTCTGGAAGCCTCAAAAGGAAGTTGATGGGGAAGACAACCTCCAGGGCATGGCACTCATATCCCCTTATCCAAGCATCCAACTGGAACATATTAAAGCTTTTTAAATAAATCAATGTAGCACTTTAAACT
The DNA here is from genome assembly GCA_004363575.1 of Solenodon paradoxus. NCBI lineage: Eukaryota > Metazoa > Chordata > Mammalia > Eulipotyphla > Solenodontidae > Solenodon > Solenodon paradoxus. The sequence goes on from RJWH01000918.1 coordinate 215,112, forward strand.
ACTAACTAGGTCCATTAAGCTCTTCTAGCTATTGCAGACATCTTGCCCAGGCCCTGCCCCACCCACCTCCCTGCCAGATAGTGTCCACCTGTCAATGGATACTCTGCGTGGGAGGGGTTGTGAGCAGGACAAGCTTAAGCCATACTCAAAGGACTCAAGTATACAAGCAGTCATGTTCCAAGGCAAACAAAAGTGAGCAGAGACAGGATTAGAAATGATTGCTGACAATTTCTTAAATGAGAATGACTTTAATGGGGGATTAGTTGTTTCAACATTGAGGAAGAATATTAGTTAAGATCAAATTTCCTTTTACATTTCCTCCAGCTAAAAGACATTACCACTTAGCCAGGAGGAATAAAACTGCATTTAGATCTGAAAGAGACAGGTCTAAAGAGACAATTTTCATTCCTCGTGTTATAAAACAAATACCCTCATTGATAATCTTAAATGTCTGTTGCTTACCTGTCCAGGAAATACAGCTCAAAAGGGCAAAGGAAAGCTGATTAATAGCTGTACACACACACACACACACACACACACACACACACACACACACACACGTCCAAATCGAGAGATTTCAGAGCACTGCTTTAATTTTCTCACATCTCAGGGTGAAGCTGCCTTCTCTCAATCAAAATCCTGCTTTTAACAGTTCACTGAGAACTTGTGGGTCTTGCTGACAGATGGACCCACATTAGAATGAATTCCTATTTCTGAGGAATAACTCTGCTCTAATCCTAACTTAACAATCTCCTCTCAGCAAAGTCATCAGTAAAGTAGTCCTAAACTTACTGAGAAAGGGCTACACCCCTCTCATTCAGGCAACTGAAAAGCTAAAGTACCTGCTTTCACTCTGAGCAGAGAGGAAAACAGGACAATGGCTTGCTGTGTAGGGAAAGCCCATTTCCTCTCAAATAGCCATATGATCTTAGATTCAAACTGTAGGAAGCTTGTGTAGAACCTGCATAAACCCTTTCCCAAAGGGATACATGTAAGAAAGTGTAGTCTCAGCGTCCCTAAATCCATGGCCATTGTGAGATGTTTTTGCTAAAAGTGGTCTTTTTTTTTCATTTTCTAAAAATTCTGTGTTGTCAGCACATGCTTCATCTTGAGTTAACAGCAGAAGACATCACAGAAATGACCTTCACTCTGTTGACTCACTCTGACCTGCGCTCACATGCTGTGCGGGCTCCTTTAGCAACACCAGCAGGAGTACTTCCATTTCTACAAGTTCTGATGTATGAAAACCACAACGTGATTCACACAACACTGACTGACACAACTGGGAGTATTTCTGTTTACCATCTAAAGTTGCATTAGCACAATTTGTGATTAGTGAAGTCTACCAGTTTGAAATGGCCTCTAGACAATTCCACAAGATATGCATTATTTTTAATTTTGCACATGGAATCTTTAATTGTGCTACAGGACTACAGCAAATCTGCAGGATTCATCCTCGCAGTATAAAATTTCCTTAACTCTAAGAGGAGCACTACTGAGAAGAGGGCAGTTACACGAAGGGCATGAAGAGCTGGTTCCCTGAGATCTGAGCTTCAGGACTGAGACAACGAAGGGGCCGCCAAAGCCTTCAACGACTGAATGGAGGAACGTGTTCCTTCCTTCCAACCTGTTCGTTGACTTTGGTGTGTGAGGGCCCTTGATGGATGAGCAATCGAACTATCTGTGCATCTCCTTTCCAGGCTGCCAAGTGCAGAGGGTAACAGCCTTTAGAATCAGCCACATTCGTCAGCGCATCGTTCCTCAGAAGAACCTCGACCACATCCCTAGAAGGCAAAAATCAATCATGAGTTTGCTGAACCCAGAAGTCTTTCCTTTACAGCATAAAGTCCCTCCACAGATCGGCTCTCTTTTGGTTCCCCTTTCTCTACCTGAGCTGTTAACCAGGCTTTTCCTTCTGTTCCAGGAGCTCCTTGCATAGATGCTGATGTGCAGCCAAACTGCTGAGTCACCCTGCGCTGGCTTATCACCTCCTTATTTATCTAGGTTTTGGAAATAATCCATCTCTTTTCCACTATTTTGAAAACATCTAGTCCCCTTGTCTAAACCTTGCAGTGTTTCCTTATTTGTGATGTAAACAGCACTCGGGGATAGAATTTACATAAAAGTAGTCATGCAAGACAAATATCATTATTCACCACATTACTCAGAGCATTTCGTGATGTGGGAGCTGAAAGCAGACTAGCTGAGCAGAATTCAAGTTGTGGCAAACATAAGCCAGACACATACGGTATCATTTGATATATCCAGAAAGGAGGACTTGGCTTTCTTCTTGGTGACACCACTAATTAAGCAGATACAAGTGTATAATTATGCCCATGCACATGAGGTCAACGAAAATCCCCAATATAAATAAAAACAGCATCTAGAGATGAACTTGGCTAACGAGCTATAGTCATTTTGAGGTTCATTTTAATTCAGGTTATCCCACTATTCAAGCAGAGCGGGATCTCTGAATTTTAGCTTTGTCTAAGAAAGCTATAAAAAAAGACAGAAGGCTCTTATTCAACGTTTTAGATAAGTTTAGTGTAAAAGAAAACAACCATGGTCCCCCTGGCACACTGGAGTTAATTAGGCTGGACCAAATTCTGCACAAGTGATACAGAATACCGTAAATGATGAGGACCCAATCCTTGCTCAGAAAAATCTAAACGGTTTCCACTAATTCTTCCTTATAAACAGGAAACCTGGAATGGGGAAACTGCATATATGGGGAACCTATACATATGAATTAATTTTAATGTGTAGAATAAGCTAGTATAATTTAAAAAATGTAAAACAAAATGAAACTAAACTAAACCTCTGCTACTATGTTCTGTAGTATTATGGCTCAAGCTCTATTTAATACTCTCTCTTCTGTAACACTCTGGTCTCCATTCTTCCACAGCCCGTGAATCTTTTCCCTGCGCCCCACAGCTGTGCTGGCCCTCGCTGAGACATCGCATCTCCCTCACTTGAAGGATGCTACCCTCTCGGGACAGCCAAATCATCTAAACCTGTGCCTTCTTCTCTCCAACTGTCCCCAAAGCATATCTTCTTCAGAAAACTTCCCACAAAAATCCCACCTGATTCCTAATAACTTCTCTATACTTAAGAGAATTAAATAAGACATGATTTATATGTGTCCTACTTTCAAAGAGGTTCTTTTACTTATAACCTCTCTCCACTTGAGAATTAAGACATTATTTACAAAGTTATCTCAAAGTGGTTCTTGTTGTCACATAGCTAATTTTATGAGTAAAAAGACAGAGTAAATAAATAACCACTTTAACAGAAGGCAAGTTTCACATGACCGGTCTATTTGCAATTTATAAAGAAGCTGGTTATCTAACAGGCTATCCAGCTCTAGCTGTCCCAGACGTGATCTTCGCCTTTAGATGATTGTATAGTACTCAACATTGCAGAGGGGGAAAAGGATAAACAGAAGAAAAGGTAAAACTTAACCCTTTGGTTACAGGTCTTTTTTGGTTTGATGTTTAAATCACACACTAAAGATAGAGAGGAATTTTGGAGAGACTGGATTTTGCTTTTCTGTTCTCAGTGCTTAGTAATCCCGCATAGAAACCAAAAAGAATCCAACGGCCTGGGCTCTGAGAAATGAGGTAGCATATAACTAAGGGAGTAATACTTACTTGTGGCCATTCAAGGCAGCATGGTGCAGAGGCGTATACCCAGTGCTGTCAACACAGTTCACATTTGGCCCTCTCCAGATGCTATAGAGGGGGCAAAAAAAGACTGACATCACAAACCACATTTAGAGACAGCTTCTTGGAAGAGAAATCTGTGTGGTATTTGTCAAACTGGTTACTTCCAAATGACTCCTGACAAAGAACAGCAGTTATTTACCACAGATACGCACAGCACTGAGAGTACACAAGGGTTCACCGAAGAGGGTGTCAGGTGTCCAGACAACTCGGCCAGCATTTAAGAACTTGCTCTTCTGCATCATTCTCCTCTGTTAACATCATTATTCACTCAGAATGTGACTTATGCCTCCAAATACTCCCAGGACTGTAAGAACAGCTCATTGAAAGGTCATCGAAAATATCACTGAACCAAATCACTCAGTCCGTCACAGGTCACTGAAAACCCATCCCTGTGCTGATTACTGAAGTCTGGAGACCTCACCAAAGGTCAAATAATCAGGACGATTCAACCAGCAAAGACCAGGATCAAAGAGACTATTTAATAAAAGCAACAGGATACATGTGTTAAGATGGGAGAGATACCAAAGGACAACTGCTAAGTTTTCCACATTTAACCAATCGAACATTGTTATCAAAATTGTGGGGTTTTGTGTTTTGTTTTAATATTGAGCCGTTCTTTCATTGTCGGCATAAACCTTATTTGACCACTACCCATTATGGTCATGTTGGTGAATTCTACTTGAGAGTCTCTGCTTGAGAGTACTTTACTTAGGATTTCAAATCTACAGTCATTAACAGTGAGGCTAATCTAAAGATTTTGCTTTTTGTGCTATTGCTATTCGATGGTCTCAGAATTAGGTTTGGGTCACAGATCAGCTGGGTAGCTATACACCCATTTCTGTATTCAGGAGTCATTAATACAGAAATCTAATGTTATAAAACATCACCAGTAAAAGCATCTGGACCCAGAGCCTTAATACTCCAATGTTGGAAGCAGCATTATTTGTAACATAATTTTTAAAAATAACCTAAAGTTCATCAATAAAGAAATGACTATGAAAACTAAGGTATAGACAAGAGTGTCACATACCATTTATAGGGTTATGTAATAAAGCAGGAAAGAAAGGACAATATAATGTTAAGGAGAAAAAAGAAACAAAAGTATAAATAATATATAGAAAAGCTCTGTGAGGGAACTTTCATCAGGATTATGGATTGAGTACGCAAGTTTACTCCATCTCCTATCTAAAGTTCCACAAGTGACAGAAGCAAATCCCAACCTACACCACAGACCCATAGTAGAACAACAGGTAGGCTGAATCCTAAGGAAATAAAAAAGATGTCAGCAAGTAACTGACAATGTTAAGCAACTAGAATTGCTAAAAGGCAGAAATCAGACATGGCCAGACCTACAGAGACACAGCATAGAAGAATACAAATTCAGATAATTACAAAATATTTTTTCACCTATCGGACTGACAAACAAAAATAATTATGCTATAAACTGTTTATAAATATCAGGGAAGCAAGTACTCAAATATCACTGGTTTAAGTTTAAATTGGTGAATTCCTTTGGGAAGACAATTTGGCAGCATCCACCAAAACCAAAAATAGGCATTCACTCTGAGCCAGAATTTCCAGTTCCAGGCAATCATCCAACAGAAACACTTGCACATGTGTACAAGGACACATGCTTGTGGAGGATTACTTCGCTGTCAGAGTAAAAACTAAAAACTTAATGTCAATCAATATGTGAGCAGATAAATTTCAGATCTATAAAATGATTTATTACATAATCATTAATAACAATAACAACAACAAAAGAAAGAAAAGAAAACACATTGGGCCTATATGTCCTGACACAGAAAGATTTCCCAAGACATACTGTGCTCTATAGATAAGTTTTTTTGTTTGGTGTTGGTTTTTTAAAATCCATTCATTGTTAAAAGAAATAGAAATGCAAAGAGATGGAAAGACATTCCATGCTCATGATTGGAAAGAATTGACACTGTTAAAATGGTCAGCTTACCTGAAGCAATATAGAGACAGTGCAATTCCCATAAAAATTCCATTGGCATTTTTCAAGGAAACAGAACAAAAACATTTAATTTGTATGAAATCACAAAAGATCCCAAATAGCCAAAGCAATCATGAAAAAAAAAAAAAAAAATAAGAGCAAAAGTGAAGGTATTCCATGCTTAGATTTCAAACTATTCCACAAAGTTATAGTAATCAAAACAGTGTGGTACTAGAATCAAAAGTGATACACAGATCAGTGGAAAGTAGTATGGAGATTTCTCAAAAATTTGAGAATGGAAATGTAATATGATCCTGATATTCTACTTCTAGGTATTCACTAAAAAAATTAAAATTTTAATTTGAAGAGATACATACATCCCCATGTTTATTGCAGCACTGTTTACAATAGATAAGAAATGGAAACATTAAGTGTGCACTGAGAAGTGGGCGTAAAAGTACAAAATTCTGCCATTTGCAACAAATACTGGATGTTCTCACTCATATGTAGACTATGCAGAGACAAAGCAGACAGGCAAGCAAAAACTAACCCATGGTCATTGACGACTGAGGCCATGAGAGGGGAAAGGGGCAGTGGGTGGGAACCAAGGATCGTGGGGGTCCAAGGACAGTGGTGGAGGACTATTAAGAAATGTGATGATGGGCATGATGTATTAGCATACATTTGATAAACATGAACCTGTACATCTAAACTTGTATTCTTCTGTAAATCAAAGTTACCTTGATTTTTAAAAAGTCATTATATAAGACACAAAATACGAGTCTCCATTTTATTGACATATATGTGTATGTCACACACACACACACACACACACACACACACACAACCTGTAAGCAGATGACAACTGGAAAAAAATGCTTATCAGGTGTTGAGACTGGTTATCTCTGGGAAAGAAAAATGTGTATTGGGGGGGGCGCTACGGAATGGCAGAGATTTTCATGTTCAGCTCTCTATTTTCCCATGCTATTTAAAATGCTTACAATGAGAATGTATTCATGTAGTATTTTTTTAAATAATATTTTAAAAGAAAGGGAAAAGAACCTATGTACAGAGAAGAAAAAGAGCAATGAAATGTTAAGAATAAACGGCTGCATGTGTGTGTGACATGAGCCAATTTAATGAGCATATAGATATAAAAATCTTTGGATAAATTTTAAGTGAAAAGAGAAAATACATTTGCTTTGCTCTTTAGATTATTTATTCATTGACCATTAAAGATGCTGGCGCTAGTGCAGGGGCCAGAGGCATCTCCTGGTGTCCCAATCCCTCACTAAGCTTGAATTCCTAGAGCACCCTCCAAACAAGACTTAAAAGCAATTATACCTCTTTGTCCCACTTGTAAAACGACCTCACTTTCTAAACCAAAAAATCATACTTGTGCTTGACAATGGATTAGAATAATGGAAAGTGAAATGGCTCTGGGAAATCTAGGAGGTTACAGCTTTCATAGTTATTTTCAAATTGCCCCACAAAACAAAAGATCATCACTCTATTATAAAATAGGTGACAGCAAGAGTAAAAATAAAAACTTCTTTGCCCTAAATCACAAGCTTGAATCAGTGGCAGATCCAAAACTCCCATTTACGGACCTCTTGGCATGCGGTCAAATAAGTACTATATGATCTAATCAGGATGACAAGACGAAGTAAGCATGCATTAGCACAAGTCTGTACATAATTCAATGGCAAGATGACTGGAATAAACCAACAGGCGTTGGGAAAGAGAAAGACTATTTCAGGTTAAAGCAGTTGAGAGCACAGGCCTAAATATCCCATTAGGAATCTGCTATCTTCCACCATCTCAATCCAGGTCCTGAAGTAATATTGAAACTGAGATGTAAAAGCCCTGCTTTTAACAGAAAGGCAAAACTGAGCAAGCCCAGTACCATTTTCTAATTTTTATCTCCATGTCTTTGGTTTAAAGGTGATTAAGTTTAGCTGTCATAGGCCAGCACTAAAAAACACCCTCAAAACAATTTAAAAAGACAAAGAAGAAAGAAAAGGCCTTTCCTGCAGAAAGCTGCAACATTTCAAGTAGGAAGGCCTTTTTTTCTCCCTTTATCTTTAGCATTTCCTCCAAATGTCCACCTAGAAATGTGGTGGAATGGGAAATGTAGTCAACAAAACCTAAATGAAAATGGAGAACTGTAATCTCTGCTTGGAAGTTTAGCTTTAGACAGGATGGTAGTAACATCCCCCTCCACCCAAGCTTCTTCCTTTCTGGCAGCCCAAGAAAAGAGCTATTTTCAATCTAGGTCTTCCTCCCTATCACAGCTGTTCTATTAGGTTTTTCTAAAACAGCACCAATGAGCCGCTCACCAACAAACAAAAGCAGAACACAATACCTGAAAAGAACCAGGAAAAGCAAAAGATTCTGGAGGCTTCCTGACGATGTAGAAATCAACAGCGGCCCCTGACTAGCAGAACAAACCCTCGGAATAATCTTGACGGGTCTTAGATTTGTCATAGCAATCCTGAGAGAAGAAAACTACAGAACCTAGGTTAAGAGCTTGAGGTCTGCAATTAGCTGACTTAATCTGATGCCTCAGTCATTTGTCAGTTGTATGACCTGGGACAAGTAAATCCTTCAAACCACAGCCTCTGCATCTGTAAATTATACGGTGAAAGGCCTGCATGGACTTACATGGCTCGTGGAACTCAGAACCGAACTGGCTTAAACCAGTTTAATAACTTTAGGGTTGAGGGGCCTAAAATGTGTCTCAGCAACCTACATTTTGAAATGGCATCTGAAGACAGTGGGAGGGCAAAGAAGAATATTAGTGATGGAAACCTGTGGCTTTTTAATCCCACCTCAAAGGCCACCATTGATTTAAAAACTAAGTACACATTTACATATGGCAGAGGTGACTCTGGAGGTACTTATGAATTAGCACAGGTCACACAGAAATACAACACACTAGACAGTGAGACAGGTGCCAAACGAGGTCCTGATCATGGGTCACCCGTGTATGTATTCAACAGATACTGTGAAGTGTGTGCTCTAAATATCAGGCACCATTCTATAGGCTGGAGATCTAGCTGGGAAAAGACAGTTTCTGCTCCCATGGAGCTTGAATTCTAGGCGAAGGGAGAACAAGCAAATAAATAAATAGCCAGCATGATGCCAGGTAGTGACACATGTCATAAAGGAGCAACGGAATCAGATGAAGCAAAACACGGGGATAAAATGTGACAGAAATGACACTTTAAATTAGGGACTCAGGAAAGTCCTCTATAAGAACTGTTCTCTTTGAGAACAGATTTGAATAAAGTGAAGGCATGAACATTCTGAGTATCTGAGAAAGACAAGCAGAAAGAGCACCAAATGTAAAAGCCCTAAGAACAAATATGCTTGACATGTGGCTGTAGAGAAAGAAGGAGCAGGGAGTGCGACCTGCAGGGATAAGACTTACAAAGGATACAGAGGTGAGTTTAGATCGACAAAAGCATCCACTAAGCACCTACTACATGCCAAGCTCTGGGCTAAATGACAGCTAGAAAAAACCAGGGAGGGTATAAAGTCTAAGCTGAAGGAAAGGGGGAGCAATTGCAAAGCAAGAGGAAGAGGTCCAAACTCTAAGGTCCAAAACCATGATAAGTAGACATTGTCTCTAAGAGGGACTAGGGGCTCTTCCTACCTGATATAAAAGGTATACCAAACATCCATATTTAAATTAATTTATTATTCTTAAGATCTAAACAAAAATCAAGCAAAAACTTGGGGTACATTGCTCAAAGTCCCTGAGACATCGAAGGACAGCAGCAAATACACGGAGACACTTATTCTGTCCAGTACAGAAAATGGCCCAGCTCAAATATTCCCTGATCCTCACCGCCATTCCATATTGCAATATTAATCTGAGATTTTCCAGATCATCCACTTCATCTTCACCACAATGCTTACCACTTGACCTTGAGCCAAGTGAAGTCCTTTATGGTGCTCATCGGTACGATATATTTTAAGCCCTTTAGGGGGAATCCCTCATGTTCCGAAGAGCATAGCACTATGCAAGGAATTGACCTAGAGTCACCCGTTTGCAACTTCTGTACTGCTTTTACCAACTGGCTACCGCAGTGTGGTGACAGGGTCTCTAAGCAGTATAATAAACTTGCTACATTTGTATCCATTAAAATGTCAACAATTCCAGATGCTACATATAATACTGCATTGAGATGACTGTGCATCAAACAGAGAGACAGGTGAACCTTAAGTGGGAACCAAAGTGCTTGTCCGCCTTTCATCTGTTACTACTCTGTGGGAACAGAGTTGCCGACCAAAGGATATCCTAACGTGGCTCTTACCTGGCATAAGCTTGTTTCATGTGGTGCCCAGGTATTTAACTGCTTACAAGTAAAGCCATCTCAATAGGCCAGCAGCGTGTCCAATTTCGTTCAATTCGCTAAATGTTTATGCACTGCCTTTCATATGCCAGGGTGCTTGTCTCCACCACCGAGTAGAGCGGGGAAGTCAGATAAGTAAACAAACGATAGTACTGTATGATATGTGACTTTTTTGAAAGGAAATATGAAAAAAGAGTAGCTCATGGGAAAATAGGAATAAGGATGCTTTGCCAAAGAGGAGATACCTGAGGAAAGCTGTAACGTTTAGACGGAATCTATCAGGTAGGAGAGACAAAGAGAAAGCCCCTAAATTCAAGGTCTGCCCAGCAGTTCCGGCAAACTGGGGCAAATTCCAGCAACCGTGAGTGGCTTGAGCAGGCAAGTGAAAAAATGGTGAACACAAGGCTAGAGAGGCAGGCAGAGCCAGATCATGAAGGGGTCTGTGTGCCTACTGAAAGTTTCTAGCAGAGAATAAGCAGATGTGCATTTTATAAAAACCCTTCTGTTGACAGCTGGAAGAACCTAGAGAACCCAGAGGGTCAATTCTTTTTCTTTTCTCTTTTTCCCATTTATTAAAAAATTCATTGCGGGAACATTGCATCATCCTATTATTCATATTTAAGGTATGCGCCATCATAAATCAACGTTCGCATACAATAAAGCTTACTACCAACAATCCGATTCTATTCTTCATCATTTAACTGACCCTTTTTATTCTACTTGCCCATCGCTCTTCCCCTTCCCTTCTGGTAACATCTAACTTAAATATATACACCTATACTAAAAGTTTATTTTGTTTTGCCTCACTAGCTCTTTTGTTTCTCTGTAAACCACATATAATTGAAATCATACAATGTCGTAAGTGCGTGCTATCTATAAGTGACCCAGCAAAACATTACAGAATCTTTTACTACAGAATGTGAAAGAAAGCACACTAATAACTCTAGAGTTTATAGATAGTATCTAAGTTGAATTAGTTATCTATTTGTTCCCCCCGGCTTTGATGGTCAATTCATTTTTCACCACACTGCTGTGATAGCCTGACATATTTCTGAACTTGAAAAAAAAAATCCCACTAAACAGTTATATAGATGACAGACTGGAAGGGTCTGTGACTAGGTCTAGGGAGCCCAGTTGCAAGTTAGCAATTCAGACACGAAGGAAGGGCCTGAATAAAGGAGTGGTAAGGAGGATGGACAAACAGGGATAGATTCAATAGAAGAGTCAGAATGTGTCAATGAGGTGAGTGGCATAGGAGTAGGTGCGAAGTGAACAATTCAGTGGCTAACAAGGAAATTCAGGAAGAAAATGGCTTGCCTGATTTGTGATTGCAGTAGTTTGAATTAGGAGAAAAGAGAGGGAAGGAAGGGACGGATTTGGATTACTTGAGGCTGAAATGCATCGGACTCACACATGTAAATGTCTAGTTTATAGATGAGTCTGAGGGTCCGGAATACCTTGTTTACATAGTTATGTTTAAAAGGACACGGTTCAGATGTTTATATGCATGCATGTTACTGTATTTGAAATACTGTGATTGCCATTTTATAGGACAGAAACCAAAGTTCAAATGCCTTGCTGTTCACTATAAAGCTACATCTTACTTCTAGTACATATTCATTTCAGTTTCTCCAGGCTCTTGACCTTGACTGCTCAGAAAAAAGGAGCGGTGTGGATGTTTGCTCCTGTATTAGTTCTCAAGAGGTTAAAGACTCTCAGGAAAGGCCTTCTCTATCGCTGACTCTGTGAAGAGGGAGTAATGGCAATGAACTTGAAGGGGCAAGAGAGGTTCTTGGCAGCTCTCCATCATTTCTTCATTAAATCATTAAGATCTAAAGAGGAGCTTGTCTCATCAGACTTTTTCTGCCAAAGACCTTTACTGTTTTCCTCCTTGGTTATCACAGCAAAGACAGCTTTATCTCTGAACCTTGGGGAGAGTTGGAAGTTTTCCAACACAATAAAAAGCTGTCAAAAGTGAGTTTATTAATTTTTAAAGAATTTAAATGAATTTGACACATCCTTACTGAAATGCTTTCTGTGTACTTAACTGTTGACGATAAAAGGAGAGAAAACAAGGAGCCTAAGGAAAGCATCTCTATTGCTAGAGCAGCTTTGGAGAAAGACAAAACTTACAGACACGACCCCATGCCGCCCCAAGCAGTGCCAAAGAAATTCTAAATAACTGGGGAAAAATGAACCAGTTCTGTTCCCTCTTGAACCCTGCTAAAATAAGAGTAAAAACTAAACAAACAAAAAGGGAACAAGAGAGAGATGGGAAGGGTCAATTATTAGGGAAACCAGGTGAAAGAGAAGGCCAGGGATGATGAGGAACTAAAACAAGGGCTGAGGATTATTCCGTGCAAGGAAATATTAGGCCACCAGGTCTCTGATCACATCCAGAACAGGCAGTAGACTATTACTCATGTACTCACACAGGAGAAAGTGGATGTCTTCTGTGAAGAAACTAAAACAGATGGTCTCTAGACATAGGGGTATTAGAACAGCAGAGAGTAGGGAGGGGCACTGTACTGAAAGCAGAGGCCCTAAAGGAAATCGACATCCCAAAGGAGGCGATTCCAGCCCTGCAAACCCACTTGGCTCCCAGAATGCTGGCAGCCCCACCCAACTCCCAAATAGGAGGTTGGAAGATTCTTTCCTCAAGAAACCAAAGGACTCCACAGAAAAGCTGAATAAATGCTGACTTCTGGGGTTCCCCAACAAAACAGGTGGGTTGCTACCCAATCACCCCATATTGTGTGAAAAAACATCCTTGACAAGTTCCTTCTACCTCTGTACAGATCATTCAATCAGTTTTGTGTCTCTTAAATAAAAATGACAACAAAAGATACATTTGAGAAATACATTCGACATTAAAATTGACTATAAAACAAATGGAATAAAAGGACTCCAAGAAACAGAAACAAGGAAGCAAATAAAACTCAAAAAATAAAAATCTGTTATCACATGAAAGCAGGATTAGAAAAAACTGGAAGAATCAGTGCAAGGTTCTTATGTTATGAAAGGATAGTAGAAATAAAAATACAAACAAAGAACTAAATGATAAACTTAAGTAAATCTCTCACGAAATGGAACCAAAGAAAGAGATGGTATATATGAGAGAGAGAAAATAGAGGACCAACAGTTCCAGAGAAAATAAAGAAGTAGAAAATTACCATATAAATAAGTATTTTCTAGGAACTGAAAGATATGAATTTCCAGTTGAAAGAGTCCATCTACGCTCAGTACAATGAATACCTTTTTAAAAGACCCACCCCAGCACAAAGTGGAATTTCAGAATATGGTTTAGAATACACGGGATAAAGCGAATACAGTTTACAGAGAGGAAAAAAAAATAGTTCACATGCAAAAGACTGACTAGCATCAGAATTTTCAACAGTATTTCTGGAAGCTATAAAACAAAAGAGCAATGCTTTCAAAATTCTAAGGTGAAATGATTTCCAACCAGAATTGTATAGCTGACAAATGATCAGTGGAGTATGAAAAGAGAATAAAGATACTTTTAGACAAGTAAGGTCTGAAATGTTACCTCCCACACACCCTTTAATCAGGAAGCAACTGAAGGATATGATCTACCAAACAAATGAGCAAACCAAGAAAGAGGAAGACAGGAAATGGGGAGGAAAAGAAAAAGGGTGAAGGGAATCTGATGTGCAGTAAGTCTCACGTACAGGGGACTGACCAGACCATCTCTGGAGGAAGAAGGACTCTCCAGGCAGGTGTCTTCAGGAGAAAATGAAACTAACAAGATCAGCTGATGTGTCTGCCTGGGGCATGAAAACGAATGCGGGATTTAAAATCACATTTATAATTTGGAATGAAGAGTGAGATGAATAGGAAACTCAGAAAATCAACAAGGGAAGCGGTTAATACACTGTACAAGAAAAAAAGGACTGCAGTAAAACTAACTGGTTCAGAAAGTGCGTAATACTTGTAAACATAAGTAATAATATAAACATAAACATTAAATATTGATGTAACTAAAACTGTGATATGTTGGAAGGAAGAAGCAATGGGTTGAGGGAGTGCAAGAAAGCTAAACCCTCCTCCTCTCCCATAACAAAGGCTGACAAAGGAGGTCTAATATTTTTTAATGAAAAAATAGCAGCATAAGCATAATCATCAGAAATATGGAGGAAGCATCTGAAGAAAAAGCTAAGAACTGCAAATGACTGCTTTCCTGGAAAGGGACACAGAAATAAATAAATGGCCTTCTGGTAAGAATGGTGACAAAATGATTCTGACACTGCATGACTGGACGAGCCCTTGTCAATCATGAAATGTTTAATTCTGGTACTTTGCCTTTTGTGGCATTGTGTTTTTGTTTCATGAAAGTGATGAAAGGCAGTGACTTTGTAAGGTTTTTAGTTTTTTTGGGGGGGGGCAGTGGGAGAGAGGAAGGAGAGGGAAGGAGAGGTGGCGGGAGAGAGAGAGAGAGAGAGAGAGAGAGAGAGAGAGAGAGAGAGAGAGAGAGAGAGAGAGAGAGAGATGGGAAAGGCAATGCCCCCATTTAACAGCACATGTGACTCAACTCCAGCAACCTCGGCAGGATGGCCTCCTTGTTTCACACAGTCAACAAGGAGATTCCCTCCTGCTAACGACAACTGTCTTTGATAGACATACTGGTTATATGCAACGTTGCTTCTCCAGCATTCTGTTCTGGGCCCTTCTGCTTTTAGTTCCTTAAAAGCAGGCTGGTTGGAAATGTCGTACACTGGCTCTGAGCAGTGCATTTTCAGTTACACTGCTTAGGTAAACCCAGCAGTGTCTATCAGCGCCTACAACAGGAAGGGGAAATCTGAAGAGCAGCATGAAGAAATGCAGAGTGAAACTGCTCTTTCACTATGGACATGACCACCTGAGACGGGCACATGCCACTGCAAGCTCTCTGCTGTCACTATGATGCATTCATGAGGGGTAATGTACACATCAACTTTTACCAGTCGCACTTCCCTCATGGTCTACACTATTCTTTTGGGGGCCCTTACTTTTCTTGAATGAACCAATTTGCTTTAACATGGTTTCTTAACCCTTAAGCAGTCACTGCTTCTGTTCCACAACTGTAAACAAGGCACAGGACTTCTGAATGGCAAGAAAATGGTCTCCAGGGTTCAAAATTCCGATTCGAAGTGGAGACTTACTCAATGTGCTCACTCACACTGCATGCTCCGTGACAGCAGGGCGCCCTCCTGTCCTGCACCACTTTAAGCTGCAAGCACACAATATACCTGGTACACTGTCACTACTCCAATATGTGTGGCGGACAGGAAGTGAGGGGGGAAACCACTGAGCTCTTCTAGGTACCTTACAATAAATAAGACCAAGTCCCTGCCCTAAAGAACCTCAGAAACATAGGGGAAAAAAAAAAATCATAATGTAATGTGATACTTGCTATGAAAGAACTGTGTAAATGCTAAGGGATAAAATTCCATGAGCTAGAAAAAGGGATGAAGAAGTATTACAAACAGGGAAGACTGTGATCACACTGTGGCCAAGGTGATGTTCGAACACAGACACCGCCCAGTTTTCCTCCAACAGGGTCTTCTTTCCCCGAACACCAGGCACTCACGCGTCTTCCCCAGCTCTCATTCCACCGTGCCTCTTCAACTTCCACTACGTGTTGAACAAAGCTCTTCTGAGGGAAGTCTTTCCTTTTCTTTCCAGACCAGACAGGGCTCTTCATGAGGTACTAGAGCTGTACTTGGCTTCCCACAATCTGAGTTTAGAGCTCTGTATGCATTATTATTTGTCTTTCTCAGGAGACCACAAGCAACTTAGGAAAAATCCAAATATGTCCTATATTTATCACTGTATCCTCACTTTTAACTAAGCAAGGGTTCAGTGGGTAAGAGAAATCCACACATAAAGTCATGAGGGAGGCCAACTATTAAAGAAAGGTATGGCAATCATTTTTAATTATAGAAGTTATTTATAACAACTCAAATATCTTTCGTCAAGTTATGGGTAAATAATACTGCACAGATTTGAATAGAATGATACCATTCTAAGGCTTGCTACCTAGAAAGACTAAAAGCTATGCTTCTTCTGTTAGCGAGTTTGAAAAAGTGCCTCTAAGAATGATTTGTTCCCTGGCTTGTCAAAGTCCAGAGGCTTAACTGGAGTCATGGTAGAAAGACAATCAGTTTGGGTTTGGTGGTAAAGATGCCTCCCAAGAAACCTGAAGTCCTAACTTGCATCTATTAACCCAGTGTAATTATTAACAGCCCCCTGAACTGGACAATAAATTATAAGATCACTTTATTCCATCTGGACCTTGAGGCCCCTTTCTTGGGATTTAGCCTCTAAAAATCCTAAATATAACAACTAACATTTATTAAACATTTACTGTGAGTCAAGTATGCCTTATGTGGATTAAAGAACACACTATATCCTTTCTCACCAGAACTCAGTAAGAAAATGCTAGGAACTGACAAGTGTGGAGATGACTAACTTCCTCAGGGTCACATGGATGATAATGGTTTAATTCCAAAATATTAAACCACTGTGCTATATACAACTTCCTGGAAAATCACTCTCTCCTTGATGTTTTTCTCCTTCTTAAATAAGATGAATTCCCCACAATTCACATTCTTTCATTTCTACCCTGCTTCACACATTCCCCCGCCATCCCATCTCAGTCATTCTGTTGGGCTCTTTTTCTTTCTCCAGGTCATAGAAAACCAATAAAGAGAGAGAGGCCTATGTTCTAGGTAGAAAATGAGGCCCAGAGGGAAATGAGAAGAGGTACTTAACTGAAGCTCTCCCATTAACATTTCCAGAAATCCAATTAGCCAACCAAGTATGTTACTTAAGGTAGTTATTGAAAGATCTAAACGGACTGGATTAATCTAATCTTAAAGTATTGAAGATGATTATTTTGTTGTTTTTAGGAAATTAAAATAACAAAATATTTCAGCATAGAAATGAATATATGCAAAGAGATGAGCACTTAAATTAAATTTTATTACCAGACTCTAGGTCTTACCTATATTACATATATTTCCTCAGTGTCCCAAGCACCACAGACAAAAATGGTATTCTGAGGTGGCTAATATGGAAGCTGAATGTTAAAGATCTAAGGGCTTTTTTGCCCCACACACGTAACTAACCTAAGTGATCCCTGGACTTGACATAAATTAGGTGCAAAATCTCTAGTAAGTCATTTAGCTTCTATGTAAAATGGAGATGCCACTTGCCTTACTCCTATGTTCAGAGGTTTATTTCATAGAATGAATGGAATATGTGTAAAAACTTATTAACTGAAATTAATTTAAAATATAAGAGGTTGGCATCATCTAAAGTGAGGTAAGCCACTCTAAAGAATGAGGCAAGTGTATATTCTGACATGAAAAAACATGTAAGATATATGAAGTGGAAAATGCACCTGCATAATAGTATATAGAGTATGATCTCATTTCTACAAGAGCAGCATATTTTTCTAAGCCTATACCAACATTTATAGAAGGCTACAGACTGAATGGTTCTGGAGGTAAAGCATGTACTGCTATTATAAAAAAAAAATGTAGGTTTCTCTCTCTCTCTCTCTCTCTCTCTCTCTCTCTCTCTCTCTCTCTCTCTCTCTCTCTCTCTCGCCCCCTCCCTCCCTCCCTCATTGACTTTGGTGCCTGGTTTTTTAGCAAAAATCTTGGTAACTCAATTTAGCGAGTGTCCCTCGCCCTTGATATTGAATCAAGTTGCTCATCCCTGTCTTTGGCAAGAATCACGTTAGGTCTGTTTAGCAAGAATCACCCTATTCTTGATGTCTCCTTTTAGTAATTTTCCAACCACTGACCCCTTCACCCCACTCAGTGGCTATAAATCCACACTTGTTCTTATTGTATTTGGAATTGAGCCTGATTTCTCTCCTCTACTGCAAAACCTTATTTCATTAGTCTTAAATAGAATTCGTTACTGTTTTAACAATGTCAGAATATTTTTTCTTTAACAACACAACATAATACTACACGCACACACATGCAAACACTCTTTTATATCTGAATGCAGCAAGAGTTATTCCAGAGAGAGATGGGTTTCCTATTATGAGATTTGTAAGGGAGTTCTTTTAAGGAGGGGTTCTGGAGAAAATTTATTTCTGGATTTGACCTCTTTTTTTAAAAAGCCTCCAGTGATCTTTGATTTTTCCAGCCTCTGGAGGATGAAAATCAATTACTCCCCTTTGCTTTAGAATGGAGCTTCAATTACAGAGGCAAAGAACAAGTCTGCCCCCAAAGGTTTCAGTATTGGTCCCTAAGGGAGGGGCTCGAATAGGTCAGTGATTTCAAAGGCTAGTAGATTTTAGGAGACATTGTAGGAAATGTACATAATAATTATGTACTGAGAGTTTGAGTGATGATGAAATTCCAGGTGATGTATCAACTGGGGGTTACTAAATCCCTGCTATTCTGCATCCTAAAACAGTTTACAAATGTGTCTCTACCTCTCCATTTCCAAAGTTACTGCCTCACTCCAGAAATAACCTCCACAATGATCTTAACTGCCTCGAGAGTCTTCCCTCCGTGGATACACCCTTGTGGAGTAGCAGTTAAGTCAATCACCTCCAAAGAAGCAAGCCACATACACCTGGGTTCGGAGTCCTGGGTCCAGAGGGAAACAACTGGTGTGAACAACTAAATAAAAATAAAACGCTTCTTCCTCCTCTCTTCCTGCCTGCCTGCCTACTTGTCTTCATTCCTGCCTGCACCTTTCCTTTAAAAAAAAAAAGAAAGAAAAGTCTTTCTCCATGAATAAAAACAAAAAGTACTCTCTACGATGTTGTCAGCTTTCTAAAATGCATACCCAAACAAAGTTTTTCTTCTAAAGAGCTTTGATGACTCTAGAAAAAACTTCCTAGCCTGACAAGCAATAAAGGCCTTCCCAAGCTACCCTCAGTTTCTTTTCTGATCCCACCACCATCCACACTCCAGTATGCACCCTGGGTGCCAGCAAGGTGCTGCCTGTCTAGTATTGGTGGTGATCCCCACCTTCTGATCCCCCTGCCTTAGTCTGTGTGAAATCTCAAGTATCCTTCAAAGTCCTAATGAAATGTCACCCCACTTCCTAGGATGAATTAACTTGATTCACAGTGCTTCTTTATAGGTCTCTACCTAAGACATTGACTATATACTATGTTCTCTTTATTTACAACAAACCCGTTGCCTACATCAGACAGTGAGTTCCTCAAAGACAGGGGCCTTGTTTTATTCACCACTCAGTGTCCAATGCCTAAAACCATCCTGCCCCAAGCCTTAACTTTATAGATGGGGAAAAAGAGTGAGAAGGGGCAGCTACTAATTGGCTGAGCCAGACTCAACCCAGGCTGTCTGTCTCCCAGTGAAATGCTCTTTTCACTACATCACGCTTAGATCAATCCTCGTTGTTTCCCCATCTGACACTTGTCCTCAACTCTCTCCTTTGATCATCTTCCCTGCCCTTCTCCTCTTAATCCTCTTCGTGAAGTGACATATCAAGAGTCTTGGGCACTCAATATGGTAAACAGATAAATAGTCTAATTGTTAGGACTCAGTCATCTTCCTATTGGGGAAATCTAAATCTGGGTGTGAGGAATGGTCTGGTACTGAGAGGTCAAGTGAAAGGAAAGGGGTGATGAGTCTATGAGGTTAGCAAAGGATGCCAGACTCTCCTAAGAGACGATGCACAGCCACCAACGCCCTGCCTGGGCTAACCTCTGGCCTGCCTGGCATCTAGTTCATGGCAAAGTTCTTTATTTACATGCTTTCGTTTACTCTGAACCTAGACAGGATACAAGTAACCAGTCCCTTCTCAGAATCATTTTACTAGATGATTTCTTTTCTAAAAACAACATTCTGTTCTTGAAGAAAATGTGGAAATTATTTCTGAAAAT
The DNA here is from genome assembly GCA_004363575.1 of Solenodon paradoxus. Classification (NCBI taxonomy): domain Eukaryota; kingdom Metazoa; phylum Chordata; class Mammalia; order Eulipotyphla; family Solenodontidae; genus Solenodon; species Solenodon paradoxus. The sequence continues at coordinate 235,035 of RJWH01000918.1, forward strand.
ATATATTTACAGGTTAGACAGATCAAATTTTGCTACATTAAGCTTTTCTGTTAAACTAATTTTTCTAAGTTATTTCTCCAAAATGTAGTAAGCACTGCAGCCACTTAGTTGCAACTTCCGTTGGTGAAAATAGCTGAACAAGGCAGATTACTTTGGGGAAAAAAAACCTGACTTTAACCAAATCCAGATTTTCTCACTTTCTTTGTCTCTATTTATAATATGTTTAAATTGAGTTTAATCCCAGAGACTGTCTCAGGAACTCAATGAGATCTGTATTTAATCAGCTCCCCAAATCTGCTCTATTTGCCGAATTCCTTTTTGTAGCTTGCCCAACAGGCACCTAGTACCCTGTCCTTGGAGTCTGTCCAAAAATAAGCATTCACTGTATGACTAAAAAGCTTGGCACGCGCCTGGTTAAAAAGCAAGGCCATGCTATGTGAAGATTATCAAGGAAACAGTTGCCTAGATTGGCGGGCTGTCCCACAAGCAGTCTTTTTTAAAAAAGAAAGATGCAGGCAGGAACGAAGGCGAGTTGGCAGGCAGGCAGAGAAGGAAGAAGCATTTTATATTATTTTTATTTAGTTGTTCACACTGGTTGTCCTCCACCCCAACACCCTCCCAACCCCGCAGAGTCTGGGACTTGAATCAAGGGGTTTGTGGCCTTGCATTCCTTTGGAGGCAATTGACATCCCTGGTACTTTACCAGGTGCGCCACAAACAGCCTTATGCTTCTTAAATTTTAAGTGTTCAAGTCAAGAGGCAGACATTATAACCAAAACTCTAAATGGGAAGAAATACATCTTCCTATATCAAAAAACAAGTGGAAAGCCTTATCATCTGCTGATGACTTTAAGAGTTTCAAGAAATCCAGAAAGTGTTTAATGAGTCTAATAGATGTCTTTTAGAAATGCAATAGCTGCAGTAGTTTACTCTGCCCTTTAGATATCCAACTGGGTCTACTTTTCATAATAATTAGAAGTTGAATTTTATACATTTTAACATGGTCAGAGAAGTAAATAAAATGGAGATCTAAAGAGGGAAAGTCACTTGCCCACGGACACACAGCACAGGGAGCCCACATGCAATGTGTTCTGCCCTGACCCCTAAGACAGTATTCATTGCTTACTTCGATAGTCTGGTAGGTTTAAATAACTGCTGGTTCATATCATTATTCTGTTATTAATGAAAATCTTAGAAAGTCTATGGACTTTAAAATGTTCTAATGATATCTGCACGTTAGCCCTATACATATGCTTTTTCTACACATATACATAGCATCTACTGACAAAAATTTAGAGACTGACTCAAAGCCAAGACCTATTATGGCTCTAAGGTAATATGAACTAAAAGTACCACGCCCCAAACTGGTTACTTGAAAATATCAATCAAACAAAAAGTACTAATTTCAAAAATGTAAAAGATTGCCATCACTTACTGATCCCATGGGCTTTAAAGGATAATAAAAGGATATTATGAACAAACTCTATACCCACGAATTTGACAACTCACATGAAATGAACCAATTCCTACCAAAATTTATGCAAGAAATAATCTGAATGGGCCTTTATCTATTAATAAACTTGAATCAATAATGAACAGTCACACAAAACACAAAGCACCAGGCAGGATGCTTTCACTGGTGAATTCTAGCAAACATTCAAAGAAGGAAGGATACCAGTTCTTTGCATTCACTTCCAGAAAATAGAAGCACATGGAATATTTCCGAACTCTATCCTATGAGACCAGCATTATTCTAATACCAAAACAAGGTAAAAACATTGCAAGAAAGGAAAATTACAGACCAATATTTCTCATAATATAGATGCAAAAATCTTCAAATACACAACAATGCATAGAGAATTATACACTATGACCAAGTGGTATTTACTTCAGATGTGAAAGACTTGTACAATATTTGAAAATCAGTTAATGTAAACTGTTATGTCAACAGGATAAGGAAGAAAAAAGGCTACACATACTGTATGATTCCACTATATGACAATCCAGAAGCCAAAACTATAGAGACAGTAAAAAGATCAGGGGGATATAGAGGAAGAATGAATAGATGAAATATAGCATTTTGAGGTCAGTAAAACTATCCTGTATGATATTGTAATGGTGGATGCACAACACTGTACATTTGTCAAAACCCTTAGAAGAGTACAAAAAAAAGAATGAACCCTAATGGACTTTAGTTAATAACATATCAATACTGGTTCTTCAATTACAACAAGTGTACCACACAGTCAAAATATTAACACCACACATTCAAGATGCTAGTAATAGGGAACACTTTGGTGGTGAGGAAGTGCAGGAGTATATGGGAACACTCTGTACTGTCCTAAGCAATTTTTCTCTACATTCAAAAACACTCTGAAAAATTAAATCTATTAAAAAAAACCCACACTCCTTCAAAATGAACATCAATGACAGAAATAACAATGTACAATGTATAATCCAAACTGGGGTGGTGGTAGGGGAGGGCAGGAATCATAAGGATGAAAAGAGGCGTGAACCAAAAGGGTGACAAAATTTAATAATAGTCAAGATGCTAACTTTCCATCCCCTGCTTGTAGGCTTCCATTCTCAACAAAGAGATTAGGCTAAGAGAAGGATATAATTATACAAAATCAAAATATTACAGATGCAAAAGAAACCACAGAAAACCTACCCACTTGTTAACTCTTCAGGTTGGGAGCATGAGACCTAAATCTTTAAACTCCTATCTATCTTTGTTCTAGAAGTCAACAGATTACATCTCTTTTAAGTTGCTAACTTTAAATCTAAACCAAAAACCCAAGAGAATATTTGAGTTCCGGTCTCTTGTGATGACTGTTCATAATCTTCGATCACTCTTGTCATGTACTGCTGTGTCACCATTTGTTCTACAGAAAGCAGGTAAAGTTGAGAAAACTTTCCCTTGGAATCTAGTTCCTTAAAGAAATGAGAGCTAGCCAAAGTATGGCCTAGGCTCAGAAGACACCAACATACTTTAATTGGAGGATGATATAAAGAAATTCCACCCAACTACTCACCTACCCCCACAAAGGACTACAAAAGGAAATGAAACATAATAAACTTCTAAAATTAAAGGGAGTCATAGTGACCTTGAAAGTGCAAGTTTCTCAATGTTACCACCAGGACAATATTACTCAGTCTAGTATTTTGTGGGATAATGATATTAAGACCATGTAATTAATGTATTACTTCTAACAACCACAGAAAACACACTGAAAACAGATCCTAGAAGTACCAATTTCAATTCAATTGACTACATACAGAGTGTGGTTATTTCCATTCCCAGCACAAGTTAGACCATGTCACTCTCAAGTTTCCTAGTCTAAGCCACACACTCTGTTGCTTTCTGGCATCTCTGAAATGTTTTTTAAAGAATCAGTAGTCGTCAGTTTTAAGGACTGACTATATTATACTAGGAATATCAGGGTTATTGAGCATCTGGAAGCGGATATACCCATTAACAGATAAAGAAGAAAAACCATATTTTCTTTGTATTAGATATAAAATTTTGCTGGTTTAACACTCATTTGTGATCAAAACTATTTCAATTAACTAATGTTATAATGTATTAAGTAAAAAATAAAAAATAAGTTGAAGATTATGCATCATCTTCAAAACAAAAATGGAATATAGCTGCATAATAGAAAAAATCTGAAAAAATAAATATCAAACCGCTAGAGGAATTGAAGGGAAAAAGAGACATTATAAGACTTCTGGTCAAGATGGTGACCTGGTAGAAGTGAGACTCATGTTCTCCTCACAGAGCAACTAGAAATACACCTATTTTCCAGAAACAAACACTTAGGAAAAGCAGGCAGAGAGATTGTAGAAACAGCAATTACAACAACGAGGGTAGGTGAAAACATCTGGGTTCAAGCTACACCACAGACTTAGACTTGGTATTCCAGTTGCAGCAGAGGAGGTAGAATTTTAGGAAGAATAACCCTCCCATGAATCTGAAAAGCAGCAGAGGGCCCTTCCTGCAGGACTGGGACACAGAGCTGGGGAGAGGATCTAGGCTCAGGGCAGAAGAGGAACCAGTGCCACAGTGGTCTGAATGGGTGGCCTGGCAAGAAAATTATGCTGGGCACTGCCATAAACAGCAGGAAGCTAGGGAACTCACCCAACCTTACTCACTCCCACCATATTGCCCCAGAGCTGTAGGACCCACCACAGGAAATTCTGCCCTCAGACTTAAAAGAAGTCTCCCAGTGGGAAAAATCATCAACACTACCCACTAGCATCATCTTGTGGGTGTAGGTGAAACTGCAGCCTGATTGCCGTTGTGGGCCAACAGCAAGGTGGTCACTGGGTTGGGAGATGGCGTGCTGGGGAAGGCCCTGCATCCCCCACACAAACTCCAACTCCATAGACTGAACTTTTGGGCAGAAACAGAGGGCCCACATGAGAAATTCAACAAATCCAACCAGTGGTGATGCCACAAAACTCAAGAAATCCCAGTGTCCAAACCAAGATTCAGGCTTACTCAGGGCAAGTCAATACCCTACACAAGGTCATCACTACAGGAAAACCTAATTCACAGAAACATAAACATAATGTCAAACAGAGCAAAGACACAGAAAAAACATGTGAAATGATGGATCCGATCAAAAACCCAGGGGAAAATCTGAACACAACAGAGGTATGCAAACTACCTGAGGATGAATTTAGGGCAACAGTGACAAAACATACTCATGGAAATCAAGAGAACAATAGAGGAAGAAAAAGAGAACAAGAGAAAAGAGAGAAGAAATGAAGCAGCTCAAAACAGATGTCAAAGAAATAAAGAACACAATAGCTTACCTAAAGAATTCAATAGAGGGACTCAAGAATAGGATGGATATTATCAGTGAGCTAGAAGCTAGGGCAGAGAAATGTACTCAAACAAACCAGCAAAGAGATAATAAAAGAATGTAAATAAGTAAAGATAGCATTTGAGACCTAAGAGATAAAATCAAAAGAAACAACATTTGCATTACAGGGGTCCAGAAGCAGAAGAGAGAGAAAAGGGGACAGAAACTGTATTTGAAGAAATAATAGCTGAGAAATTCCCTAACCTAAAGAATGAAGCAAGCCTCCAGACCCTGGAAGCTCAAAGAGTCCCTAATAAAAGAAACCCAAGCAGAACTACACCTAAATGCATTGTCATTAAAATGTCAAAAATACAAGATAAATAAAAAAATCTTAAAAGCATCCAGAGAAAAACAAGTCACATACAAAGGAGTCCTCATAAGACTGTCAGCAGATTTCTCAACTGAAACTCTACAGGCCAGGAGGAAATGGCATGATATATTCAAAAGACTGAAACAAAAGGATTTTCAATCTCAGATACTATACCCTGCAAGATTATCATTCAGAACTGAAGGAATAACAAAAAACTTTTCCAATAAGCAAAAGTAAAAAGATTTTATCACCACAAAACCGGTTCTACAAAAAATACTAAAAGATGCTATATAAAGTGTAAAGAAACCCCACTTAAAAACTCTATTAGACCTATTCATCTATGTTCATTAGAGATACTGATTATAATTTTCTTTCCTGGTGATGTCTTTGCCAGCTTTTGGTATCACTGTGATATTGCCTTCATGGAGGATATTGGGAGTGTTCCCTTTTCTTCAATATTTGGGAAGAGTTTGAGTAGAATAGGTATTAATTCTTCTCTGAAGGTTTGGCGAAACTCATTGGAAAAGCCATCTTGCTTTTATTTTTTAAGGAGACTTTTGATTACCTCTTCAATTTCTTAGCTTGTGATTGTTCTGTGGAGCCTATTAAAGAACTTGGCATATAGTATCTTATTTAAGATAAGTCTATGATGTAAATATTACATCATTTTTATATTACATATATATTTTTATATTAAAAAGGTTACATAGTATGCAAGTGTCAGTCAAGGTTCAAATTTATCTTTTATGCCCAAATCATGTGTGCTTAATATTTTATGGAGTTAAGTTTTATTGTTGATATTGTTTTGTTTGGAAAGATAACACTATCTAAAAGTTTTTGAATTTTACTGTCCTCATGCTGAGGTTTTTTTCTTTTTAGTTACTTTATTCCTGATAATAGCAATTTTTAACTTTCCTAAATTAAGGAATTGTGACTCAAGCTTACCTTATGAATTTTTACATATTCTACTACATTCATTTTAAAGGTTAATTGTTTTAGAAATATCCAATATATTGTACTCTCCTGAGTTTCGTGATAAATTATGTTCTTTTCTTGGCCTGAAAAGTTAAGAGTTAATAATATTTCCAATCTTGACTCATTTAATTTTATATGAAGCATATAGAATAGATACTAAGAATCATCAGAAAAAATGTTTCTGAGGTACATCCTGGTGGCTTCCTGGTCTAGTACACCTAGGAGCAGTCCTACATGCACACCAAGGTCCCAGGTTCAAGGGATTTTGTGAACGATTAAACAAAAATAAAGTGCTACTTCCTCTTCTCTCTTCCAGCCTGCATGCCTACTCACCTTCATTCCTGCCTGCACCTTTCCTTTAAAAAAAAAATGAGACAGAAAATATTTCTCAAATTTTATAAATTGGGGCAAATTAAATTATCTCTCATTTCCATTTTTCCTCCCAATTCTCATCCTCATCATGCATGTCATATGTGGATTCCTTTGGGATAAAGTTTAAATCAAGTGTATTTCCCTGAACACTGCACACTGGTTAAATACATTTTTTTTTTTTAAGAGAAACAATGTAAAACAGGACATTCCAGGCTTCTCCGATCTGGAGTTGTTTTCAGGTCAGTGAACTACATAGGTCAACTCAGAGTGCTCAGTGAGATAGGAATGTATAATTAATCTTTTCATTATCTTCCAAATTCACAGGCAGTTGTTTTCCAGACCTCCCTATGTGGAATCTCAACTTTGGAGACAAAGTACTCATCAGACAGAGCAAAATACACTCTGTTCTTAAATTCACATAGCTACTCGCAACTATTCTTGGCACAAAAGACAAGTGACTCCTCCCTGAGAAGCCAAGTCTGGAAAAGAGAGCATTAGTGACCATCTAACCAAGACCAAGATGACTGAAACTCACAGAACTTCCTCCAAGACCTGCTCAAGTGGCCTCAGACACTGACCACAAATTCGGGGACCATCAGTCCTATTTTCCAGATGAGCAAGATATGAAAAGTTCCCATACACAGAAAATGCTCCTGACTCTAAGCTTGTGGCTGATTTTTGTGCCATTATCTATTTTTCAGATATTTCCTCTAAGCTGGTTAAGGAACCCATTAATAAATACTAATAAATGAAAATAATTTATTTCCCTTAACATATTTGCAAACACTTTTTATTTCTAATTACTTAAAAGCAAATAGCAGGAAGCAACAAAATACTTCACCATAGAGCATATCATAATATTGCTAAGACAAACTGGACTAATGCGCAATAAAAATATTTATCGAAAACACACTGTACTCGAGATGTCCATGGAATCAACAAGATCTGCAGGCAAATCCCACAAATTTGATGATGATGAAACATACAGGGTCAAATTAAGTTCATATGTTTAGAAGACTTGCAAAATCATTCATGTAAAGTTGTTAAAGAGACTTCCATTTCTTGTCTGCAGGAGGCACACTTTCTGATCTGCTCTAACCCAAGATGTAAAGGGTCTGCGTTGGGTGGGGGCAGCTCTGCTGGTGATCAGTCTGTAAATCTCTGCTCCAGATGTTAAAATTAGGGGGCTCATTTGGCTGCAGATTAAGGCCACAACTGTCAATCACTTTTATTGATAAAGTGATATTTCTATCTCTATCTACCTGACTATATATTTTACTTTTCTCAACTATTTTAAAAACAAGTAGGGTATTGGCTCCCTTCTCATAAAATCTACCTCCAAAAGAAGCTAAAAATCAGTGCTCTAAGCCCTTAATCTATAATCAAGTATTTTTAGAACAAAAATTCATAATTCTCAGAACTAGTTAATGCTCTAACATTGTAACTACTTATGAAATGAGTTTCAAAGACCCATTTGTTTGCTAGACTTTTCTGAACTCAGAGGAAAAAAACACAAAACAAAAACAACAATGTAGGAGCCACTGGGGTGTCCAAGAAGTCAGAAAACACATACAGTGAAAGAATGGAAAGTCAAATGTGATAGAAATACACTTCTGGGGGAGGGGTGGGTAAATGACTGTTAAGTTATGTGCATGCCACAGACCGTGGCCATGAGAGGCATGTGACAGACATCTGTCCACTAAAGATCTGCCAGGGGAGGGGCAGTGACACAGGATTTTCCACAGAGCAATTTTACTCCATTCCTCAAGGGAAAGAAAGCTCTCTTTGGGGAAGATACTAAAGACCTCCCTTGACCCCTAACTTGAATACAGTCCAAATAAAACTGATTTTTATAGGCCTAAAAGGATTGTTCCCAATTTGTTTCATAACTAAAATTCTCCTAAGAAAAAGAAATGCCTTTTAAACTGCAATTAGAAATAAAAGGTTTAAAATGTGCTTTAAAACGGTTGAGAAGTAATGCATTTGCTATGACTACACTTTATTTAATTATGAATAAATGTCATCAGAGCCTTCCTAATTTAGATGGGGGGAAGGAGATGAGAACAAGAGGTTAATGGGTATCTTAAGTGAAAGAAAGGTCACTGTGGAAGGTGCAGTAGGTTAGATGAGACAGAGAAGGGTGTAAAAGTCATCACTTAAAATGATGATGTACTAGAAAATTCAATGACAAAGGAAAATGTCTATGATCTACATTGAACCAAGTCATAGAAAAGTAAACGCTACAAGGTAACTTAGTGCAGACTCTAAGATAATGTCCTAATAGGTTAATTTAAACCAGAGTCTAATTATTACATTATAGCTTCTTGGCCGGCAGGCCACAGAACAAGGCCTACCAGGAGCCAGGCACCCTGCTTAGGGCTTTATCCAAATTAGATTATTTAATCCTCACAATGACTCTATGTGAAATAGGTACTCATATCTCCACTTACTCAGAGAAATAAAAGAACATGTCCAAGGGTCCTGAATAAGTACTAAACATAGATTTAAATTCAAGCATTTTGATTCAGGAGCCCAAAGTCATAACCATGGTGTCTTTCACACCCAGAAGGACTCTCTTCTCCCCTCTGAACTTCCATTGTGTTTGACCTGTTTGCACTACTTAGTAATAGGGTAAAAAATGGATGTATCAATATGCACATGCAAACAGTCTATATGTGGTATGTATGAAGGTAAATATATGTATATATGTATGCATGTATATATGGATCTTTCTAGACTCTAAAGGATTTGGGATCAAGATCCATACATGTGAAATTGTTGTATCTGCTTGGTATCCAGTAAGAGTGCCTTGTATATATAGTAAGTACTGGATAAAACATTAGATGAAGAAATAAAATATGTATCAGTCTTATGCTTTGCTTTTCAGAGAAGAATAGTATCCTATAAAAGTTTGATTCCCAAAGAATTTATTCCTCTAGGTGTCATGAGAGAAATATTTCACATTAATTAATAGCAATGGGGCCATTAATCCTACACAAGTTGGGGGTGGAGTGAATGAAAGTGAAGGAAGTAACTGTCCTTAAGAGCTATCACCTCTGGCATGTCCTGGTGGAGTAGCAGTTGGATGCAGTTCACAGGCACCCCAAGGACCTGGGCTCACAGTGGGGCCGGAGTGTTGGCTGGCGGGGGGCACCCAACACGAACAAGTACATAGAACAAATAAAATGCTTCTTCCTCCTCTCTTCCTGCCCTCTGCTCACTTCATTCCTGCCTGCACCTTTCTTTTACCAAAAAAAAACCCAAAAAAACTACCACTTCTGTTAAAATATATTAGAAACTTGTTATAGGAATTAGAAGCCCAACACTGGTTTAAAGTTATGATAGTGCTTTAACCATTAAGGATTAAAACATTCTAGCAAAAGGGCTGGCAATGGAAGCATATGAACAGCTGAAGGAGGATGTGACTTTCCCCCCACTTCGGCCTGGGAAGAACATAGAGAACTGGATGTCACGGTAACTAACTCAAACTATGTCCTAAGTCATCAACCACTGAAGGCCCTTCACCACCAGCCCTGACATCACAGACCTGTGTTCCCATCTGCTAACAGAAACAAAAGGGTCTCTTCTGAGGCACCCTCAGCTGTGAGGACAAAACCGCCAGTGTCTTAGTGTTCCTCTACTGCAGCAGAGGTCATTCTGCTTCTGCAGCCACCCTGATCTGTGTTTCCCAGCAGGAGGAAGAGTTCAATGGCATAATATGTATTCCTTGAATACGTGCAAAGGATCAGAAGGTGCTGAGCACTCTAAAACAATTCTTGAAGTCCACTTACCAGCTTCTAGAGCCATCTTAATCCCATCACGACTTCACCGGGGGCATTTTAAATCAGTAGGTTATACCCTCTTTCTTTCAAGGTTCCCCTCACAGCTGTGGCTAGAGTATTCAGGAAATATCAATGGAGATTTTAATATGAAAATGCTGGTGTGTGTTTTACCTACGGGGCTTTCAACAACATGTATTAATTAAGAATGTTTGTGTCTTCGGGATTTGGTTTAAGGATAGGAGACAACTAAAGCCACAGGAAAGAAGAGCACAAATATTTGAAACAGTTCCCTTTCTCAAATGACAAGTTCCAATAACATCAGCAAATCTTGGCTCTACATCTAATCTCAGCAGTTTGTAATGCAGCTAACTCCAGGGCAGTCCCACTTTTGATTCAGAAGATGGGGCATTGGAAAATGTAAGCAGCCCATCCCTGTGCAGAGAAGCATGAAAACAGTCAACTCTCCTAAGAATGTCCAAAGGACAAAACTCAAAAGGCTGTCTTACATTAGACTGAATGTGAACAGCCTCACGAGGCCACTGCTCTAAGAAGAAAAATAAAAACAGATGAAAGAAGAAATCTGAGCTGCCTGAAGTTAGAATAACTAGAAAAGGTGATCCAAGGCAGTCCTATAAAATAAACTAGGAAGGAAGAAGAAAGGGTACGGTTATGAGAGGGGTGTAGGGGAAAGAAACAGGAATAAGATAGTTTTAGCTGAGATGTAGACTTTTCCCCTCCTCCTTTAAGTGTCTTAGCCAAAAGAAACAGGTTTCACATGTGTAAAAGCAAGGGAAGCTTGGTTCAAAGCCAACTTGTCATGAAGCCCAGTTTCCAATACTTTCTAAGAGGCAAAGTTGCAAGGACTATTTTTTTTTCCTTTCATTAGGTTCCAGGGGAGGGTCTATAGGGAAGATCCCTGAGCTATATGAAACTGCAAACGAGAAAATACAATAACTAGAGAGGGCCCTTAAGTGAGGTCAAAACAATTTAAAGTTAACCTAACCCAGCTCTAAGCAAGCTCCAAAGACTTCAATGAATTAAAAAAAAAAAAAAAAAAAAGTTCCACTCATGCTGTAAGCATCTTGGAAATGAAAATGAGGTCTTCCTTCCTCATCAACTCTCTGGAAAATACTTCAGTTTTGTAAGGTGAGTAAAAGAAAAAACAGCTTGCAACTCTCCAACACACACGGTTACCTGGTTGGTTCTTCTGCTCTTTTCCCTTCCTCCAAGTCAATCTCCAAATGCCCCAGATCCTAGTCTAAAGCCATCTTTCCTGGAATAATTCAATTAAAACTGATCAAATATCAGTCATTGACTTCTATATTAAAAAAAAAACAACAACCTGAAAACCCAATAATCTTCTCAAATGAAAATACTGAATTTAAAATGTTTCCATCTAATTCACTAGTCCTGAAAATTATTTTGGGAGAAGTCTGTCAACACCACAAAAGGGTAGGAAGAGACCATACACTGTTGTAATATCAAAGGAAGTCAAGTGTTGAAGGAAGAACAGTTGTTTTCAAAATATTTACACCTTTTTTTTTCCATGTATAATCCCAAAATATCCTTCCCATTACTCTACAAATGACCTGTATGCCATCGTGCACTTAAAATCTATTTTAAGCTTCCATTTCTAATATCTGATTTAAAAAGAAATCTATTTAGCAAATGACATTTAGTCCCACAAAAGTGGTAACGGAATAATCAGTGACATAATTTGATTTCCAAACTACCACACAAAATTTTTCAAAACGGGATCGATCTTTTAACAACAAAAAACAAACAAACAAACAAAAAAAAAAACCTCTCAATTCAAATACAACCAAAACATTTGAAATATACCTTTCTAAAGACTCACAAATTGCTAATAAATACATGAAAAGTTGTTCAAGATCACCAGACACAAGGGTAAAGCAAATTTTAAAAAATCACTTTACACCACTAGAGATGGCTAAAAGAAAACAGACATTAAGAAGTGTTAGTGAGGATATGGAAAAACTGGCACCCTCATACATTGCTGGTGGGACTGCAAAATGGTGCAGTTATTTTGGAAAACAATTTGGTGGGCCCTCAACAAGTTAGGCATAGAGTTCCATGTAACTCAGTAATTCACTCCAATAGAAATGAAGACATATGCCCACCCAAACTTGGACACGAATGTTCAAAGAAGCATTATTTGTAATAGCCAAAACATGGAAACAATCTAGATTTTCATCAGTTGATGAATGGATGAATAAAATGTGGCATACTCAGAAGATAGGATATTATTCAGCAACAAAAAAGAATGAAGCACTGATACTCAATACAATATACGTAAACCTTGAAAACATGATAAATAAAAGAATCCCATCACAAAAGGTCCCATGGTGTATGATTCTATTATGTGAAATGTTCACAATAGGGAAATCCACATAGACAAAGAGATTAGTAGTTGCATATGGTTGGAGAGATTGAGGGAAATGGGGAGCGAATCCTAATGTGTATTGGGTTTCTGTTTGTCTGCTGGAGGTCTCAGCTTCTAAGTGTCCACCTTGTCTCTTCTCCAGGGGCTATCAATTGATTCTTATATCTGCAACATATGTTCATCAAATTTGAAATCCTACAAAGGTTAATCAAACATTCATTACCTTCTCCTGCACTGTGCTTTTTACTCAACAATTTTCCTCCCTGTTTAGCTCTTTGGAATTGTCCATAACAGAAGGGAAAGTTTCCTAATGAGCCAGCCACATGCTCGTGTGAGCATGGATTTTTCCCAGGCTTGCATGTAGATTATAGGGGACTTTTCTGGATAAAGGAAACAGAACTAGGCAATTTTGTTCTATCCCTTGCTCTGTATCAGTTAGAAGAAAAGGTACAGAAGCTCCCTCTTCTAACCATTTTGAATCACTCAGGTTTTATAAGATTGGAATACTTCTTAAGACTTTGTAACTCCAAAACGCTATTTGTAGGGTCTTCTATACACAGATAAAACTCGCTTATGAGAATCCTCAAAGTTAGGAAAGCATGAAGGTCCAAGATTGAAAATAGCCTTTATTTGAGATAAGCATAAAATCATTTCCTCAACCAAAGTAATAAGAAAGAAAGGTCTCTTCTGATGGGCAGATTATCAGCTAGGAATGAGACTCAGTTACATCTGCGAGCATAATCATGGGAATAAGACACATGGCACCTCTTATGGGATATAACATTCCGAATTTTGCAAAATTGTAGTTAATTTACATGAGAAGGGATTGTACAAAGGCAGAGAAACTGGCTTTGTCAGAGACAATCAGAATAACAGGGAGGAAATCAAAGAAAGAGAGAGAAATTAGAGCCCTCCGTGAGTCATTATGATCAACTCTAGCACAATTTTGTGTTGTAAATGTTAGCATTTCTCTTTTACCTAAAAGGAGACTGGGATTGAGAAGACATAAACATCCTATCCAGGTCACAAAGAAAGTGTGTGGCAGGGCTGGAGTCTAAACTCTATAATCAACACCAGAGCCTGGGCTAAGCAAAGCCTTGGGCCATATGTTCATCTTCCTTCTTATTCTCTCCATTTCTTTCCTGTGCTTTACCTACTTATGTTATTGAACTGCCAAACAGTCCAGGAGATATGTACCTACCATCACCTTACTAACGCACCCTTCACCAGTATAAATAATGAGTAAAGAGTAAAAACCAAAACTAACAATATTCTAATAGACTAGAGAGTTCAGAATAATTGGGAAATAATTATATCAGATGTAGAAACCAACTTCCTGTGCTGGAAACCACCCAGTGATTGGCCTAATAGGAAGACCAAATCTTTCACTCAGTTAAAATTCATCTTTTGGAATCCAAGGTGAAGGGTGGTGTCTATCAATGAAAGATAACTAAAAGAAAAAGCCCACTTCATGAATTTCAGAAAACACAGGAAGTAGGGAGAATACGTCAAAACTAGAGGTGAGGGAATAGGATAAGTCCTAATAAACAGGGTACTTTTTTATGGGTTCAGGTCTCATAACTAAAAGTAATGGTCAACCAATACAACCTTTACAATAAGGAGCGAGAAAACATTTCAAAAGAATAACAAAAATTTTAAGCTAAGTGGCAGATGACTTAAACACTCCAAATAAAAATGAGAAAAACAGAACTGTTCCACCAGGATAGATACCTGTTTGTTAAAGTGAGTCAAGTCATCCCCCCGCAGCAGCCCTGCAGACATGCTCAAGAAAAATGGGAGTTTTTCCAGATAGCTGCTACAGAGAAAAAATCAATCATGGGGAGAAAACATTTATTCATCTATATAATCTCGTCAAGTCCCTACCATGCAAGGTACTATTGTGTTTTGAGTCAAAAGTGCAATCTGACCAAATGAGACTAGCACCCCAACCATAGTAACAAAAGAGGACTGGTTGAATTTGTACTGAAAAATGTACAGCAGTAGAACCCAAAAAAATATATTGGAAGCTTACTAATACTACCAGAACTGAGCATTTGCTAAATTTCAGACATTATTTTAAACACTTTACTACAAAGCAATTTATGGAGATAAAAATTATTATCTTCATTTTACAGGGATTAAACAACTGATCTCAAACCCCACAATCACTAAATTCCAGGCACCTTATAAACACACTTACTTCTCCATGATGTGCCTTATCTTCATTTACACAGATTTAAAAACTGAGGCTCAAAAAGTTAAATGACTTGCCCAAGGTTACACAGCTAATAACCAAATAGGGTTTAAACCAAGTCTACAGGGCTCAAAAAAAGCAGCAGCTCCCTCTTATGTCACCGCATGGCATTCCTGAAACAAATTCTTCAAGAGAACTGAACATAGGGAACGGAAAATGCCATCCTAAAAACAGCAGCTCCAGCTAATAGAAGGACCCATGAAACAAGGTGATTAAAAGCAAGGTCTTCAAGAGGAAATGGACGGACACTTTTCTGAAGAGGATATACAGATGGCCAACAGGCACAAGAAAAGATGTTTCTACTCACTAGCTCTCAGGAAAATGCAAATTAGAACAACAATGAGATGTCACCTTACACCTGAGAGACTGGATGTTGAAGAGGATGTGGAGAAAAGGGAACACTTTCACACTGCTGGTGAGTGCGAACTGGTGCAACCCTTATGGAAAACAGTTTGGAGATTTCTTAAAAAGCTGAAGATGAAGATCCCATATGATCCCGCCATTCCATTTCTGGGTATTTACCTAAAAGATACAAAAACACTCATTCACAGAGACCTATGTACCCCCATGTTTATTGCAGCCCTGTTCACAAATGCTAAAAGTGGAAACAACCTAAGTGTCCAACATCAGATGAATGGATCAAGAAGATGTGGTGCATATACACGATGGAATACTACACAGCCCTTAGAAGAGATGAAGCCTTGTCATTTGAATCAACATGGACAGATCTAGAGGGGATTATACTAAGTGAGAGAAGTCAAAAGAAGAAAGACACTAGATGACCTCATTCACAGGTGGACCATGAAGAGACAAAACAAAGGAACAGATGAAATAAAACCCTTGGATACTTGCAACAGAACTGGGGTTACCAATAGAAAATAGGATGGGAAGGGGGAGGAGCCCATTGGACAACAGTGAAGTACACTCGGTGATTTGGTGGAGGGCAGGGGGCACTGACATATATCTGAGAAATGGAGAACCTATACATATGAGGTTATTTTAATGTGTAGAAGTTTAGTACAATTTAAAAAAAAAAAAAACCCTTTGAGCCAACCTTCCGGAATTTAAGTCCTGGCTAAATATCAGGTGTGTGACTCTGGGAAAGCTGCTTTACCATGCTATGCCTCGGCTTCCTCATCGGTAAAGGTTAACAACTCTACCCTGCTCACATGAGTTGTAAAGAGTAAGTGAAGCAGTAGATCTAAAGTGTTAGAGGAACAGTGTCTGACACAAAAGCAGTAAGCATAAAAAGGAGGCGTGGGGTGGGTGGGGAGTAAGAAAGAAGGAAGATTTCTCATGAAAGAATAATTGAAACAAAGAAAACATGGATACTGTCCTTAGCCCAAACCACCCTGCCTGCCACTGTGATATGCTTTTATTTGGGCTTTGGGGCTAAAGCCCTGCCCTGGGGAAAGGCAGAGCTGGTCCTTATCGTAAACTGCAGCTTCCTTGTGACAGAGAGCTCCTGACAGAGTGATTCCAAGCATGAAAATCTGAGACCTTTTCAGATCATCCTGCGATGCTTGGGGCTTTAAAAAGGCTGCTCTCTTCTCCAACTGTGTTTATTCTTTTGCAATCTCAAAAGCAATTACATTTCCACCAGTGCCTGACCACGGCAGCTGGGGGATTTACAGAGATTTGAAATATCAGAAACATGAAAACAGGGAAAAGGAGACAATATCCCCAAACCTCAATCATGTTTCCCTTATAAAGTAGAGTTTAAGCCCAGATATCTCCTGATACTCTGAGAAACCTGTGTCTCAAGACGGCCTGGGGAACTGGCAATAGTAGATACTAATAAACCAAGTATCAATCTGGACCCTGAACATGGAGCTGGATGCCCAGTGAAGAAACGAGGGAAATGCCAGCCCTACCTACCATTGCCACATTCCAACTGCACCTGCAAGAAGCCATCTTGAGTTTGAGTCTCACAGAATGGAGACTCAGGTCACCTTGTACTTGTGTCTTCACTAGTCATCAAATCCTAATTGTTACAGTACTGTTTCAAAACACTACCTATACCTACCCTCTTCCTCTTATTCCCATGACTATGACTCAATCCAGAGCCAAATGAGATGAACTATCAGACGAGCGCCCTGGCTGGCCTTCCAACTCCTATCACTCTCCTCACTTCAACCCACCCTGTAAGTCCACAGATGGCCTATCTGCCTGAACACCCAGTTTCTGTCACTCCACAGCTCAGAAATCCCCGGTGGTCTAAATGACCCCTGGGTATCCCTCTACAAAAATGAATCTTTAAATTAGTGTTAGAATTACTCCAAGATCCAAATCATAACCCTTCCTAACTTCTCACTACCATCATCAGTTTCCTTCTAGACCACATCAAGCCCCTTCCTGCTTCAGCACCCTAATGCACATTGCTCCCCTTGCCTGACTCCAACTTTCAGCCCATTTCAAGCTCCATCAAGGAAGCCTCTCCTGAGCACATCTCCCTCACCATACCTCCTCTTTCTCTGAATTCTTCTAGCACTTATATTCTGCACCACATCATTTTATGTCATAACATTACTGAGTACACAGCGTGTGCCAGGCACAATTCCAAAGGTTCTATGTCCATTTAATCCTTACAACAGCCTGATGGAATTATTTGCATTTTACAAACAGATCAACTGAGGCAGGGACAGGCTAACTGGCCCAGAATCCACAGAAGGAAATTCTGGAGCCAGGATCTAACCTGATGCCAGAACTCACACTCCTCACCACGGCTTTATATGGCACATGATTATAAATTACTCAAAAAAGCAGGACCCATTCCTATATGCAACTCTCTAAATGATGCCAGGAAACAAGGTCAGGCCCCCAGTCAAGAACTGGTTCAGGGGCCTAGCCTGGGAGGCAGGAGAGCACAGGGTAAGGGAACAGGGCGGTGAGTGACATGTGTCTAATGTGAGTGCTCCAAATTAAAACCGCCTCCAGGGTCCATTTTGGGAAATCTATGGATAAAAATGATGACGACTCCCTTCAGAAAGACTCTCTGGCTTCGGAAAGACTCTCTGGCTCCAGCAACACTCTCTCACCCCTGATTTAGTAAACCCAGGAAGATCTCATTTACCTCTAATATCACGAGCCCCAAGAAAAATTGGGATAAGAGGTTGGGAACACTGTGCTTTTTCAGAGGACTCTAGACATTGTCTTTTTCCCTTACACATGTCAAATCCAAGGCATGCATGGTCAAAAGAGGCCGTGGGCAGCCCTCAAAGAGGTTTCCCAACTACCATAGGTAAGTTTGCCAGGGTGCCACCACCCAGAGAATGGGGTTTTGCCCTGGAGAATTCAGGACTCTAGAATGCCCTGTGTCTCACAGATAAGCATCCCTCATCTGTGTCCTCTGTGGTATGGCACAACAGTGGCTAGAAACGTCAAGGCCTCTTCACAGTGTGCCCTGGTGATCTAATGATTTGGTTAACTGCCTCTGGATTGCCCTCAGTTGGTGACCACTGCTCTGAAGATACTAAAGAAAGTTCATTTTTGGTCTGAATGCCAGAGGAATCCCTTCCCACTCAGTTTCAATCTAAAATTATTCAATCTAAAATTACTTTCCCCCCAGATTCCCAAGGCCCAAGCCACTGTTCTCCAGAATCACTCTAAATAAGATTCTCCAAGACTTAGCAGACTCTTCCTCTATGTGTTGCCATCTTGGTCTGCTTCATGATTTTTCACCGATTTTCCTCGAGAAAAGCTCTAACTTTCCTACTCAGTCACCCTTAGCCCCACCAGCTTATCCTTCCATCACACAGAGTGTGTAAAGGCCTTTACTCCAAGGTCCGATTATCTGATTAGAGCCAGGGATTAATAAAACTCCCTTTTCTATCACTCTTTATGTCACTTGTCATTTAAGACTTCAGAAAACTATTCTATGAGCAGAAACTAGGGGAGAGAAAAATATACTAAAAGTATTTTTGTGGAAGACCACAAAAATGGGTTTTATTTTAAATAATCATTTACAGAGGCTAGGAAAAAAATCCAAAGTCTGCTAAGATAAGTCAACCTTGTGAGAAAAAATAAAGATAACATGAAATTATAACTAATACAGGTTAGTAAGGTACTAAGAATTATGTCTTCTTTTAAATCTATGCAAGGAAGACATACAACACTTGAAAATCCTGTAGAAATAAACATAATATTAACTGGCAACTCAGTCAATTTTTTAAAAAGTAATTTTCAACAACGAAGAGGCAAAAGATTTATGTAATTAGGTAGGAAAAATTAAAATGATACAAGAGGTAATTAAGAGTCTTCTAAGATTAGATAATATTAATAAATGTACTAATGGATTCTTACGCCTTTGTAACTCTAATCATTTTGCCTTGTCTTTTACCTCCTTGATAACTTAAGATTTTCAGACAGATTTTCTTGAAATGGCAGGTGCTACCCATTTGGAAATTCTAAAGTCCCTGTGCCAATGATTATCAAACCACATACAATAATAGTGCTGCAGGGAAACACAAAACTTAACAAATTATCCCCCTCACTACCCCACCCCCAAAATGCCTACTTTAGAAAGGATTAAAAAGGTTGAGAAAGGCTGGCCCTGGTGGAGCAGCAGTTAGGTCAACTGCCTCCAAAAGAGCCCAAGCCACATACTCCCAGGTTCAAGGCCCGGGTTTGGGGGCAGGGGAGGGGCAGAAGAGGACAACTAGTGTGAACAACTAAATAAAAATAAAGTGCTTCTTCCTCCTCAATCTTCCCTCCTGCCTGTCTGCTTGCCTTCATCCCTGCCTGCACCTTTCCTTTAAAAAATAAAATGGCTGAGAAAACCAGGAAACTGCAGTTACAGATACTTTTTGAAGGCGACTACACTCACTAGTTCAGAAACTTTTTGAAGGAGAAAATATATACAAATCTTCAGCAATTTTAAAAGGACTACAATGAGCACTGAGGGCATGGGTCTCTGAGACTCTAAGTGCAAAATAATTACCAAAAAAGCTGAAGACAGTGAAAGAAAAGCTAGAGGAAAGTATATCTAAAAACCGAATTGACTGGTTTCTATCAGATTTCATAGACTTGTCTGAATGGTTCATATTAACACCCATAAATACTGGAGAAAAGAAAAAATACACACTAAAAACTCCCTCCATTCAATGCCAAGTACAAACAGATCCTGGGAGGCCATGGGGCTGAGCCAACATTCCCAGCGCAGTCACACCGTCCACGGAACTGGATGTAAAAAAACAAACCAAAAAACCTCCTCTCCATGTCAGAAGGTCCTGCCTCTGCAAAAGGACTTGGACTCACAGGAAAAAATGCAGACATCTTTCAAACAAATCTTAAGACTTTCTGAGTATGGAACAGTGAGAAATGCAGCTGGGCACAATGTAGGTATTTAAAAATGGGTCAAAAAGTTGATGCGTCTCCCTCTCTATGTTCTGAATTCAAGAATCCTTTCCTAAGGTCCTAGAGGAAGAAAGGCAACTCTCTTCTCAGACTCTATCTCCCCTATAATCTGACTCCATTCATTACATCTATGATGCAGCTTGACAGTCCTCAGTTTAAAACTATACAACTTAGGAGAATTTTGAGCTTGGGCAAGTGGCTTAAACTCTTAAACTCTCATCTGTAAAAAGGAGTTCAACTCCCTCCTTCCCACAGTCACTATGTGAGTTAAGTAAACTTTAACAGGAAATATGCCCCTGCCAGTACCTGGCAAACAGTTAATACGTGTGATTAACATTATCCAGCAACTTCAATTGCTCCCTTTCTATCAGGTTCACTAGCCTTCAGATATGGTGAGAACAGAGCACCCAACTGAGGAAAAAGGCTTCATGGCTTCTAGTGCCCCAAAGTCATCCTATTTCAGTTCTTCCTGTCCTTGCCAAACTTTGGAAGTCGGTGTTTTCTCTCAATGGCTTCGCAATAGACTTCCTACCCACTCATTACACAGCTTCTCAAGGCAACTATTCACTTTTTCCTACCTCAATGGAACTGCACTCTCAAAAGATCAGCAATTCACAATCCCCACATCCAGTCTGTCTTCACTCTCCTTGATCGCTGAAGTAACTGCACCGCTGATCAAAATTTCCCGTAAATTCTCTCTTCCCTGAATCCTTATATCATGGCCTTTCTAGAATCCTTCACTCTTGCTAGTTCTTCCTGTGGAGGCTTCTCTGGCTCCACCCCCTGGGTCCTGGGTGTGGAAACACTTGGGGTTCCATACTTTGTACCCTCTTTCCCTATACATGCTTTCCCTAAGAGGGCTGTGTCACCCTCACAGCAGCACCTCGGCGTCTTCCATTAAGACAAACCTCAGAGCCATTAGAGCTGACTGTGAGTGAGCCTAAGGGAGTCTTGCATGTGTGTGATAGAAATCTTGATCCTCCAAAGACAGAGCTGATTTCTGCAAAATTGATGAAATGAAAAATCAGGTGTGCTGATTAAGGCGGGAAAGTAACGTTTGTGATCAAAACAAGGCAGGAAGACAATAGCTTAAAAACTGGTAGGTTTACCAAATGTCTACAGTTCTTATAACATCTCCAGCCCTAACAGATGTGATAAAGGTTAGAACTATGGGCTCTGGAGTCACACTGAATCCTGGCTCATCCACTAGCTAGCTCTCTGACTTTGGACATGTTAGTCTTAGTTTTCTCATCTACAAAATGGGAAGAATGGTGCTTAGAATAGAGTAAGTGTGCAGGAATGTTTAGCTGCTGCTGCCATCTACTTACAATTATATTCAAAGTCTTGGTCAAGAAAGAATGTTGAAAAGACATCTCAAAGCAGACAAGAGAAGCAACGCATATATGAAAAAAAGAGCAAAACACAGTGCTTTTAATGAGTAGGGTATCAATTTATTCGGAATAGCTACATATGTTCTTCAGAGTCAAACAATCCCATTAAATATGTTTACCAAAGAACAAGTTCCTGAATTTTTACCAGTCAGCAGATGCTAACAGCACTGTGTCTGTAAGTTTAACTAGACTTTCAAAACGAACCTCTCTATTTTGTGGCTCAGGCTGTTGTGAATGCCAAACGTTAGCTGTTTTGGTAAGTCATTACCTAGAACATCTTCTGATCAGCTTCAAGGTAAGACTTTCTGGGAATGCAAGTCATTTACATATATCAGAAAAAAATAACAAAAAAGCTGCTAATAGTTTTGAAAGACGGTAATAACAAAACGTCTCTTTCTCCCGTTCTTCAGAGAACTTATGTAATTTCAGAGTTAGAAGGAGTCTTTAGTGTTTTGTAGCCAAGGATTTCATCAGCAGCTGCGTTAGGAAACTGACTGCTCCTAGTGCCCTCAGTTGGAGTAAGGACTGATGACAAAGCAAAAAAGGAGGAAATTCCTTTGGTGCCAAGCAAGTCAGCCAAGCCTGCTGCATTCAGCACAGCTGAGAGGTGTGAACTTATCAAAGGAAACCATGCCATTCCCAGGTTGATTTTTGAAATATGCAAATAGAAAATTAAAAAGTCAGGTCCCAACACTCTAATGATTCTTCAGTTAAAAACCAAAACAAACACGTACTCAGAAGAGAAAGGAACTTACTCTTTGAAGAGTAGCACAGTTAGAAAGTCTTTATAGAGACTATCCTTTGGATACATTGTGTTAAGTTTTTTATACAGTCAGAGACCCAGGTGGCCTAGAGGGCATGATTAATTCTATTTTTAACTTCTGGACAAACTAAGAAATGAAGCTATAAAAATAGATGTCTCTCTGCTCTCTCTTTCCAGTGTCCCCAAGCATGTTGTTTTGTCCGTCCATAATCCTTATCTGCCAGCATGACAGTTTCCTTGTTTTGTGCTATTAAAGTATGGCAGTTGCAGAACATCAGACCATATCCAACTTAGCATCTTCTCAACAGAAAGAATCACTCCCTTTAATGATCACTTTTGAAGTATAATTGTACAGCTCCCTAGAGAAGAGGCAATAAGGACCTGGGATAGTAGCTGTGGCAGCGAACCAGCCAGCTGACAAGTCCCCAGAAAGACAGTGACACAAGGACAAAACAGTATGTGCCACGAAGTCAGCAGAGCTAGGTATAGAGCCCAATGCTAAAGAGTGTGTGAGAGTGTGTGTGTGTGCACACGTGTGTGTGTGTGCACACGTGCGTGTGTGTAATGAAAGATTTTACTCGCAATATACAACTTCATGAAAAAATACATTGCTCAGAATCTGGCAAAGGTGAACTTAAACATCTTTTTGTTTGAAAAATACAGGCAATATATCTCTCTTAAAGTAATTCAAACATACAATTAAGCTAATTTCAATGTTTCTTAAGATGCCAGTTTGCAAAAATAAAACTTAAATACCTTTTGGTAAATATATAGATTTATTTTGTTTGTTGAAAGAAAATGTCAATTTTATTTAGAACATTCAAAATATAAAAAGTGAAAAATTATATACCTATGACTGTTAGAAAGCATTAAACTGTTCTGAGAATACTAAGGCACTGAATCAAAATATCCCTTAAAACATGAATTGTCTACATTTTATATCTTCATATGAATATTCAAATGCTTATATTTTCTTAAGAAATATTTCTAATAAAACTATTCGATCTTATTATTTTCCCCAGAAGAGGTTTTTAACAAGTACAAAATATATCCTAATGAGAATAGCGTGGTTAACACCCACTCAAAGGTACTCATCGCCAGAAAAAGGGTATATATACCTAGATATTTTTACTTTTAAACCTATTTTGCTTGATCACAACAATACATCAAGTACAGTAAGGCATCCTTAGGCATAAAAGACCATAATGTTATATCATTTGATCATCAGCAGGATAACTATCAAATATTCTAAAATTCTATAAAGCTGTGGAAAAGTTTGCAGGTGCATAACACATTTTAAAAAATAGTTTTTCTCAAATTTTACATTATATATCAAAATAAGAGATTCACTTTGGGACATAAATGCAGGCAGTCACACGATGAACCAGCTCTGTATTTTCAATGGCACTGACACCTTCACTGAGGCATAGTGCGCTGCAGAGTGACAAAAAAACGCATCTAGATACACCACACAGCAGTAACTTAAAAACTTCCAATAATAGTCTACATATAAGTGATAGCATCTGCTCTGGCTTATGTACTTGAAAATATTTTTCCATAAATGGCAATAACTATGGTCATTTTCCAGATACAGAATATATGATACCGCAAATAAAAAAAGCAAGAAAATAAAAGCATACTTCTAAGATTTTAATAACTTTTGCTTATGATAACATTTACTAGCTGAATGACTGAGTGCTTCATGCAATTCTTACGTGGGTACATTCCCACCTAACTTGGAAGAGCTAAGGGGGAATTCAGTAAGAGCCTACTGTAATGCCTGGTATAAGTAGACTTGATGAATGTCATTTTTTTCATCTCCAAACCTTGGTGCATCTTTCAAAGCTGCCATAGGAGGGACACTGCACCTCTACTTTCTTGGCTCAGGACAAAATAGGCAAGCTGACCCATTCATCAATCAATCAACAGCAATTTCACCCTGAACATTTTTGAGCAGGCTGAGAAAGGAAATGATCTCTACTAGGTAATAGGGATGGGATTACGGTCAAAAAAAGAGACCTGACCTATCTTCAAGAAGCTTGTAGCTAAAAGTGGACAGAAACAAGAGAATGGGAAATTGCAATACAACATAATAAATACAACACTTGGAATTACAGAGCATGTTCCAGGAGCAGATAGGAAGGGCCTTCCCGTGCAGAAGCAGACGACTTCCTGCGGGAAATGACACATAACAACGATGATAATAATAGCTAACCCACTCTTACTGCGATGCTACTATGTTCTAGAAATATGCACTAAAGTGCACTTGTGGATGACTCCTGTCATTCTCAGTACAACAATGCAAGACAGCTACTTTAAGTACTTTCATTGTAAAGATGAAACAGAGAGTTTAAGAAGCTTCCTCAATGGCAGAGCTGGAATTTAGACACAGCCTGACTCCAGAGTACGGGCACTCAACAGCACACCTATTGCTTTTTCTAAGATTAGGTCAGAAACTGTCAAAGATGGAGCCATGGGAAACATTCAGGCAAAGTGGCATGTGTTCAGTTCTAGAAGCAAGTCAGCAGGTTCAAAGAAATTGCAAATGGTCAATTACTATTTCAGTATATTTTAAGTAGCGCTGAAGAATGTACAGCAAAGTCAAGAATGGTGAGCAGTAAGAAAAAAAGCAATGAACCACACTACAAAATTCTCAGAGAAATGGTGAAGAGTTTGGATTCAAGGGTAAGCCACACTCCTGAAAAGTTTCTCCAAACCAATCTTTAATTTTCTCTTAGAAAAACAATAATCTTCCGGGAGAATCTTCCCAATGGACTATTTTCCAGCTTTCTGAATTGAAGAACTAGAAATATATAGTTTACCTAACATAACTGATATTCAGGATCAAGTTTTTTAAGGTATACATAAAGTTCAAAAATCTAACAGTCACTTGTCAAATTTACATGTAATATGCTTATAGTTATATGGTGTTCTGTAAAAAATAACTTATGCTTGCAGTCAACTTTTTACTTCAACGAATCAGAAGGCAAAAGAATGCTTCCCCCCTCCCCGCCCCCCGCAAAGGAAAGATGCAGGCAAGAATGAAGGCAGTAGGCAGGCAGGCAGAAAAAGAAAGGAAGAGGAAGCATATTTTATTTTTATTTGGTTGTTCATATTCACACTGGATGTTCCCCCCACGACCACGGATTTGAACCCAGGGATATGTGGCTTGCTCCTTTAGAGGCGATTAGCCTAACTGCTGCTGCACCTGGACGCATTGTAAGAGAATATTTTTATGGGCCTATGAAATTCAGAGAACAGATTTTGTGGCCATTTTTAAAGAGACCTTTAAATAACGTACTAATAAAAGTGATGGCTTTTTGTGAAACTGGCTCAGAGATACCTTTTACTGCAATCTCATCATAATTTTCTACACAGAAAGCAGAGCACATTAGGGATGAACTTGTTTACAGCCATTTGATCAGCCCTACAGCTTCAACTTGTACCATAGTTACAAAGTTCACATTTAATAAGCACATACCATGTGCCAGATGCTGTTCAAAGCATCTTCATGTTGAAGAGCCTCACAATGAGTCCATAAGGAAGCAGGTCTCATTATTATTGCCTCTTTGGAAGCAAGGAAACTGAGGGATAGGGAGTTGAACTAATGTACTGCCAAGCATAAAGCTGGCATTGAGTCCAGGCAGACTGGCTCTGAGATCTGTACTCGGAACTGCTGCACACACTGTCTCTCTCAAATCACTGCCTTGCCCAAGTCTTCAAAATGCAATCACCAATCTCAATCTACATGTGCATGAGATTCAACACCAGAAGATGTTTCCCACCCACAAAAACTCAAGGCACAGATTGCAATGATGGCTAAACTCAGTCTCTGGAAGGACCAAGTGGGAGGTGGTTCTAGAAATGGGAGCAGAGAGGACAGAAAGAGGAACAGAAAGACATTTCTGGAGTGAGCTTGAGGCAGAAAAACTGAGGGAGAAAAATATGACTCCACGAAGAGCCGGTGTCTCCTATCAGGTGGGGCAAGGGAACTGGTAACGAGAGACAGCCTCTTCCTCTTTCCTGGACTGTACTGTCCCAGAGTTCTGGAAGTTGCTTATCAGCTCACACCCACAGCTCCACCCTAGTAAGATGTTCTGACCCAAAGCAAAAACACCTGGCATTCCATATGCAGAGCAGTTATAGGGTGGACAGGTGGGGCCAGGCTGGGCCAGGAGTCTCCTGACCTTGGGCCCAGAGAAGAGGCCAATGAGAAGGAGGGAGTACAGAGCAATCAGAAGTGGAGTCTAGCCAGCTGGAAGACGGCAGAGAACCTCTACTCACCAGAGCCTTTCCTACATCACCCCACCAGAATTTTTGGTTAAACAGATAAACCGAGTGAGACAGGGCAGAATGCCATGTGATTTGCACCTCAATGTGAATTCACTAACAAAAACTAATTTCCTAACATCAAGTTGATGTTACAGGAATCTGGACAGGTAATCTGGAACATGTGGGAGGCAGGAGAGCCTGGCCGGATGTGAAGAGGTCGTAGTGATTTTCACCTAAGAGAAAACATCACTGACATCTCAAAGTACCTCTAATGGAACCTGCCTCTCCCCAAACCGCAGAGGAAGAGCCTGTCCAGTCAGGCCTGCTCCCATTTCTCCAGGGAGAGGTTCGGTGGAGGCCCAGACAGAGGACTATCAAGGTGTATTTTATTCTAACCCCCCAAAGAGATGCCCATTGGAAGGACCTGTGTCTCTAACTGCAAAAGAGAGAATCCTTAATGATTAGCCATTCTACTTTAAACTCCATGTAAGGCAGGTGGGCTGCAGAGCACACCTTTAATGAGGGACAACCACAGAGGAGGCAGCAGTGACATTGTCACTGCCTTAGAGAACAAGGAGCAGGGTTTATTCACAGCAGGCGGCTCAATAAATGTCAAGGGAAAGACCAAAATGGAGTACACTACATCACTTCAGAAAACTTCCCCAAACTCGGCACTCCAATAATGTGGTGTTTCTTGCCTTTGTAATTATTATGTATTGCAATCCCCTGCTGAACCAGGCAGAATTACAAATCCTACACAGATGTACATCGGGAACTTTTAATTTGTAAGTTACATGGTGCAGAGCATAGTTCAGAGGCAAAGAAGACTTTTACAAGAGACCCGATGAGGAAAAATTTCTTTAAAATGAGACATTTGGCAAGCCTGGCATTTCAGTTTTCATCTGTTGATGAAAATGTCTTGGTCTGGCTTCCTTTCTGAATCATTTGTCTTAAAATAGAGGGGTTTACAGAGAGCATTGTGTCTAATTTTTCTTCCATCACAGACTCCACTGAGAATACAGAAGCAGCAACAGTTTAAGCCAATTTCATTTTCATATTAATTAACTTTTTTCCTTAGAGTCCCTGGACTTATACCTTCTTTTTTTAAAAAAAAATAAAATAAAATAAGGAACGGTGCAGACAGGAATGAAGGTGAGGAAGAGAGCAGGAAGAGAGAGGGGGGAAGCACTTTATTCACTTTTATTAGTTGCTTCTACTGGTTGTTCGCCTGCCCCAGCCCCCTGCCCCATCCGGGGTCTTGAACCTGGGACCCAGGGATGTATTTGGGACTGCCTGGCCACCAGGGCACACTCTCCATACATCATTTTAAAAAACTGTGTAAATAATAAAGAGGAAAAAAACCCCATCACTATCTCCTGTACTTTCTCCACCCTTACTCTCACCAGAGAGGATAAGCTACCCACATCCCATTTAGTGGTCACAGTTCTATGGTCTAAGTCCACTGGTTTGTTTTAATTTTGTTTTATCCATTCATTTACTGTTTCCTTATATTTCATATATCGGTAAAATCATCTGACATTTGTCCTTCTGACTTATTTCATTTAGCACATCCTCTTGAGTTCCTTTTATTCTGTTATAAATGGCAATTTTTTTTTTTTAATGGCTGAGTAGTCCATTGTGTATATATACTGCATCTTTTTCCTTTTTTTCATTAAGGAAGGCAGGCAGGCAGGCAGCCAGCAGAAAAGAAGAGAGAAGAGGAAGAAGCATTTTATTATTTAGCTTTTCATTTTAGTTGCTCCCCAAACCTGGCCCCAGGTCACGAGCTCTGCTCCTTGGTCTATCGTGGACCATGCACTACGCACAGGCTTAACACCTGAGTCACCAGGGGTCACCACACCACATCTTCTTTACCCAACTATCTATCAATGGACGCGTAGTTTGTTTCCAATTAATTAACATTTTAATTCCAATTCAGCAATACTTGTTAAAAACTCATTCTGGCGGACCCTGGTGGAATAGTGGTCCACTGCCTTCAGCTGAGAGCACAGGCACATACATACCAAGGGCCCAGGTTTGTGTCCCGGCTGGGGAGGATCACCAAGATTTGCAAGTAAATAAAAATAATTAAATGCTTCTTCCTCCTCTCTCTTCCTGCCTGTCTACCTAACTCACCTTCATTCCTACCTGTAAAAAAAAACATTTCTTTTAAAAAAAAAACAACAACAACTCTCTTTCTTTGATAAACCTCCATGTCCAAGTTTCTCTGTTACAAAGTACAATGTGCACAGGCTCCTTTACCCCCAATTCTTTAGAGGCTTTTCACCAACTACAGGAAAATAACTCAACCCTTGCAATCAAATAACTCCCTGTGAAGACTGGGAGACAACCAGGTCTGCCTTAATCTAGAAGTCAACCCCGAACAAAGAGCAAACTCAGGGATTAGGGATTCAAGAACTCTGGTCAAGAACCAGCCCACCTCAAAAGCAAATCAGAACCAGCTTTTGCTTTTACTTCATTATTACACTTTCAGGAATCAAGCTGAAGCAGAAGGAATTCCATGGAAGGAAATTTTGGAAATACAAAAACCTAAACTGTATCTTCCTAAGAAAATCAAACAAACTACCTTGGCCTGTAGCTCCAAGACATTAAATACAAGATCTATGCTTATAGGCAGTGTGTCTACATTCTTCCCTGTCTGCCTACAGTAGTAACTATGGGGACGCCTTCTCTCATCAAGTGCCTGAATATCTACACAGCTCCAGGCAATGCCATAGAGGCAGAGATATATGTGAGCAAACAGACAGATGTGGTATCGGCTCTAATGGAGTTTATATTCTGGTGGGGAAGACAGACTTCAAGTGATCCTAGAAATAAAATTACATAACAGAAGGACTTTCCATATACATGATACTACAAATTCCCCTTCAAAGTAAAATATCACCCCATATTACAACTGAAAAAAAAATAGGATGCATTCATCAATTTCTCTGACAATTGACTCCTAGCACAGGGCCTACCACAGAACAGAAACATAAGTGTTTGAAGAAAGAACACCATTCACCTCTGCAGGAGCTAAGTGTTCATAAAGTGCAGGAAAGGAAATCTAACTTTAGAAGCAAATGGTGGATCAAGTTAGCGCAATAAAAATAGACAATGTTTGCCCAAGATCACATAACTAACTATCTCAATTCGGCATGGCCTTGAAGTCCATGCTCTCTAACCACAAGAGGTCACCTCTGCCCTCTCACTGCTGCTTCCAGAATACCTCGGCAAGACCACCAGGGAGAAACAATTCTACAATCCATCCTGCTCCCACACTCAGCCTTCGGACTGGCCCATGTTCAATAGGCACTGTTTGGGAGTCCACAGTGAAGTGTTACAAGGTTCTCACTTCGCTTGCAGGGAACTTCTTGAGTTCTTCAGAAACTGCAAAGAGTCAATAACACAGGGAGCTCAAAGGCCTTTTTCAGAAAATAAACCTAAAATAACTAACAGACCCTGGAGGATTTCTAGCTACAAGAAAATGGGCGAGCCACTTACCTTAACTCTGTTCCTCCCTGGCCAACTCATTATCAGCTAACAGAATTTTCCAAACCACCATCCCTGGACCTTCACCAACCTCAGAAAAATCTTCCTATCTCCCAAATGAATTTAAAAATGCACTGAACACTGTCCTGAAAACACTACAAGAATCCAGTGATAATGACTAAATCATCCTAGGCTCATTAGGGCAATTTACTAAGTGATGAATATTTTTGTTGAGCAAACTATGAATCCCTAATACTGTTAAATTCTGGAGTTTTTAATTATCAAATTTTCATAAGGTAGCACAACTGAAGAATTATTTATTTATATGAATTTTTGAATGTCTGCATAAAATTCTTTGGTGACATGTCTTCCTTCCTGATTGATTAGTTTTTGAGATTCAAAGACTACTTTATTTAGACATTCCTAACCAGTGACTGGCTGGGAGCCAAGAGACTGAGACTTCACAGATTAGTGACTATTATGATGAGAAGCAACCTTAAACAAATTGTTTCATCTCTCTGTAACTACTTATTTGTACTGTGTGCCCATGAATAGTCTTTCTCCATTTTATAGGGGTGGTGAGGACTAATAAGATTACAGAGGTAAATGCAAAGGGAATTTCTTAAAGCAGGGGTATTTGACACTCTTTTTGTACCTGGTTCCTAGCACAGGATCTGCCCTAACTGATGGTCTGCCGAAACTCACTGTCAGAACAAAGGAAAAAGTTCACCCCTGCAGAAGCTAGCAGTGCTCATCAGTATAGGAAAGGAAACCTAACCTTAGGGAACCAAATGGTGGATCAGGTTAATCACAATAAAAATAGGCATTACACACTCAGCCAGCCAGGACCACAATAAAAGTTTCTATATCTCTTCACCAAAAACAGAACCACACATTACTGTATGCCACTGGTACAAAAGAGAGGTCAAAAGTATCACTCAAAACCAGTTCTGCTTCTCAGCCCATACAAGATGTGCCATTTTCTTTTTTAAATACCTTTCTTTCTGAGTAAAAATACCTGTACGATATTGTTGTGTTATTATTTTAGGGGACGTGCCGCTTACATCCACTTTCAGGGGCAGAGATAGAGGCAAAGGCTTGGTGAGGTCTGAAGATCTCCTATAGATCAGAATTTGCCTGAGGGTACAGAGCCCCTAATTCACCCAAAAAGGGGGTGGAGTTTAAGAGCACAGGGGCTAGACTGGCTAGGCTGAAAGTTTTTCTCAAGCGTATGTGTGAAGATAAAGACAGCTGCAAATCCATTCTCCCACCTACCATCAGCTCCCCGGTGGAAAGACAGGGAGACCAGGGAGCTCCGACGCAGAGTTCTCTCCAGGTTTCTCTGTGGTTCCCACCTGGTCCTGCCTGACGCTCAGGGCTTCTCTTTCCTCCAGTCAGTACCGGGGCCTGCAGGACTTCAGATAGTGATACAAGCCCCTTGATCACAACACTCTCATCTATTACTACAAGTCAGTGAACCTCAACATCCAGCAGCCTGTTGATGACGGTCTTCAAAGTCTCGGGCACGCTGCACTCCAGGCCACCTTTAATGTGATCGGCTACGGGGTGCCGGTCACAGACACATCTAGGTTGTGTTGTAGGTCTTTTCTGCCTCCAGACTGACAACATCAAACTTGGAGCAGATGTCCACCACACGCCCATTCTCAACTACCACTGGCAGGGTCGAGACTGTGCAAAGATGCCCAGCACCATACAGAGGCGGTAGTGCGGATCATAGCGATACTGACAGAGGCGCCAACTGGAGCTTTTCCAGAGACACAGATATGAACTTTGGCTTGGGGAATTCAGTGATAAACAATTTAAGGAATTTGAGGATGTGCCTGTGGGTGAAGAGGTACAAGGTGTTGCCTGATTCCAGATACATAACTAGGCAGTCTGTAGAGCTTATTTCAAATTAATAGAGAGATAGCATCAAAGAAGCTGGTATTAGGCGAAATGCAGACAGGTGGTTTAAAGGAGTTCTGTAGCTGCACCTCTCTCCATCATTTTTGCAGCTCCAAGATCTGTATGAAGGCTGACTGATTTAGAGTAGCGGTGTGGGATGTCGCTGAAATCGGTGATGGCTAGCATGCCCACAAAACTTTGCTTCTACTGTCCCACATAGGGGCAGCTCGCATGCCACTAGGCACTTTAGCAAAGAAAACTTTCTTTACCTGCAGAGAAGCATCAAATACAACCAATTTGGAGCTTGTGAGAATCAGGTCATAATAGCGATGACACTTCATGAAGGACATATACATGCCATTGTTGAACTCTGGGGTCGCTTGGAGATGCCCATTTCCTAGAGACAGGGAGCTATCTGAAGTAGTGACCATCTCCATTGCAAGAGGGGCTGGCTGGATTTGCTGACTTTCAGAAGGTTGCTGGAAGCTAATACTACTTAATTTTCTTTTCCTTTTTTTTTTTTTTTTAAGGAAAGCTGCAGGCAGGAATGAAGGCAAGTAGGCAGGTAGGCAGGAAGAGTGAAGGAATAAACATCTTTATTTTATTTTACTTAGTTGTTCAGACTGTTTGTTTCCCCCCAGACCTGGGACTCCAACCCAGGAGTGTGTGGCCTGTGTTCCTTGAAGTGTAACTGACCCAGTCACTGCTCTATCAGGGCATGCCAGTCAACACCTTTTTTTGTTTTTTAACTAAAAATTTTATTGAAGGAACATTTCATAAAAAGCATTACACAGGTTTAAGGTATATAACATCATAAGTCAACAGATCAACATCTATATATAATACATTACGTATACCATCAACAATCTGATTCTTTCCTTCACTATCTAATTAACCCCCTCTCACCAACTTATCCTCCCTGGCCTCCTTTCCCTTCTATTAACCACTAATTTTCTCCTATAGACTAGAAGTCTATTTTTGTTTGAGTTGGTTCATTTGGTTTTTGTTTTATTTCTCTATATAACACATGAGTGACATCACAGGATGTCTGTCTCTCTCCTTCTGACTTATTCCACTAAGCATAATTCCCTCTAAGTCCAGCCATTTTGCCCCAAATGGCAGGACTTCAGTTTTCATTTTTTTAAAGCTGCAGTATTACTTCATGTATGTATATATATATATATATATATATATATATATCACATCTTCTTTCCACTAACCTGTCAATGAGTACTCAGGTTCCAATATGTTGGCTATTGTAAATAATGCTGCAGTGAGGGTAAAAGTGCATATATCTCTTCAAATTAGTGTTTCTGTGTTTCTCAGGTTAAACACAAAAGTGGGATAATCATATGAAATTTGTATTTTCAAAATTTTGAGGAATCCCCACAGTATTTTCCCTGATGGCTTGATCAGTTTACACTCTCACCAACAGTGCAGGACATTTCCTTTTCTATGAATCCTCAGTGTTTGCTTCTATTTTTTTAGAGAACAGCTGTTCTCACAGGTATGAGATGAAATCACATTGTTTTGCTTATAACGTATTTTAAATTAAAAGGAAGTTAATGTCAAACTCATTCTAATTGTAGGCATTTTTACTCTCCCCCTCACCCTACACGCATTTTATAATGTTGGTGTCTTGCTGCTTCTAAGTGGGGTTTCATTCATTTTTATTACAATCCCTTTAGTATTTCTTCCAAGGCTGGTTTAGTCATGAATTACTTTAACTTTTGACTTTTCTGGAAAGCTCTTTATCACTGAATTTTAGTAATCTAGTAGGGTAGAGTAGTCTTGGTTTGTAGCCCTTTTCTTTCAGCACCTTGAGTTTTACATGCCATTCCTTTCTGGCCTGTAAAGTTTCCACTGATAAATAAACCTGCAGACAACCTTGTGGGGGGTTTCCTTCTAAGTGATTCCTTTTTCTCCAGCTGCTTTTTAGAGTCTCTGTTTTTGGTTTTTGTCATTTTAAAGGCAATGTGTCTTGGTTTGTGTCTGGTTTATTTTGGTTTGGAATTTTTTGAGCTTCCTGGATCTGGATGTCTTCCTTCCTTCCCCAGGTCAGGAGAGTTCTCAGCTATTATTTCTTCCATTATGGTATCTACCCACTTCTTTCTCTTCTCCTTCTGGAACCCCTATGATGCAAATGCTGTTTCTCTTGATGTTATTCCATCAGTCTTTCAAACTATCTTGATTTGTTTTCATGCTTCTCTTTTCTGGTGCTTGGATGTTTTCCACTGTCCTATCTTCTAGCTCACGAATTCAACTAGAAGTCTTTTCCGATCTACTTTTGAGTAGACTTCACTTACCATAACTCTCAGAGTTGAAATTGGGACCAATTAGAGTCGTACCAGGTACGGTGGGGTCAGGGGGTTGTTTACCGTCACTAAACTGAGAGAAACAGTCAAACCAGGACATATGTTAACCCTATGTTAAGGCTTTTATTGTGTTTTTTCAGTTTCACTTTTGTTTACTTTAAGCTCTATGAATTCTGTTCGGAATTTTCTCATATTTTCTCTGCATTGTTGTAGATCTCAGTTTGTTCATTCATTATTTTCCTAATTTCAGTGAGAATCTGCAAGACTTGCTTTGAAATCTCCAGATAAATCATGCTGCATTAGGATTTTTTCTCTGGGGTTTATATTGATCTGTCATTTGGGGTAAGTTTCTCTTTTTCTTTTTCTTTTGTACCTTGTGCTTATTTCTGTGTACCAGGCTAAAAAATCTTTCTTTCCCTATCTTGATCTAACAGTCTTATTTCAGGCTGCAGAATAAAAGCCTGAGGTAGGAGTTCTAGCTGCCAGCACCTTAAGCTGCAGGCAAGCAAGCAGGTCAACAGCAACCCCAAGAAGAGGAGGGGAAGCTATTTCTCAAACTGCTAGTCTCTCTTATGGTCCTCCCTGAAAGAGGTGCTGCAGCTGAGCTGAAAGCAGGAAAGTACTCATCTGCCTTTGCTTGGCTTCCAGGCTCTGGCTACCGGTTCCTATCCTGGCAGCCACAAAAACTATAACCAGGAGAACAAACTGTCCCATGGCCTTCTGATGGTGGATGGGGTATAAATCTGGACCTCTAACCTGTTCCAATATGGTGTCCCACAGTGCTGACCCTAATTGTAATATGGCGTCCAGTAGTGCTGGTGCCAAATGAGTCTGAGAAGGCACCCAGCAGCAACTGTTCACTGGAATATTATCCCTCTTCCTTATTCCTCCCACTGAAGTATTTGATTCAACACATGAAAATCCTTCAGTTAAATCTGTGTACTTTTCACCTGCTGGCTCCCCCTGCTCACTCACTGTCTTGCATTCTCTACTCCCCAGAATCCAAAGGGAAGTCCCCATATTTGTCACACCAGGATGTACACATTCTCCTCTAGAGAGCAGTTCCTAGATCCTGTGGTGCCTAATATGTGAGTCAGCCCTTCAGTCCCTAGGAATAGGTGCATCACCGGTGTCCCTCCCAACTTGGCTCATAGTGCCTGGGCAGCAAGCCTGTCTTAACATCTCTGCCCCTTCAGGATATTTTCTATCACTTTTCCATATGGAGAATCGGGTCCCTGAATCCTAAATTCTTATTCAAGGAATATACTTTGTATCTAGGTGCGATTTCATTGTGTTAGTGGAGAGGAGGTAAGCTCAAGATCTTCCTAGTCTGCCATCTTAGATGTATCTTCCACTTTTTTTTCAATGAGCCTCTAACCAAGATCAAAGTATTCCTGCTAATGTGCTTTTTTTTTTTTTTTCAACATGAAATGAATTTTGTGGTAGAACAAAATAGCTTGGTAAATCATCAATGTCTACTAAATCCTTAATATTTGTTAGGTGAGAAATTTTCAGTTATTTAAACATGTACACTTTAATAAAATGAACTGCCAACTCCTCATAAGTGAAGGGGTCTCTCACCCCAAAAGGATGCTCTCCTACCCTGAGGCAAGTCACCCTGTCCCCAGGTCTAGAGCTCCATTTCCCTAAAGACCCGAGACTCCAAAAAAATCTGGGGAACAGGGTGAAGTCACAGAAGCTACTCCGAAGTTGATATTGGTGGGCGAACTGGGGAGACTGGGGCGAGAATGGAGCTGAGGACCACCCCTCTCTCCATGGTAAAGAACCTAGTTTGTGTTTTAACACAGTGGAACCAGAGCATGTCAATGATGAGGATAAGATTACATGAGGTATTAACAGAAAATGTTGACAAGGATGCTAATAATAGATGCTGTAGAACCAATAAATTAATATACAAGAAACTGTGAAAATTTGATTTGGCCATGTAAAAATTAATTCTAACTGCAGTCATTTATGCGAACTGCTTTCTTAATGACTATACAGCACAATGGACATGCATTTCATTAAAGGTGCCAGATTCACAGTGTTGTGAGTCATCACAGCACTAAAGTCA
This sequence comes from Solenodon paradoxus, assembly GCA_004363575.1. Classification (NCBI taxonomy): domain Eukaryota; kingdom Metazoa; phylum Chordata; class Mammalia; order Eulipotyphla; family Solenodontidae; genus Solenodon; species Solenodon paradoxus. The sequence goes on from RJWH01000918.1 coordinate 271,570, forward strand.
CACAAGCTCAGCATTCACAAATTGCTGCTCAACCCAGCGTGCTGTAAAAGCTCACATCTTAAAGCCGAAATAACACCATGGGGTAAACAAGAACAGTCCCTGTGTACAACCTAAAATGTGGATGACCAGAGATATATGGTGGCTCAGAGCAAGGCATGCTTCCTAGGGCAAGAGATGTGTCTTCCATATTTATTATGTATGACTCTGTAGCCAAACTGCCATTTCTCATCTATTCATTTGAATAAGGATTCTCTGTCCCACACACCACCATCCTTCATTCTAAAATGCCAAGAATTTATAGCAACAGGAAATTTGGGTTGGGGTAGGCAGAAGACTGAAGGCTATCAGACTGAAGAGAAAATGTTCCTCTCAGCTTATGGGTTTGGTTAATGACCATTCAGGGTTAGAACTGCAGACACTGCCAATCATAAAGCTGTAGTAAGTTGTTTTGCCACTTCTAGAAATTTTCAGTCTTAGGCACATGGTTCTTGGGCTTCCTGAGGACACATTCTCATGGCTAAGTGTCAATGAGGAAGTCCTGAGCACTAGATAAGAGCCCTGTGGGTTCAAAGATCCCCTTCACTGCAATCCTGTGCACATAAAAGGAGCTTATTTCAGCAAACCACAGGCCAAAGCAAAAAATAGGATTAGTTTCAAACTTTACAAAACCCTCAGAACCAAATCTACGTGCTATTTTGCAAGAAGTGGTCATCTTGACTTTCTGTAAACATCTCATTAAGTGAATAACTATAACGATAAATCGTAAAAGGATTAAGATGATCTGCCTTTTCTTCCTTCCATATCACTAGCTCTCCCCCAGTTCCATGGCTCACAGGTTCTCTCTGTGGGAATACCCATCTGGAGATTAAAACAAACAAAGAGACACATGACTGACTTTTTTTTTTAAGTTTTGATACAACCCTAGGCCTTCATCTACAAACGCCTATGAACACCAAACTGTAATGGGACTGTTCTAAAGCAAACACTGCCCTTCCACTGAAGAGGAAACAAGTGTTTCATTTCAGCTTTTCTTTAGAAAAATCCAGTCCTTAAAAAAAAAATTGACTCACATTTTGCATTGTAAAATCTGATTTAAATCCTATTTAGGCAGAGAGATCAATCTCTCAATTGCAAATCAACAACCAGCAAGTCCTGTTCATTCCAATTCCTGAGTATCTTTCCAATTTGGCCTCCTCTCCATGCCTATTATTACTGCCTTCCCTCAGTGCCTAATCATTTTGTACTCCTAGTCAATCTCCATCATTCTGATCCACACTTCACAAAAATCTGAAGTGATCTTCCAAAATTGCAGATCCAGTGGTACCTTCAGTGTAAAATCCAAATCTTTAACACGGGTTAGTGGCCTCTGTCTACTAACTCAGCTAACCTTTCCCTGATTCCAAGCACTCACCTCACTCCTTCACACCAGGCAAATACCTGTAGTCTTTCCAATGTGCGTGCTCTCCATACATGCATTCTTTGCATGTACTGTATTCTCTCTCCTCTTAGAAGTGCCCTCACATTTATTTCCCTTCTTTGCCTCTACAACACTTAGTTCTACTACTCCACTCAGACTTCATTTCTGGGAAGCACATTTCCCTCACACACTGGGACTCACCTCATCCCACTGCCTGTACATGACCCTTTACATCACTGTCTCATTACACTCATCACACTAGTATCCATCTTCCTCATTAGAAGATTAGAGGGCTGGGATTAATACTTCTTTTCTAATTCCACTGGCTAGCATATGGCCTGGCACTCATTAAATGAAGAAACTGTCATTTCCTTTAGTTCCAAATCAGCACGACAACCCCTTCTCCTCCAAGAATTCTGCAAAAAGCAGAAAAATGAGGACTGCTCTTCGATCACCATGTAAATTATTGGGGAAAAAAAATCTGAACAGTGACCTTTTTTTAACAATGATAATTATTATGGCAAAGATCAGTTGAAGGCACAGAGCATGGTGGTGCCGTGGAAAAAAGTCAAACTATGAAAACAGCGATATATGGGATTGAATTCAGCCAACATCTATAGTTTTATAATTTAAACATGGGAATATGTTTAGTGTAGTATTTGGTACATGAAGACCCATCCCTGCTCCCATCTTTCTGTACTGTATGGCCCTGGATAGATGATGGAGAAAAAGAAACATATTCCTGGGAAAAAACCTATGGAGAAAGAAGTCAGAAGAATGGTTACTTCATGGAGGGGCATTTTTTGGCGGTAGGTGACGAGAGCCTCTGGAGTGTTGGAAACGTCCTACATCTCGATGTTGATGATGATCACACACATGTATACATAGGTAAAATATATATAATGCCCTGTACACTTAGTATCTGTGAAGTTAGTAGATGTAAATCACACTTCAATGGTCTTTTTGACCTAATAAAAGAAATACGCTCTCCAAGTGATAAACGGCTCTGAAGTCAAAGCATGCCTCCACACCAAAGCTCCTGGTCACTAAAAGCAGTGACTCTTAGTCCAGGGGCCAGTGTTATTATAAAAACTTGTCAAATGCACTCATACCAAGCACTGGCAGTAGGCAAAATAAATGTCTCTCAGACACATATCACAATGTCCCAATGGTACAAAGAAGCTACCTTACTTAATAAAACACATTTATTTCAGAGTATTACCAAGTGTATAGTCACTCTATCATAATATATTTTCTCAATGTAAAATCACCATAATGTTGGAACTCAATTTTTTGAAATGATATCCCTCTCTTTCTCCTCCCATCCCCTCTGAGAGATAAAGAACAGGACAGCATCTAAGCTGGCACCTGCCCATCTTACCAGTCTCCCCTCCATTGACTTCACACATAGCCTCCACTCCCACCACAGTAATTAAATATTTTAGGGAAGATGCTTTGAGGCCATGCACATACTGTTCCTCCTTAAACTTGCACTCTTAATTTTAGCCTCCATTATAGATCTTGCCTACAGTGGTGTTCTAAAGGTGATTCATTCCCTTCATTCATTCCAAATTTCCTAACTAGAAGTCTTCTGAAAAAAGGAGTTATCTCTTCTCCTCCCATTTATTTATTAAATCATTTATGTCATTAATTAATGGATATTCATTGTATCCTTTGGTCTAAGATTTAATACCTATTTTGTTGTTCAAATTGTTCCATCTTTGGTCATTAAGAGTTCTTTTAGGTTGGCTTGTTGTCCTTCTGACATGCCTGTTTTTTCTTTTTTCTTTCCCCTGCCCTACTCCTGAAATCAACCATTTCTCCACTGAGCTGATAAGGCTGTCAAGCTCTAATCAAGCCAATTTCTTAGGAAACTGACAACACTTACATTCCTAGGGACCTCCTACAGCAGTATGCTTAGTATACAGAAACTGGGCACTAAGTGTGGTTTATGAAAGATTCAAGAGCCAAATGAGCCATGGCCCTCTTACATACTCCACAGACAAGGAGACAGACGTCCTCCTCTACCAACCTATCCTTCTGGACAGGGATATAAAAGTCCTCATACAGGGTGCACCCTGGTGGCCTAGTGGTCTAGTACACCCTGGGAGTAGTCCCACATACATCCCAAGGTCCTAGGTTCAAGACCTGGGGCTGAGAAGAACAACCAATATGAATTCAATAAAAATAAATAAAGTGCTTCTTCCTCCTCTCTCTTCCTGCCTGCCTGTCTACTTACCTTCATTCCTGCCTGCACCTTTCCTTAAAAAAAAAAGTCATTCCTCTTATATTTCCAAACACATAGTAAGAGTACAGTAAATGATAGCTCCTTTCCCCAGTCTGACTCTGCAGCTGCCTTAAGATATGCTGATATACCTTTAACAGGAACCCTGACAGGAAAGACTACAAACATTATCTTTTCTGAAGGATGGGGAAACTAAGGTGTAGGAGAAGCAAAAAAAAAAAAAAAAAAAAAAAAAAAAAAAAAAAAAAAAAAAAAAAAAAAAAAAAAAAAAAAAAAAAAAAAAGCATTCCCAAGATCATACAGCGAGAGTATGGCTAAGGTGACTCCTCTCGCTTGCCCTTCCCCAAAGGCAGTGTCTATTCTGAATGAGGAAGGTTCCTGGAGACTGGCTTGTTTGTCTAATCTAACCCCTCAGAATTCAAGTTTGGAAAGATAAGAGGATAAAACTAGGAAAACTATGTATGTTCCAGACCTTAGGGATCTAGATATGCCTAGAGCAAGCCAAAAGTCTAAGAACAATAAGAATTTATGGCTTTACTTAAATGTTAAATATTTCCTCCAGGAGTCTATACATCAAATAAAGGCCAAAAGCAAAATCAATGAAAGAGCAAGATATAAGACTTCCATTTTGTCTCACTAAACCAAGATGGCCACATAAACTCAAAAATGAATCCTAACATCTTACCATCAATACCAAAAAGGCAGAGAGAATGAAGAAATTAAAAGACATGTGACTCACAACCAAAACAATGATAAAAGGCAACAGAGCAAGCCAATAGGTATCAAAATTTCACAAATCTCTAGTAGTGAGTACCAGATAATGACAAAATCTGACGCTAGTATATTTGTCATGTAACATCAGTGATCTTATTTCATCCCCAAAGAAAATCAGAAGAAAAAGAAGCATTTAAGTATAGAGAGAATATAGAGCATATATTTTTAAATATGCATATATACATATATATGAGGTAATAATGGAATGGTGCATATTAGTTATTAAATATTTACATTTTTTAAAGATCCAGACTTGTGGTTCAAACTCCTAATTAATTCAATAAAAAAAAGTTTTCCTAAAGACATCCTACTGAATAGCAAATATCTGTATATCATATAGCCAACAAGGGTTAATATCCAAAACATGTAAAGAACACACAAAACTCAACAACAAAAAAAACAAATAATCCAATTTAAAAATGGGCAGAAGTTTTGAACAGATACTTCTCTAAAGACGACATACAGATGACCAACAGTCACATGAAAAGATGTTCATCATCTCTTAGAAATGCAATTTGGTGGCTCAGGTGCTAAGCTGGTGGCTAGGGCATAGAATACGCCAAGCCCAAGAACCAGTTTGCAACTGGGCTGGAAAAACAACCAAAAATAAACAAACAAGTGAAAAACTATGCTCTCCTCTCTCCCTTTTTTTTTTTTTTTTTTTTTTTTTTTTTTTTTAAATAAAGGAATGCAGTACACCCTGGTAGAGCAGCAGTTAGGTCAATTGCATCAAAAGGAATAAGCCACATACCCCTGGGTTTGAGTCCTAGGTCCAGGGGGGAGCAACCAGTGTGAACAACTAAATAAAAATAAAGATGCTTCCTTCTCCACTATTTTCCTGCCTGTCTGCCTATTCACCTTCATTCCTTCCTGCACCTTTCTTTTGGGGAAAAAAAAGGAACGCAATTCAAAACTACAATGAGATATCATTTCACACTTGTGAGAATGGCTTTTATCCAAAAGACTGGAAGCAACAAATATTGGGTGAAGATATGGAAAGAAAGGAACCTTTATACATTGTTGGTGGGAGAGCAAAATAGTGTAGCCATTGTGGAAAGCAGTAGTGAAGAGTTCTCAAAAATTAAAAAATACAAATTTCATATGATTCAGTTATTCCACTTTGGTTATTTACTAGAAAACACATACACACACTAATTTAGAGACATATGGACCCCATGTTTATTATAGTCTTACGTACAATAGCCAAGAACTAGAAATAACCTAAGTGCCCATTGATATAGATGAGTGAATAAAGAAGACGTAGTATTTATATGGAACACTACCAGGTAATATTAAAAAAAAAAATCCTCAAAACGGAAATCCTGCCATTTCCAACAACACCGAAGATATAATACACAAAGAAACACGTCAGAAGAAGAGAAGAAGAAAGACGAGCACCATGATTTCACTCATGTGTGGTGTAGAGAGAAACCATATGAGCTGGGCAAACTGCAAAAGTGTTAATTTATATGGTGAAAGACAGAATTGAACTGTTAGTGGTAAACTTAACGTACATACAGATGTTGATTTATAATGATAGGCAATTTAAATCTATGTCATGATGCAATGTTACTTCAGTAAAAATGTTTTAATGTTTTCCTACGTGGTGATTTGACTTTCAAAGAAGTTCAAACCCCACAAACCACTGAAAAGCACTAATATTAAAGATAAAAAACACAGAAGTATTAAGCAATTAATTTTGATAGATTATAAGACCCCAATAAATCTTGTGTTTAGTTTCTACTATATCATTTATACCAAACTTACAATTACACATGCATTCCTCTCAGTAAATACAGATATTTATAAGTGATTGTTTAAACTCCCTCAAGTCCCTCAATGACTAAAAAGCTAAACTATCTGGGCTGCCATTTCACTAGTTCTTCCTGTAAATGAACTATATAGCTGACAAAAACATAAATAGTAAAGAGAGAAAGGCAAAGAGAAAGGTGGCAACTAAAGATAATAACAAGTCTAACATCATAACGAATAAGGGAAAGTCATTTTGTAAGAAAGACAGCTCTTTCAATCTGGTCAACAAAACATAAATGAAATATAAGTACTGGCTCCTTATTTCTTGTGCACTCTTTTAACAGTTTGTTTCTTATACTTTTTTTTTAAAACTTTAAAGCACTAATTTCGAGGCACACCCTGGTGAAGCAGGGGTTGGGTGCAGTCCACATATATCCCAAGATCCCAGGTTCTCGTCCCAGGACTGGCAAGGACAACCAGGATGAACAAAATAAAATGCTTCTTCCTCCTCTTTCTTCCTGCCTGCCTTTGCTTGCCTTCATTCCTGCCTGCACCTTTCCTTAAAAATGCAAAAACAGAAAAAAAAAAAAAACAACTTTTTGAAAGTCTAATCTGGGTCTGCTAAATATGGCAAAAGGGTTGCTGATGAATGACAAAAAAGAAAACTATTCTCCGGGTAGTTCTTACCCATGCAATTATAGAGATACAACAGATTAAAAAAAAAAAAAAAAATCTGGAATCTCTGTCAATTTCAACATCTGTGGTATTTTCATTGAAGGTGAAAAGTAATAGACCTATTACTGCTAACCATATAGGACCCACAGGTGTTTTCAGAGATACTGAGAATACCATTTTTCCTTCTACAATATAAGGAATCACAACTTTCTGAAAGCTATGATCACTACATAAAATAGGTTCTAAAAGGCCTTATAAATGGAAAATGCCAGTCTGAGTGAATCACTCAATCTCTGAATCTCATCAGTAAAATGGTCACTAATACCTTTATTACAGGATTGTGGAAGATTTAGGATTATGAAAAGTAACATTTCCTGTCCCATAGGCTTCAAACTAGCCCAACAATTATTTGAACCAGCCAGATAACACCCTCTGAAAATTATTTTATGGAACACACTAATTAATATTTGGGAAGGTAAAACCTGGTTGTAAACCAGTAATGAGGGAGGAGGCAGGAAGAGAACTGCTAAAAGGCAGAAATAATTTAAAATACATATAAACTAGTTTCTTGTCAATTGTTTAAATTTATTTCCCCAACATACACTTTGGACTTGATAAAACATCTGGCAGTCATGTGTCCAAACAAATCTTATCACTTTGAACTTGAGGGGGGTCCTGAGTTTTCTCACTGATGAAATTCATGAACACATGAACCTGCTTAAAGGAAAAATTAGAAGTTTTGAGAAGAAAAGTTCGGGAAAGAAGTAGAATGAGAGGCTCTGCCTCTTTATGAGCTGCAGGGCACTCCCATCTATCCTCCCAACAAATACATTATTTGGCAGAAGTTTAAAGACATTCCCCTTATCTAACTTTCCTAGATTCCAGGGAAAATGTCAATGATTTTTTTTGATAAATAAATAAGTCTCTCTCCTTATGCAGTCAAAATGTTGCAAAGGGATTTTGTGCTATATTCTTGGGTGAAAGAAGAAATCCCACACCAGAGCCAGTCTACCTGGGTTTTAAAACAAGTTATCCCCCTCGCCCACTACCTCGAGCAAGTTACTTGCTCTCTTTGTGCTTCAGCTTTCTTATTCCGAAGAGGGCACATCTCCTCGTGCCTTCCCTAAAGATTTGTCATGAGGACAAGAGAAGCCAATATTTGCAAAGTGCTGAGAATACTGCAAATGTTATAGAAGCGACTATTTACTAAAAATAAATAAATCTCTAATCTCATGAATAAAATACTACTTATGCATGTATTAAGTGATGGTTTGAATCTCAGCAAAGGAAACGGAGTTCTCCACGTGGCCAAATGCAGTGCTTTACAAGCAACGGTCTGAAGTCACAGAGACTCCTGGCTCTACACCCCTCTGTGAGGCTTTGAGCTGGTCACTTTAACCTGTCCTTCTACCTTTGCTTCTTCCACTGTAAAATGGAAAAAAATAACAGTTTTCTAGCAGGCACATTGTGAAGCTAAACTAAGAAAGTACAGAGGTGAGATTCTTGGCACAGAGTATTAAGTGCCCAAGAAGTACTGGGCCCTATTCCAATTCCCCATCTAAAGAAGTAAGAATCAGGCAGCTGAAGCCCACCAGGACCAGAGTCAGTGCACAGACTTCCCCAGGCTGGAGCAGTGGGAGAATGAGGAACATGACACCGAGAGCTAGGCACAAAGTCAAGACTAGGGCTGCTCCATAAGTAGTGCAAAGAGCCGAAGATCTAAAAGCAAACACCAGAAACTCTTCAGAATCTCCCAGTGACTCAGGTAAACAGGCCTGAACTGATCTTTTGTAAGCTTTTCCTGTCATGGGCTTCTTACAAGCAGGTCTTAATGGAATTTAAAAGGAAAAAGAACTTAAGAAATAGGCTGTGATTTTAAAAGAAAATGACAATGAATGCTTACTGGGGTGAAAGGAAAACGAAGTCAATAAACTGGTTTATTCAGACAAAAAGGGCTGTAGGACAGGCAGAGCCCTCCTTTAGAAGTAACTAAGGTTAATTAAAATACTACCTCCAAATATACCAACTTGTGTTTTCTAAGTATCTGATACCTCAAATAACAGAGCCACTTTTCACAGGTAAGAGGAGAGCTTCTAATTTTCTAAATAAAAGTCCTTTAAAGAAGTTAAAAAACATGAAACTTTAAGTTTTCTCTGTGGTTGAAGAGAACTGTAACTCGTGCCAAGCTGAAAGGAATAAAATGCCCCAAATGATGGACTCTAATAAAAAAGAAATGCTTTCATAAGCTAGTAAGTACAAGTACTTAACAGTGCCTTCCAAATGTAAAGATTAATGCTACTAATCCAGTGTTCTTAGCCGGACACACACTGGGAACAACTGCTCCAGTCACAGTAAAGGAAATGACTGATCTTCCTATATCTTGTTGCTTCTAGTCACCACTTGTAGGACAAAGCCTGATGTGTCACCATGACAAAGGATGGTCCCTATCAGATGGGAGCAATCACATGGCAGTGGACCACAGCCTCAGTCTTACAAGATCATGTACCACCCAACTCACTGGCACTATGAAACGAAGCTGTATTTAGATACGTTTTCCTTGCTCAGCAAATGAGGTTGAATCTATTTCTTCTCTTATTTTTATTTTCACTCTTCATCTAAACTAACCACAATGTTCTTAAAGAATCTGTAAGCCCAACATGATAGTACTGAGAAATCAATTAGTAGGGTAGAGTTGGATGCTCTCATTACCTAACAGAGGCAAAAATCTCTCCGAAGTAGAACCCTGACTGTCCCAACAGCTATCAAAAAGAAAAGCAAGTAAGTGGTGTCATGTGGCACTTTTATCACTTTTAAATTGATGCAGCATTGGTGTGGCTACTCAATGGCAGAAAATCTCAACCAAGGCAGAAGAATAGGGACCCAGACCTCCCACCCTCACTTCAAATAACAATAAATTAATGGATAAATTATAACAAAATAAAAGCCTTTATATACAGTTGAGCTTCAAAACAAAAGAAGGAAAATACACAGATGTCAGAACAGGAACTCAAAATCAGAGCTATGAGTACAAGCTCTGAGCCCAATAAACTAGAAATCCACAAAAAGAAGGCAGAAATGTGTACAGGTAAAAAAGACAATTCAATGGACTTTTCAATGTTTATGCAAAAAGTATGAAACATATTCAGATTAACAAATGAGACAATAATTTAAACAGCAACTCAGTGTGATACATCTGTATTTCTTTCTAGACTCACCACATAAAACTGGTGGGAAACCATCATTTCAGGTGGGTCTTCCTAAATTACAACCTAAAGAATTTATTTACTCAAAGTGTACCCTGGTGGCTTCATGGCTAAGTCCACTGCCTCCAGCCAGTGCGATCTTTATACATCCCAAGGACCCAGGTTTGCGCTCTGGAGTGAGGAGAACAACCAGGATGAACAAAAAAATAAAAATAAAATAAAATGCTTCTTCCACCTCTCTCTCCCTGACGGTTCTCCTTCATTCTTGCCTACTGCCTGTGACTTTTCTTAAAAAAAAAAAAATTAGTTATTCTAAAGCATATTTTTAAGTCTTCTTCACAGATAGGACCATCTGTGGCCAACAAGGAAAAAATAAATAAAAAAGATTCAAAGTCATCTGAACTAATCTGTACTCTCGGAAAATTAGAGCACTTAATTTGCAAATGGCCAGGTGAACCAGCACAAACTGTGTGAGTCCTGATTAGAAATACCGCTCAATTAAAATCACACAGTAAATTACATTCTAATCAAAACGTAATTTACAAGCACACAAAACACTGCTTCCTTACTAACCAATGCAACCGTTTTCTATAGCAGAGTAAAATTGTCAAGGTCTAAATGTCTCAGCAAAATTTTAAAAGGTTATTATTGAAGCACACATTTTTAAAAATATTAGTTCATAATGATACTTACAAATCACTGTAAAACCTCTGAAGACTCAGTGTTCTCCTCCGAACACTACTAGGAAACCAATTTGACATGAAAACTGGCAAGTAAAGGAAATACACATTTAATTCACCTTTCCTGCACAAATCAGATACCTCAGGGTAACCAAGAAATTGGTAACAGGTTTTTCTCTTTAAAAAATTCATATTAATAAGGAAGGTAAAATAGAAATTAAAAAATCACCATTTTATGAAACTAATTATAATTAAATCACGGGTCTAGGCAGTGTTTGCTGACATCATCACAAAAAACTAAACTGAAGAAAGTGTTCAACAACCCCTATGAAGAAATCTTGCTCCAAAATTTGAACCTGAATCAGACAAAGGCTCTAGATCTGATTTCTAGTTACAGGAAATACAGAGGACAGATGAACATGTGAAATGATGCCTCAGAGAAGCAATAGCAAAATCCAGACTTGGAGAGATGGGACAAATTATCCTTTTCCTTCAACAAATAAACTGGAAAGAAAAAAAAAAAAGAGAGATAAAATGCATAACTTTAGAGAGACTTAGATATGTGAATTGAATGCAATGTTTGGACCTTATTTGGATACAAATTTGAACAAACCAACTGTAAAATAAAAAATAAAATATTTTAGACAATATGGATATATTTGAACCTTGCTGTCTACAGATTTGATTTTAAGGAACTGATATTTTGTAGGTTATAACGGTATTGTGAATAATTTTTTAAAGTCTTTATCTTTTACATTTGCATTTGATATTTTGGACAAAGGCTTAATATCTAAAATATACAAAGAACTCATAAAACTCAACAACAGAAAAACAGGTATTCCATTCAAAAAAAGGGAAGAGGAATTGGAGAGACAGTTTTCTGAAGAGGATATACAGATGGCCAACAGGCACATGAAAAGATGTTCCTACTCGGTGGCTATCAGGGAAATGCAAATTAAATCAACAATGAGATATCATCTTACACCTGAGAGACTGGCTATTATCCAAAAGTCTGGAACCAACAAACGCTGGCGAGAATGTGAAGAAAAAGGGAACACTTTTACACTGTTTGTGGGAGTGCAAATTGGTGCAACCCCTATGGAGAACAGTGTGGAGATTCCTCAAAAAACTGAAGCTGGAAATCCCATATGATTCTGTCATTCCACTTCTGGGCATCTACCCAAAAGATACAAAACCACCCATATGCAGTGATGTATGTATGTTTATTGCAGCCCTATTCACAATAGCTAAGGACTAGAAATTACTGCAGTGCCCACATCAGATGAATGGATCAAGAAGATGTGGCACATACATACAATAGAATACTATACAACCCTTAGGAGATGAAATCCTGTCATTTGAATCAACATGCTTGGAACTAGAGGGGATTATGCTAAATGAAACAAGTCAAAAGAAAAAAGATATATACCAGATGACCTCATTCACAGATGGACTGTGAATAGACAAAACAAAGGAACAGATGAAACAAAACTAACCCCGAAACATTAGCAACAGAACTGAGGTGACCAAAAGGGAATGGGGTGGGCGGGGACAAATAGTGGTGGAGGCCACTGGACAATGGGGAAGAACATAGGAAAAAAACAAACAAACAAACAAAAACCTCAGTATGCTAAAAAAAAAAAGTCTTTATTCGTTAGAGACAAATACTGAGATGATATATAGGTTTTTCTTCAAAATAACTGAATTGGGGGTGATAAAATTGGCCATAAACTGATCATTATCTTAAAGGCATGTAAGGCATGTGGAGATCATTATTTTATTCTCACTTTTCTGCCTTTGAAGTTTCCCATAATGAAAGTTAGAAAAACAAAAGAAAGTAGTTTTTGTCTCTTTCTGCCTGGAACATACTGCCCCACGCATTCGTACTATTCTGAACATTCTGCCTCTAAAGGTAATGGCCCTACTTGACTATTGGAAACCCTGTGCTTACAGGAAGGCAATCTTGGAAATTTGACCACCGTTTAGCAGTCACAGGTCAGTAAACTACGTTCCAATCAGAAGGATACAGGAAATGATAGAGGCCCCAGAATTACTATGAGTACTCAAATTCAATTGCACACATATGACTTTTGCAATGGCGACTGCTCAATTTACACCTACTATCTCATAAAGTAGATAAAATGTTATAAGCCTGAATATGCACAAAAACTTATATAAGAATGTGTGTCACAATGCTCTCCCAACAGCCGAAAATGAAAAAATCCTTATGTCCAATGGCATGAAAGAGATTAAACAAGTTAGTTTATATACACTAAGCAATACCACTTACCCATTTAAATTGAGGCTGAGAATAGAAAATGACAGAAAAGTGTTCATGATATACTAAATAAAAATGTGAGACAAAGTATAAACAGAACAATGTCATTTATGTTTAAAAAAAAAAGTTTGCATAGAAAAAAGAACACTGTATGAACACTTAAATTATGACAATTTCTCTTTTTATATTTAAAGGAAAGGTGCAGGCAGGAATTAAGATGAGCAAGCAGGCAGGCAGGCAGGCAGGCAGGCGGCAGACAGGCAGGGAGAGGAGGAAGCAGCATTTATTTACTTTATTTAGTTGTCATCCTCGTCATCCATGCCCCCGGCCCCCGCCACCCCTCATTGCACCCTGGTCCTGGGTGTGTACGTGGAGTGCACCCGGCAGACTTAACCACTAATCCACCAAGGTGTGCCAACAGTCAAAGTTTTTAGGTAACAGAATCATAGATAACTTTATTAGTCTTTGTTGTGTTTTTATGTGTCTAGAAATTTTTTCTATTTTAATAAGGCAGAGGCCCATAATCCCTTATTCTACAATTCAGAAATCCAAAAGGTCCTGAAAAATACACGTTTTGAAAGTTATCCATAAACTAATTTAGCTACAAAATCTGACCTAAGCTAAGGTGAAGTTGCTTCCTATTTAGCCCATATAGTATATATATTTATGTTTTACTGTAGAAATATAACATTTCAGAGGGCTGCCCCAGATCCCACTAGGGTCTCAATATTACTCTCCAAAAATCCCCAAATTCTGAATTAGAGCATACCTGGCCCCAGGGTTTCAGACAAGAGATTGTGGACCTACATGAGTTTGGGACATGCCACCATTACCATTTTTAGACTTTTTCAATGGAACTCATACTTGGAAAGACTGGAAGCCTCCACTATCAATTATCATAAATTTTTCAATAGCAACATCAATAAAAAATGTCCTTAACAAACAAGAGTGTCATTGCAGATTCATCTAAGGTGCTAAGTATTGGGCTCCCATCAGAAGATTTTAGCCATTGAGGGTGACCAAGTCCTTGGCTTGCGTCAGGCGCATTTTTTAACTCATGTGATGCTGTTTCAGGAGGCAGATACTATTCTAGACCCATTATGTATATAAAGACACAGATGCTCAGAGAGATGGATAACACAGGGCAGAGCTGGGTCAGAGTGTGATCCTCTGTGATCATGCTAAACCCTCTCCAGTTAAGCAAGTCGGGGACAGTCCTGTTTCCCGGATCATCACCATTTTTAATAGTGGCAACGACATCACAAGTAACGCAGAAACAACTGGCTAGTTTTTAAAACTCTTTTTTAATTTGTAAACTAAACAAACTTGATCTACAAATTACTAAGAAGGGGTAAATACAATGCCATACCATATAATCTCTGGTATTACTACCACTAACTCTAACCACACCAAAGTTATCTGAAGATGTTCTATGAATGTAACAATATAATTTTCTACACCACAGAAAATATCCCAGTACTCTTTTAGAAATAAGTGTGGGAAACATTTTCTGAGGTCTCTCCAAAAAAGACCAAGTTCCTACCCACAGGAGAACCTGAAACCTCCAAGAACAAACTCTCCACTATCTACTTTTGGGGTTTCCTTGGTGTCTCTGGGCTATAAAACCCAATAATTTACTTTGCCCACCAAAGACCAGGGCAGAAATAGCCTTGACCTCCTTTTTGTGAACCAAAATTCACAGCTGCTTCGAGTTTCCCAAGGGGGATAAAGAAATTTCTGAAGGGAATTTTCTGGCTAAGGATACACCATTCACCAGGATTATGGTGAACAAGTGAATTAGCTGAAGGTGACTGGATACAAATCAAATTCTTCAAACCACAAGATGGTTTCACTGTTTCCTGTCTCTCTCTTTTTTTCATGTAACTGTTAGGAATCTTCTTTTTGTAACTAAGAGAGTAAAAACTGTACTTCTGTTGGAGAATTCAGAAAAAGATCACTCATTATCAGGCTTCCGTTAAACTATATTTTACTACAAGTAGATGACAGTGAGTTTAAAATTAGGCATAAAGTAATTAAGCACATTTCTGGACACCCTACCTTTTTTTGTTTTGTTTTTAAAACCAGGGAACCACATTCTGCTTTAGAGAAAGCAAAATATATAGTGATTGCAAAGTAAAGGAAAAAGGTTATCATCCCAACAAAATACTACTTAGAAGAAGCTGTCAAGGAAGTTATTTAAAAATCATGTTTAATGAGTTAAACATGTAGCGAAGCGGAAAATTCAGAAAACTGCTATTCTAGTGGGTAGCGTGTATTGTTTTACTGTTTTTGTTCCTGTATTCTCTTAAAAGAGCAGGAACTCAGATCAAACAAGACTATGAGATCCTGCTTCCAAGCCTCCCAGTCTCCAATCCATCCCTATATGGTCAGTGTTACCCTTTTCCTTAAAATGTTGACATCATTTTGTTCAAAATAGGTACAATCAAAAGAAATCTGACATATCTTAGGAATAGGGAAATTGCACAAATGGGGAACCTAGACATATGAGCTTATTTTAACATGTAAAATCAAAGTTACTGCAATAAAAATTTTTTTAATAAAATGAAACGACCTGAAAAGGTTTTTTATAGAAAAAAAATATAGAGAAAAAGTCATTATAGTCATTAAGGCAAAAAGTCATTATCGTTTCTAAACTACAGATCCATTCTGAGGGAGGAGAGTATGAATAAAGGACCATTTCTCTACCGTCTCTCTCTCTCTCTCTGTCTCTCTCTCTCTCTGTATGTGTATATATATATATATACACATATATGTATCTATGTATGCATATATGTATGTACATATATTTATGTATATATGTATATGTATGTATATGCTAACTACTTCATATACAGATATAGATATATAGACATACTGATGTTTGGGAGAAACTGTTATCCACAAAATGGGGTTCATTTTTCATTTTCGTTTTTCATTCCTTATTTCAGAACCTTAGCGTATCTTTGAGAAACTTGTGTCTATTTTTGGATAGTTCACACCTTCCAGATGCAGAGTATAAACTAGTTTCTAGCCACATTTATTGTTACTCTCTATACGTTTGCAGATTTCTCCCGCAGGTTTCCTGGCCTCTTCTTATTTGTTCTTCTCATGCTTGAGAAATTAAGTATAGAATTTTCATAAACCATAACACAACCTCCTCAATTATGATCTTTGACTCCATTTCTCTGTGCTTCTAAGTTCTCAGGAGTGCATTTTACTTTACATCATTCACATCACATGCATCGGTATTTAGCTCATAACTCAATTTACAGTTCTAAACTAATGTAAGATGTTTTCATTTAACTTTTCCTTTTCTCGGATCTTTTTGCCCTTTAATTGACAGAATTCACTTTTAACCCAAATCTTGCTGTATTCTCACACTGAAGTAGCTTTCCTGGAAATCAGTAGTTTCACGGAACCATGACCATATCACACTCTCCATTAGCATGAGCATTATCTAAGTGCCTGCTAAGTGCTCAGGCTGAAAAAAGTTTAATGCACTGCTGTCCCAGGCTACAGACTAAAGGCATGCATCCATTTGACAACTAGAAAATGAAACAACATTATATAAAGTAAAACACATGTTATCTTGAACCTCTGGAAAACTAGACAGTTTGGATAACTATGCTTTCAGCTACTCTAGTGTGCCCTTTTAAAAGTAATAAAAATCATTTTTGAATTTGGATATACATTGCACTTTTTCTGCTTTCATGAACAAGCTACAAGGAACATAAAATGTAATCTTTATTTGAAGGCTGAATCACAATAAATAAAAATTATAGCACTAAGTTATAGTACAATGACTTGGGGTCAAAGCCTGGTATGTAGGGTTACATACTCCATGTTAATCTCTAATCATGGGTGGTGGAGGGATTTATGTTAATTTTTTTCTGTCTTTATCTTGTCAATCTGTCATGCAGACATACCCTACTACTATAAATCCTTCCAGGGAACAGCCTATGTATGGGGAGAGGAATTCATTTTTATAAAGCACCTACTATGTGCCAGGTCTGACACAAACTTTGCCATGTGTCTAGCAATCAGCCTGGCACAATGTAGTTGGTGGGTAAACATTTAGTAAATGAGTGGCATTAATGTGTTTGCCTAAGCAGGTCCTCTCCCTTATTTATTTACTGTTTCTAATCTGCCATGGTTTGTCAAACATATATCCAAGTATGAAAGAACTCCATTTACAATGTGTTTGGTTGGTAGTGTGCACACAGCAGGTACAGCATGACAAAATTATATAAAATTAAACTGAAGATAGCTAATGGAACACTTAACAATGTACCAGGAACTGTGACCTCTTACACACATTATCTATAAGATAATACTATCCCCATTTTACAGATGCAGAAACTGAAACTCAAAAGTGGTTGAGTAATTTATATAAAGGCAAGCAGCTAACCAGCGGTGGTGGTGGAATGTAACTCTAGGCAGTCTGACTCCAGAATAAATGGTGTGATACTATAATGCCTCTGAATATATAGAAAATAAGTGAAGGTCTGAAGGACACAATATGATGTTTATAATAACTTTTTTCCCTAGTAAAAGCCCTTTTTTGCTGACTTATTTCTGATCTCGGGTATACTCTCAGTTGGTGAGGGCTACTATTTGTAAATATTATACTGACAAGCCAAAGCAATAAACCGTGAAAGCCAGGTAAGTAAAATGTGAGTTGATGAGCTAATGTTCACTATAGATGGAGGCTTCCAAAGAAACAGAAGCTTGAGAGATCTGAGTGTATCATGGTCATTACGGAGGTCTTCAAGAAGTTAAGACTTGGAGCGCCCTGGTGAAGTAGCAGTTCGGTCAGTCACCTCCAAAGATGTGCAGGCCACATACCCTTGGGTTTGAATCACATGTCCAGGGGAAAACAACCAGTGTGAACTAAGTAAAAAATAAAATAAAGTGCTTCTTCCTCCTCGCTCTTCCTGCCTGCCTGCCTGCTCACCTTCATTCCCGCCTCTACCTTTTCTTAAAACAAAACAAAACAAAACAAAACAAAACAAAAAACCTAAGTCCAAGCAATGTGAGGGGATGAGAGATGGAGCATTTGTAGCTTAAGAATAATCACAAAGTTGTTGTGAAATGGGATGGGGGAGGGGAGAGGATGACATAATAAACAGACAAACATACATGTGGTTTAGTACATTTATATTCACTGCAGCTGTAAACTCCTATTCCTGTCACTCAAACAGCAGGACAAACACAGGCTGCAGGCGGCAGTACTAAAGGGAGTAGCATATGGCACTTTAATGCAGACCAAATCTGCAGCTACTATTCCTCAGCTCCCATAAAATAACCCAGTGTCCTTGAAGTGGGGCATGTGGGCGCCCTCTACTATTTTCAAACCTCAAAAGGAGGGCATGCTGACCTAGGGATTATGTAAATGCATAATCTCACTTGCTCAGAAATCTTTCACTAGGCTGAACCAGAGTCACCTCTAATTAATGACACACCTAGTGTAACTAGTGTCTGCAGATCCTCCCTGCCCCTAGGAATCATGGGGATAAGAGACAGCATTTGTCTCTGCAGCAGACATAGGAGCAAGTGAGAAAGAGTCATCTCTTATACAGGGAATGGAGACACCATCCACACTTTGACAGAAACTGGACTTACTAGCACGAGGCTCAAAGGAAAGACATTGCGCTTGACACAGTTTTCTAGTCTTGCTGACTACATGGTAGCGAAATCAGCCAAGTTTCAAGTCTCTGAGTGAGAACACTAAAAGTAACCTGACCTGTACTTGAAGACAGGAGACGTGAAAATTTCTCGCGTTGACGGAAGACAGAATATACCGGGGCTAAGGTATCGCTGGCAAACTTCCAAATGCTACATCATTCAACTCATTAGAAACAGACACTTCCAAACTTGTACAATTCTATCTCTCATCTCTTATACATCAGAAGTGCAACAGTATCAAAATAATGCAGGTAAGATTCAAAACCTAATGCATGCATTCAAAATACATTTATTGAGCACATGTGAGTTGTCAGGCACTGATGTAGGGACTGAGAAGGAATAAGTGCCTTTGAAAGATGGAAGTGTACCCATTCATTATTATTTCTCTTTATCACGTCCCATCCTTCAAGGCTCTCAACAGGAAGTTCTTCTAGTGCCCCATTAGCACACACATAAATCTCCTTTCCCACTCCTGTGACTCTGATCATGATGTGCCTACCTGGAAAACTCTCGCCATATTTCCCTTTCCCAAATCCTCAAATCATTCAAAGTCAGCTGAAGTCCTCCTCCAGGAAGCCCTGATCTCCATCTTCTACCAAAGTGATGTCCTGAACAATTACAGTATCACCAGCAGTTTACTTAAAAAAGTGTCATTCTCTAATTGACACTTTTATTTACTGAATCCTAAGAGCCATGTGCAAGTACTATTCCAGGAGGTGAAGAAATGACAGCAAAGGGTACTGGTTTCGCTTTGCCCCCAAAAAAGGCTCCTGGGGAAAAGTTCTCTCATAATGTTCATAAAACTCTTCCTGTGCAGATTTGGGTTCATACTCAGTGCTCATAGCAATCTTTGAGCCTTTGGGTTTCTTTGGTTCAAACTCACTCAAATTAGAGTTATATAAACTAAGAGAACAAAAGCAAACGAAGCCATTTCTAAGTGAACTTCCACTTTTAAAACCTCAAAAAAACAAGGAAGGAAAAGAAAACAGGCTACGAAAGAGCTGCTGAACCAACACATTTTTACACACTGACAAAGCACATGCAATCACACAAAAGTGATCTTTTCTCTCAATCCTTACAGCTCCAGATTTAAGTGCTTATTTTAACAACACATCTTGGAAAAGTTTAAAGCACCCTTCAGTTCCCTAAACAACTATTTCTAAAGCTCTATTTCTTGATGAATAAACCCCCTGATGCATAATGCCACTTAAATGACGAACCCAATGAGGTTCACCAGAGAAGTTAGTATTTTCAGCTTCAAGCACAAGAGGGGTTCAAAGAAGAACACTTTGACGCGATAAGTCCAGAGACGATTTTAAATACAAACAACAAAAGCCAGGTCCTGCTCAGCCTGGTGGAAGGTTCCAAGTTTCCAAAAGAAGGGAATCAAGAGAATTTCCTCTAAGGGAGTCGCGCGATTCTGCAAGGCGTGGGAGTTTCTGCAGGAGGTGAGAGAGATTTTTTTTCTTTTTAATTTTTATTTGCTCTAAAGTGGCTTGTGAGATACCACAGCTGGCACCCCAGAGCGGTCAAGGGTGAAGCCGAGCTGTGCCATGCGGCGGAGGCTGCCACCTGGGCACTCCCACTATTCTTCGCAGCCGGGTCAGACGAGGAGCGCCCTGCGCGGCGCGGACCCGCACCAGCTCCTCCAGCTCCTGCACCGCTTGCCTACTTCCCAGGGGCACCCTGCAAACCCACCCGCCGGGGTCTCAGAAACCCTGACCTCTCTGGGGACCTAGGAGACGGGCGGGGAGAATGGGGTCTCCAGGAGGTGGCCCGGCCCGATCGCGTTACTCACCTGAGCAGACTGGATAAGGGATGGCTCGAGGAGCCGAGGCCGCCGCCGCCGCCGCCGCCGCTGCTGCCCCCGGAGCCGCCGCCGCCTGCGCCGCCCCCGAAGCCTGAGGAGAGCCGCTTCCCGGACAGCAGCTTCTCCACAGCCGGGAGGTGCCCGGTGCGGGCCGCCTCCAGCAGCTCCTGCTCTTTCCCCATCCCCAGGGCAGCCGATCCCTGGACCCCCTTCCTGGGGCCGCCGTCTAGCCGCTCAGGCTCCCAAACTTTCCGTCTCCGGGCAACGCACCCCCCAAACCGGTCGGGGACACCACCCCCCTCCCCCCCGCCAGCTCCCCCCCCCACCAGCTCGTCACTTCCGGGATCCGGCGTCACGCGTCACCGCGCCCCCGCGCCCCGCCCCCTAGCCCACCTAGCTGGGCGGGGCTCTGCGGACCTGCGCAGGTGGCTCTGGACCACTGGTAGAGGGCCTCACTGTGCCGAGACAGGTCTCCAAGAGCCGGAGGAAAGCTCCTTGTGGGCACCCGCTGTACAGGTGGAAGGAAATAATCGGCGCCCACCTGTACGAGCCTCACGAAGTGTGCTACTTCCCCAAAGGTTGTGTGAGCCCACAGGACAGGAAATACGGTAATTCATCCAAGTCCTTATAGAAACAAAGAGAAATGTGGTAACGCGCACCTAAATTTCCAAGTCCATTCTTTCAGCGTGCATAAATTAACCTAGCGATACAGAGATAAATAAAATGCCCCTCTCCCCTACCTCAGTTAAGGGAAGAGACGAAATTTTAAAAATAGAAAATACCCCCACTTCGTCACGTTCCCAATCACTGAAATGGCTTGTTTCAATGAAAGGTTCACAGGAAGAATGTTCTTTCCGGTAGGATTCGTTTTCCCTTACTTTTGATGACATTAACCAAATCACACTTGTGAAACTGATTTGGATCTTGAGTACTTGAAATGTGACTTGAAATGTCTTTTAATTGTGTAGAAACTATGTTTGCTTCTGGTACGAGCACCGTTTCTGGCTTGACATAGGTTCTCATATCATTGTGGAGTGAACAAATGGATAGAGATTCGGTTCTAGTTTTGTGTGTGTGTATGTGTGTGTGTGTGTGTGTGTGTGTGTGTGTGTGTGTGTTTGCATTGCTTGAGGAACCTAACAGAAACTGTTGATTCAATATAAATACAGGCGCGCGGTCCCTGTGCGATTGAAATATACAGGGTTGAATTCAAGTAGTTTCCTGGTAGATTAACAAGTAGCGCAACCCAAGACTCCATAGTTTCCAAACATTGACCAAAGCGGATTCAAAAGGGATTGACTGCCATAACTGACATTACGTTTTTAGAGAAGTAGAAAGGAAAAGAACCCCCTTGGTAAACAATACAGCTCTTCTTTACAAATGTTGGTTTCTCGGGGTGGAGAATCTACAAACTGATCTCTGCACGGCCAACTTGCCCTCTCGATGTCACCACCAAATCTGTTGAATGAAGCCCTGAAGTGCTCCATGCGCGCTTCAAAATGACCCCTCCGAGGAGCGGTAGGGATGACGTCATCTCAACGCGACGCCGGAAGTAAGTTCCTAGACTGCGGGTGCCGCGCCTTCCAGAGTTCCTAAATCTAACACTGGAATCTATTCTCTCTTCTCGCCGTGATGGACAATGCCTGCGAGTCCCCCACGGGAAAAAGTGGAGAGACTGGGGAATCAGATGAGACGACCGCTGCTCCTGGGGGACCCGGGGCTGCTGACACTGACGGAATTCCAGAGGAAAGTGAAGGAGATGGAGATGGGGACTTGAAAGAAGTCACGACTGAAGAAGGCGAGGTAA
Organism: Solenodon paradoxus; assembly: GCA_004363575.1. Classification (NCBI taxonomy): domain Eukaryota; kingdom Metazoa; phylum Chordata; class Mammalia; order Eulipotyphla; family Solenodontidae; genus Solenodon; species Solenodon paradoxus. Next base: position 293,896 of record RJWH01000918.1, read on the forward strand.
CAAGTAGTGACCGGGCCGGAGATGTTCTCCAAGACCGTGTTACCCCGCTGCTAGGCTATTTTCTTGTTTGGTTCCTCCTAAACTACGATAGCTGTAACTCACCGTGATTTCTGGATCTGCTAGGATCTCCGGGGCAGGATTGGAGGAGGAGAGACAAATCTGTATTACTGGTTGGATTCCAGAGACCCAAGCACGGGTTAATATTTTAAATCCAGGTGCCTAGGTTAGTTTAAAATTTTAGACAGTCCCCTGGTTTTCCTGGGGAGGAAATTGGGATTTAGATACCAGACTAAGATTTCGTGCCACACCTAGAATCCAAGATTCCTAGTACCCCTTTCACCACAGTATGATTTATCTTAAATGTTACTTAAGCATAATTTCATCTTTAGAGGCTGCAGAGTCGATCTGATCCATTGAAAGGAGACTATAAACGTAGTTACTGGCTTGGTCACGTTCATACCGTCTTAGGACGTTTAACTATTACCAGTGACTTGGTACTAATGTCCAAGGGTCTCCATAACGTAACACACCAGACTTAGCAATTGTGTCATCCCAGGAGCTCAGCAGTCAAAATACCTGCGTTCTCTGGGTTCTATTTCTAGAGATAGGTCTTAGAGCTATAAGGGACTTTGAAAGGTCATTGGGAGAATATATTAAACTAGAGGGAAGTAGACTTTGACAGCATAAAGTTTCATCTAAATATATAAAGTAGGAGCTTTTAGGAAAAGAGAAAAATGTGATGAAACTATTTTTAAGAAGAAACCTTCAAAACAGATCTCAAGGACAGAGAGGATTAGTTTAGTATAATAGTTTATTACATGCAGAAATTTGGACTGAGCAGAAGGTAAAATTCTTTTTTTGGCGATTCAGAAACATTTCTGAAGAGTAGACCAAATAAAAAATTAGGACTTTTTTGTATCTTCTCAGCTTAAGAGTCAAGACATCTCAGATTTAACAGCAGTTGAAAGGGAAGACTCATCATTACTTACTCCTGCAGCCAAAAAACTCAAAATAGATACCAAAGAAAAGAAAGAAAGAAAGCAGAAAGTGGATGAAGATGAGATTCAAAAGATGCAGTAAGTCATTGTCTGTCTTTCTCCCATTTCAAGGTTCTACCTTAACAATACAAAGTTAATGAATCTCTCTTGGTGTTTGATGGTTTTCTCTTTGAAACTTAGAAGAAAATAAAGCACTTAATAGATTATGTTACATTATAGAGACTATAAATAAATATGAAAAAAGTCACCTTACTATCAGATACAAGCACTGTTAATATTTTGATATAATCTTCAACATATTTTCTATACATATGTAAATTAAGTAACATCCCCCACTATGACTATGAAAGCCATGGACCTAAATTTGAGAGGCAGGACTGGGGGAGTTGGCAGGGGGGTAGGGAGGGTACGGGAGAAACTTTAAAAACATTAAATTTTCAAAGATGTTAAATACTGTTTATAAATCTGCTTTTCACATTAATGTGGTAAATGTTTTCCATGTCAGTAATTTTCCATCTGGGTCATAACTTTCTCCAGAATGGAAATAGCTTCATATTTTCTAATTGTAAAAGTAGTATGGGTTCATTGCAAATAATTCAAAACTACAGGAAAAAAACCCAAAACTCATAATCCCACCACCTCGATTTTATCCTGAGTATATTTATTTGAGAATAAACTTTTACATTTTTTTTAATGTTTCATATATATAGCTAAATGTTTTCATGTCAGTAGATATGCCCAGAAATCATCACTTTTAATGACTATTTTATATTCCATTATGTAGATAAATCATAGTTTAGCTAATGTCTGTAGCTGGTTTGTTTTCTTTTGACGTTATTATTAGTATCTTTAAGCACATGTTTACATGCATGTCTATTTACTTTCTAAAATAAACTTCTAGAAGTATAATTGGTAGTTTAAACAGCATAAATATTTCCAAAGGCTTTTCATATTTTCATATTGTACTAGTTTGTATGAATTTCTGTCCTACCATTCTGATGCCTTTCTTATTTAATACTTATCTATCTGATTTATGAAAAATGTTCATCTTATTTTAGTTTATTTTTTTTTAGTAGATATTGAAAGTTATTTTTTCCCTCTAGCTATACTGCCCATTACTGTTTTTGTAAATTTCCTGTTCATATCCTTTGCTCATTTTCTAAAATTATTACGGCCATCTTTTGATGTATTTGAAGGAAAATAGTAAGAGTACTAACTCTTTTTCATGTTAAAAATATTTCCTCCTAAACCTGTTAATGTTGAAAACTATTTTGTTCACTATAAATGTATACATTAAATGTTTACCATCAGCATGAAACATGTGCTGGAGTCATGGAGAAAGAACCTAACACTAAAAACACAATCTATATAGTGTGACACAGTGACCAATGTTGTTTAAGTTTAGTTCTTAATGAAGAAAGGAAGTTGTTTCATTTTTCTCAAGTTCCTTAAGAGTAGAAATGCCTTATCTTCATTCCTCATAAGCACCAAGGCTAATGCTGTTGACCCCTTAAAGATTAATTTTCTAATTGTCTGAGACCTAATTGTATCGGTAAAATAATCTCTCTTAAGCATTCATTCTTACAAACCAACTTAATTATCTGAATCTTTTGCTAGAATCCTGGTTTCTTCTTTTTCTGAGGAGCAGCTGAACCGTTATGAAATGTATCGCCGGTCAGCCTTCCCTAAGGCAGCCATTAAAAGGGTAAGGATGGACTATTACTCTTCATTTCTTTCCCTCAGATGTGAGAACTGAACTAGATTCAGGGACACTGTCCACTGGCATTTTGAACTGAGGTGCTAGACAAATTATTTAGGTGGGAAAATATAAAAATAATATGCCTCTCAGTCACCTGACCAGTTGCAGTTTTGTATTTCAAGGTTAGGTTTCATATAGCTCATTATATGCCTGAATCCTTGTTTGAATAACCTCAATTTCAGCGTCCAGTCTAGTAAATCACTCTCTCTCAGCCAAACTCTGTGCGCTGTGTTCCAAAGTCACCCCTTGATCTTACTCAGTCTTTATCCTTCCTTCAAGCTGATCCAGTCCATCACTGGCACCTCTGTGTCTCAGAACGTTGTTATTGCCATGTCTGGTATTTCCAAGGTTTTCGTCGGGGAGGTGGTAGAAGAAGGTGAGTGTTGTTGGTACAAATACTGGACTGAACCTGTGGTGGTTTTATTTTCAAGAATACCTGTACTCAAAGACGTATTCAGGCACCTTTGGGAGTTTTCATTTGCATTAGAAATTGACTAAGTGGGGATCTTGCATTTAGGAGATCACAACCATTATTCCTTGAATGTTTTAATACTGGGAAGCATCTAGAAAATCTTCCCTTCTGATTCTTGTCCTCAACCCAAGTTGTCAGAAGCAGACAATATTTTTCTCCCGTGAACTCAACTTACTTCTGCTGCCAAAAGTAAAGACACTCAAGCAGCAGTCACTGGGGCTGACATTGTCCCTGATGTGCCTTTTATTCATCTAGTAAAGAATCTGCTAATCTCTAGCCACTGAAACAATTATTTAAGTAGAAGATATGTGTTAAACTGTTGCTTATACTAAAGCTAACTTGACATACTTCATAGCATTCTCTTAAAGGAAAAGTGTTTTAGTTTTTCTTCCCTATTACTTAAAGTTTCATGAGAATTCCAGGGCTCAGAAGGATGCGATTCACAAGCTCATTTGATAATGAACCTTTCTCTTTGTCCTCTGTTCAGCCCTAGATGTGTGTGAGAAGTGGGGAGAAATGCCACCACTACAACCCAAACATATGAGGGAGGCAGTGCGGAGGCTAAAGTCAAAAGGGCAAATTCCCAACTCGAAGCACAAAAAAATCATCTTCTTCTAGGCCAAAGCGTAGAAGGACCTAGCACTGAAGGAAGAAGTGGTGGTTCCAGACTCTGTAGTGCATGAAACTTGCTGCACTGGTGCTTAGTATCGCAGTCCTCCCAGGATAACACGATCATTTTAATGTCTTTCTCAACACTCTGATATTCATCACACCTAGACGGTGGCATGCAGCCTGTTTCATACTTAACTAAATATTGGAACCTCTTAGGGCATTTTGAGGCATTTAGCTGCTTCTTGGCAATTTGGAAGAAGGTGTGTGAACCTGAAACATCTCGGGACAGGGAAGCTGCTTTCAAGAAAATGTTTCTAAAAGAGCTTTGATGGTTTCACGTTGAAGTCTGAAGACTTGGGTTGTTTCGCCCATCTGTTTTAAATGGATGAAATAACCAGAAACTTTGACTTGTGATAACGCTACCGTGAAGGACACAGTGAGAGCCCAGGAGTAGTGGAATAGTTTGTCCCTGTAACATTTAAAATTCTCTTACGGATTTTGGTGAGTAATCATTAAACCATTTTCCAACTTGCCATATGTGTATTCATTTTCTGTCTAGCTGGTTGGCGTGGGGGAGATAATAATTCTTTTCTGGTATCAAAGTAAAACTGCCTTGGCATTTTTGTTAAAATGTAATAAACCCTTCCCATTTTCTAGTAGAACTATTAACATTTTTTCTCATCAGAGTACATAAAAGCCCATATATTTCAGATTCCTATAAATGTACACCACAACCAATACTGTTTAATAAGTTTAATTTTGCTTTTTTTCAGGTGGTTCACAGAACCAGTACACTCAAGTTTGATTAGATATTGCAACATTAAAATTTCCCAATGACCAGTATTCCAGCTCATCTGATACAGTCTCGTTGTTTTCCTCAGACAGACTGACATTTCACTGACAATGATTGGCAGTAATAAGGCTACTGTATACCGTTGGCAGTCCCCAAGAATTCTTCCCTCTGTCATTCAGTGTCATAGTGAGAAGGGTCTGAAACTTTTCCACTGACACTTTCCTGAGCATGTTGTACTAAGACTCAACTGTGCAAGCACCCTGAGTCGGGGAACAGCTTAGATTCACAAAGTTGGACAAATCAGACTTTTAATATTTTACATGAAAACTCGTGGCATTAAACATGTACTTAGCCAATGAAGAAGACATTTCAGTGGGGCATGCCACAAAAACTCAGGCTAAATCTTGACCAAAAACTAATAAATGGGGGCTGCAGGGGCATGAATATTGGATAAGGCTGAAACTTAAAAATAACAAGGGAGAAAGATCACATCCCGAGTCTGGCCATTTAGCAAAGCCTCACAATGTAAGGGAATTCAAGAGTGTTTCCCGTTGTGTCTGCTGTCTGTGATGGAGCAAATTACCCCCGCTTAATACTTACTCAGAGGTAAATAGGGTTATTCCTGGTCTGGCAGGGGTGAGGGGATTGGGAGCTAAGTGAAGGCTGTAGTCCTTGAAAGGAGAGTAGATCACACCAGATTTTCTTGAAATACTTAATGACAATGGTAAATCGCACACCAGTGACACAGCTTTTGCAGTTGTCAGATAACCAGATATTGTCCTACTAGCTTGTGAAGCAATGTTGTTTCCAGATTTTTTGAATTTACTATAACTGATTTTAAAAGTTTATACAAGTATTTTAAAGTGAGGAAATAAATCTTTATGAAGTTTTAGAATGGAAAGTTCCCTTATCACCATTTCCCTACCCCTATGAACGAGCCTCAGGAGAAACTAATGTAAATGGGTTAAAAGGAAGCATATGAGGTATGTGAGGGCTGGCAGACCCAGGAACCATTCCTTCAGAACCGTTGAAAAGGGCACATAAAGATGGAGGCCCGTGACAAAAATGGGTGATATGAAATACACAGCGAAAAAAGCAACCCTCATTAATAGTTATCTAGTCCTTCTGTTTAAGAAACGAATTATTCCAGTTAGTTTAAAGCAATTTGAGACTGATAACCATCCCTGCAGCCCAGCCGTTGAACTAGTCCATTTGCACTGAAGTCCTCACCTCCAGTGCCTCCAAGTAAACAGGAAATCGAGACACCAGATGATACAGAGCAGCAAATACGTCACAGCTGAAATGGCGATGTGCAGTAGCTGAAGTCTTTGAGAGTGGTGCTGTCACTGCAGACGTTTTCTTGAGGTATTGTTATTTCTTCTTCACAGAATCTCAGCAACGAGGCAGCAGTCATAAGCAGTCCAAAGTCGCTGATGCAGTTTTTTTCCTTTACACTTAACACAAGGACTCCCAGCCAGTACACGTTTCCCCTGAAGAAAGTCGTACTTCCCCCAGTGAATAGGAGTATGAGGTTGTACAAGATTACTTTTACTAAAATTCCATGGGACAATGACCCCCTACTATGCCCCTAGGGGGCATTTCAAGACAATGGCTGCAAACACCACAGAAGGAAAATCAAGTGCTAGGGCCCCATTTGTTGCGTGGACAAGAGCGCCCGAGACCCCAGAAACCTGGCTGAGCTCTGGCACCCAAAGGGGTTTGCCTTGGTGTCTGCTGGATGTTTCACCGCCTTCCACCAAGCACAAGCGTAAGATGGAGGTACACCAGGCCGTGCCTGTTAGACACTTGTGTGTGGCATGGAGAGACGCCGGAAGATACGGGGAGGAAAAAGGAACAGAGTCAGAATGAGAATGTGCTTTTACACCAACTCAGGTGAGTTTAAAGTTGAATAATTCTATTTTCCAGCTATTGGATCTCCCTCTCCCCTTCTCTTAAGAACATCAGAAATGCCATACTTGAGAGGACCAGTGATGTATTGTTCAACATTCTGCCTCTGAAAGCAGCACCCGGGGGTAGGAGGAGTCTGTGGAGGGGCGTCGTTACCCTCTCAGTTGTGTATCACTAAATAGCCCTGGTTTTCTGATTCCTTTTAAGAGACCGTTGTACAAGAATTCCTCTTAAATCCTCTGCAGTCATATAGTTTCTACCAGCACTGCCTGGACAAACGTGTCTGATTTGCTGTGAGAAGTGTTTGTACGTAAGGCTATGAGGTAGAGCCCTAGTATTTCAAGACATGGTGAACATGCCCCTGCTCTTGACTGGATGTCTGATCTAATACTCCCCTCCGCTTTCGTCTTTCCTGAATTCGACCCAGCGTTTTAAAGATGTGTCATATAGAAGTACTTCCATCCCTGCTAATTTCTGCTGTTCTCCAGACCTCTCCTCCCTTCTGCGTATTTTATAAATAACATCAGTAGGAGTGCACAGATCATGGCAGACGTTACCGCGGTTATGTGTGAGGCCATGTTTTCTGTGTTATCTCCGTGTGCCCACGATTCCTAGAGGACAACTGGGCTTCTGGCCACAGCCACACACTGCCACCTCCCTCCCTCTCAGCAACGCTCAGCTTCCTCGTCCGGCTTCTAACGGTTGACTGCTTTATCAGCTGCTGATTCTTCCACGCGTGTGTCAACTTTACACTTACCTGTACTGAGCTGCACCTGTCACTCTCCTGAGTATTCATGGCTCAGCTTGTGACCCTTATGCTGTTTTTTTAAAAAATTGCTTGTGGCTTACGTTTCACTGCCTGGACAAAGTGGCATCTGTTGGCACTGAAATATCCTACTTTCAGGTTATTTATAAAAATCTTATATAAGGTTAAGTCAAGCATCAACCCTTAGGAAGCTTCCCAAGTTAACATTCTCACCAGAAAGAGGCTGATTCCTAAGTCTCTAAATTGTTTCCTAAGCATGACAAAATATCCCGATAATCATATAGTAACTGGTTTTAAAAAATGGCCTTAGTGAAGAAATTTGACAAAAGTTCTTTAAAAGTCTGAACAAATAAGATCTTGTTCCTTCTCGAATGCATGTTTCTTTTTATCCTCAGACTAGAATACACAAGTCAGACATTAGTTCTCATAAAGGAAACCATTTTGCCTTTACTTCAATAAGTCATGTGTAATTAAGACTTCAGTGACACTAACAGATCACTGTTTTGCCATTTTACCAATTCAAGGTAAGTTAGCTGATGAACTTCTGTCCAATCAGCACAGCCTGAAGTATATCACAGAGCAGTATGGATGAAGGTAGCATGTTGGGGAAAAATCAGGAAGGAAAGAAAGGAGAAAACAGTCCTTTTATATGATGGGGAGTGGCAGGGAGGAACCTGGGTAGGTTGTTGAAAGGTTCTTGTGTTTTTTACTTGTCAAAATTACATAATTTTAAAAAGCCACAGTGATAATGGAAGGCGAGAAGCAACAGGCTGAAGTACTTATGTGACAGCTTACGATGTACTTTCAGCTCCCAAACCACCAAGTGCTAAGGAGAAAGCTAGGAGAAAGCTGGTAGAAAGGCAGTGCTGGGAAAGCAGATGTGCCAGGAACCCCAAGGAAAACAAAGACAGTAACCTCTGCAGCCGTAAAGGAGAGGAGGCTCTAAGTGGGCAACAGGGGGCTCAATCAAGCTCTCCCTTTTGATTCCTACCACACCATGCCGTCAGCCTCTCTCGGAGTGAATGTTTGCTTTCTTGACATAAATTTCAAACCAATTGTGTCACAGAGGGGAAATGATACAACTGAGCCACTCCTGTTGTTTACTTTCTACCACACAGCATCACAATGATGAAAGTATAACAGAAAGGAAGCATAACCCTGAAAAATGATTGTAATATCACCCAAGTTGACATGAGCTTGGTTCCCTTTCCGACAAAGGCACAGTCCAGGTTTCCTGTTTTCTTGTGCCTCTCCAGGCTCCTGCCTTGTTGTTATTTTCTGTTCCACCATACCGTGGCCAGCGCTCAGGCCGAGGACTTTCCAGGTCTGCTACAGGAAGTTCTGGGACAGATAATCTTTGGTGGCTCTGTGGATGACTGAGGAGGTCGGTACTTTCACTTGTTCACATGAGTTATGGGGGAAGCACACGTCTCTGCCATGAAACCAGGCAGTGAAATGGCCCTATAGTGATGAGAAGATTCCACCTAGTGTGCAGAAGGCCAAAAGGCTTCACACAGGCAAGACATGATGCTTCAGCCACGCACAAAGCTGCCCCCAGTTCCTGGGACGTGGTCATGCTTTGCCCTCTCTTCCATCCAAGTTAAAACAGCGAGTAGGAAGGACACCACAGAGTGAGCTGAGCACTCAAGTCCCTCTGGCATCCTTAACAGATTTTGTCAACAATGGACAGCGCCTTCTGTCCTAGGTGGTGCTATTGCTGGTGATCTCTCTCCTTGGCAGAGATAACTAAGCCACTGCTATCAGAGCTCAAAGAGGGGATTATATTTCCTAATCTCCTGAAGAAGTCTTTCTTTATCCTGGTTGGCATTGGCCAATGCTTGTTTAGTTTCTATAAGTTCCTTTTGTAAGGTAGGTAGTTCTTTCACCTGAGAACAATAGGTAATTCACAGTTAGTGAATAAAGTAACATTACCTTGCAAAAACTTTCAGTAAAGGAACAAGTGGGGAAAATTCAAGCAGAAAAATCCGTGTAAGTTTGGTCAAGGATCAAGAGACCCCAGCTAGATCTTTTCTGAGAAACTGATCCCCTCTTTAGAGTTTGTCAGTTACAGGGACAGCAACACATGGACTATATAAACAAAAAACACTCACCACCAAGCCCTGATTTATGTCCTCTATTAGCACCTCTAGAAACTGCTGCTAGGTGACAAGAGCCCAAATCAGCTACATCCCCCTCCCCCCCTCCCCCAAGCAACCCTTTCAGCCCTCAAGAGCTTTTACCAGCTTTTGCAATTACAGTCCCTAAGGGCTTATGGGAAAGTCCTATCCAGTTAGGCTCTCACCTGCTGTCCACAAGCCTCACCCGTGGGCGCCAGAAACACCTGTTCTTTTGGAGGCTGCCTCTTCTCACATTTAGGTACTTCCGCTGATGGTGTGCTTTGAGCAGCAGCTGAAAAAGAAAAAAAAAGTAAACAGTTCTAGATGATAAACTTCCGCCAACATGCAGACAATTCCTAGTTGTCACCTACTCCCATGCAGGATTAAAGAGGCAGAGAAGGCAGGAAGCTGGGAAGCACAACTCACCAGCTACGTGGAACACGCCATCATCACTCCGCTTTAACACAATATGCTCTACAGCCAGAGTGATGGGGATGGAACCTGGAGATGTCGGATAGATGGCGGGGATGTCATCCTGCAGAGAAAAGGGAAAACCACATGATGCCTACGAGCTCAGAGCCATTTAGTAACAACTGTATTTCCATCATTCATGTGGAAGCACATTTATGTCATTGTTCATCAGTGGATTCTGACAAAGTAGGAAAAGCAAAACTGAGTGTCTCCCATTTTAGACAGTGAAACTGAGATCAGAAAACCCAACGGGCTCGCACGCAGTCACGCTGCGTGCCAAAAACAGGGTTACAGCTGCAGCTAAGATATCCTCGCGTGAGTCCACGCCCTTATGACAGCAACGCACGTGTAAGTGCGCCACAGTCCTGACAAGAATGCTAATATGCATCTCCTCACTACACCCTCGCCAAGTTATGGAGACGACAGAGGAAATTAATAGGTTCTCACTGCCAGAATTCCTTGCCTGATGAAGTCCAGGGTGAAAACCAAAAATTCCCCTCACCTTGAGGGTGATCCTGGAGTGCAGGAGCTCAATCTTCATGGGAACTACCACTGGGACCACCTCATCCTCCAAGAAGGGCCCCAGGCCATTGAGCACCGAGGTGAGCAACTCGAGGTCACAGCCACGAAGCAGGAAATGCAGGAAGCCATTCTGTGTGGCCAGAGGGGAGTGAACAGCTGCACCAGGCCCCACCTCAAAACGAAGGCCCACAGCTGGCCGGAGGAGACTGGTCTTCAAAGTTGAGGGTTCCTGGAAGCTTGTACCTTTGAAAAGACAGGAGAACATATCGATAGGCAGGGGCTATTCGAAGCGCTTTACATATGTTTAATATTCATTACCAATCCTATGCTAACAGTGTTTACCATGCTCCCATCTTATGGACTAAGGCAGAGAGAATTATTTGCCCAGTTATATAACATATAAGCAGCAAGACAGGATAGGAATGCAGGCAGCCTGACTGCAGTGTCTGTGGACTGAGCTACTTTACTATAATGCCCTCCATAGTAGAAGGGAGCTCAATGACCAATGAAAAGTGGCCTTGCTATGACTCTGAGGCATTGAGCTAGTCACCAAAGGAAAGCTCTTAAAACACAGTGTCCCCAGCCCAACTAAATCTAAATGTCTCTTCCTTTCTCCAAGTCTTGGTTTTCTCATCTCCCTCTGATAAAGTCAAGCAGAATCTAGCTAACATCCTCAAAACTCTACAAAGAACAATCAGGTTGATCCCAAGTTCATGGGACAACTTACCTACTTACAAAACTGCAAACTGATATAACGGTTTTGAAAAAGAATTTGGCATTAGCCAGTGAAGTTAAAGCTATACCTACTCTAATGACCTAAACATTTATCTTCAGGAATATGTCCTGGAGAAACTCTCAAATATACATACCAGGAAGCATGTACACAGATCCTGAAGGGAACCCTATTTGAAATGGAAAAAAAAAACCCCAGTGGAAACCATCCAAATGCCTGCTCAGAGACTGAAGAAGGAACTACAGTACTGGATACACAGGTTATTTGGGGACGGTAAATGCACAAGTCCGTAAACTTACCCAAATGTACTGAATTGTAATGTACAAAAAGCAAACTTTATAATATGCAAATTTCAACACAATAAAGCTATTTTTAAAGAAGTAAAAAGTATTTATACTATGTATTATTATATAGTCAAGAAAATGAATGAATCACGGCCAACTCAACAACCTAGAATATGAAGATGATCATGTTACTTGAAAGAAGTAGATCTGTGCACCCCAGTGGTCAGCTGAATAAGACCAGTAGACATAGTCCACATTCGTCCCAAGGACCCAGGTTCGAGACCCAGGGCTGGGGAGAACAACCAACATAAACAACTAAATAAATATTTTTTTCAGCTCCGTCTTCCTACCTGCCTGTCTACCTGATCACCTTCATTCCTGCCTACACTTTTTCTTTAAAAAGAAAAAAATCACAAAATGCAAGCTCTTAAGTTCAGAGAAATTCAAAACCTGGAAAGTTAAACAATACAGTGATAGAGATGCACATGAAAGAATTGCAAAGTAAAACTAGAGAATGAAGCCACAAAATTCAGGATAGTGATTCCTGACAGAGAGAAACAGAAGAAGGTTCAGGAGAAGTTCTTTTAGGGACTTAAAAGTTAATGGTACTGTTTTCTTAAATTAGACGGTTGATTTAAGTCCAATCTTTTGTTATTATTTTATACTTGACATATATAAATATATTCTTTAGTAGCTACTCAATATTTTAAGAAATAAATTTTAGGTGCACTCTGGTAGAATAGGGGTTGCGCTCAATTCACATACAACCCAAAGTCACAGGTTCGTGTCCTGGGACCAGCGGGAACAAAAATTAAAAACTAAATAAAATAGTGCTTCTTTCTCTCTCTTCCTGCCTGCCTGACTCTGCTCGCCTTCATTCTTATCTGTACCTTTCCAAGAAAGAAAAGAAGAAAGAAAATGAGAGAGAGAAAAAGAGACAAGAGAGAAAGAGAACGAGAGAAATTTTAAAATGAAGCATGTAGCATAAACCCAGATTTTTCTTGTCATCTGTTAAAGTATAAATAATTCACATCAAAGGACTGAATCTGGTAGCAGCAGTTTCCTGATCATGAAGGGGTCGATGTTAGCAGCACGTACCGTGTTTTCATAGAACAACTGGGAAGTAAAGATGGAGAACAGCCTTTGAATGCAAAGCCCCAGAAAGAGCTCTGGGAGGCTCCCTAAAAAGAGTTCTTCATCCCACTAATGGTTGCTGAAGCAAAGGCTCATGGTCTTGTCACTAAAGCCGCTGCCCGGGGAGCACAGTGACAAGAGCAAGTTAAGCTATGGCTGCGTCCAGATGAATCCCATCAGCTCTCCTGGAATGGCTGACATCCTTACCCGAACACTGTCCATGCAGGAACTGCCAAAGTCCCATGGTGCCCAGTTGCTGGAGGGTAAATTCCTCCGCTTGCAGGGCCACAGTCAGATCCTTGCCACGAACCTCAATCCCAAGAGACACTTCATTCACCTTCAGCACCAGAACTGAGACCTGTAAAAGGAGATTCTTTTAGCTGAGTCCCGAGATTCCAGCCTAGAGCCTACCCTGTGCAGAGAAATGAGAGCAGCTGACCGGGTGAAGATTGAGATCTTCTTCCCTACTGGGTGAGACTGAACTGTTGGCCTCTGGTGACCCCTGGCCATAAAAATCCACAACACGACTCCCTGGAACACTGGCATTGTCCAAGACATTTGGAAGAGATCCTGGTAGAAGAGATTCTGGACCAGACTCTGTAAGCGAGACAACAAAAAAAAAGTTTGAAAGTCAAGAAATTCTGTTTAAATCCAATCACCAAAAATAATGACAACTGTAAAAACAAAATATGAGACAACTGGAAATTTGAAGACTAGATAAGTATTTAGTGAACTTAAGGAATTATTTTTCATTTTAAAAGTGTGGAAATGGCATTTGGTCACATTAGGAAAAAAATGTAGGCACACCTCTGTGGCTCAGGTACCTAAAGTGCAGGCTGTGGACCCAGGTTCAAGACCCAGGACAGGGGACTGAAAAAAGAAAAAGTGCTGTGCCCTGGTGGAATGGTGGATGAGTCAGTCTCCTTCCACTGAAGGCACAGACACATATCTCAAGAACCCACATCCAAGACCCGGGGCCAGGATGAAAAGAACAAGATGAACAACTAAATAAAATAAAGTGCTGCTTCTTGCTTCTCTCTCCTCCTGCCTGGCTGTCTCTGCTCACCTTCATTTCTGCCTGCACCTTTCCTTTAAAAAAAAAAAAAAGAAAAAGTATGTGACAATTTAAATAAAGGTACAATTTGGTTTTTTACCGTAAATGGAAGCAACCCAAGTGTCCAGGGACAGATGATGGATAAACAAAATGTGATATATACAATAGAATGTTATTTATTCAGCCTGAAAATGCAAGGAAATAGCGGTTAACTACAATGTGAATGAACCTCAGGGATATTAGGTCAAATGAAATAAACTTAGACATGAAAGGACAAGTACTGTTGATTCTATTTATGAGATACCATTCATTTTTGATTCCATTCACAGAGACAAAAAGTAGAATGGTGACTGCCAGGGGCTGGAGGAAAGAAAGAATGAGAAATTATTGTTTCATGGGCATTGAGATTCAGTTTGAAAGATGAAAAGAGTTCTGGTGATGAACAGTGGTAATTGTCCAATGATTTAAATGTACCTAAAGTCACTGAATTCTAGATTAAAATGGTTAAGATGTTGAGTTTAACGTTATCTCTATTTTAGCACAATTAAAATTTTTTCTTTTAACATTTTAAAAACCTACTTTCTAGAGATGCATACTGAAAACAGTTGTAAATAAAATTATGTTTCAGATTTACTTTAAAATAATATTGGAGGAAGGAAGGTAGGTAGGATATATGAAATAAGAACAGCTATGAGTTCCTAGTAGTTGAACCTAGGCAATAGGTATATGAGAGCTCATTTCTTCTACCTACTTTTACACATATTTGAAATTTTCCATATAAGTTAAATCATAATAAAACAAATATGAGAACACACAACCAATCTTAAGAAACAATGTATTCTCTAAGTAATTTAGACACTCTTCAGGAACCATGTAATAAGTTTCCATTTCAATAAAATGAAAGAACCAGTGTAACTTCCAATAGTGATTGATCTAATTATTAAGAAGTACTCATTTTATGATGTCCTAAAATGAATACAGCATTGTGAAGAAAAGAAATAATGAATATTACTATGCTTCAAAAAAGAAAGCCAGAGAAAAGAAAAACAATGGGTATTGACAGTAGAAGGAAGAGGAGAGTGGGGTTAACGGGCAGGAGCAAGAAGTGGTGAGGTCCAATGGACAGTGGTGAATGACTTTTAGCAGTCTGGTGTTGGGTGTGCTGTGTTGTCATATATTTAACAAATGGTGAATATATGGCCTTTTATTATTTTGAAAATCAAATTTTGGGGGGAATTTTATTGTAGTCACTTTTACGAATTAAACTTCTGTAATTCTCTATTTGTAGAGTTTCCCCATCCTCAGATACATGTTAACACACCCTGCCTCCATCACATCACCAAGTGCTCTTCACCACTGTGCAGTGGGCTCTGCCACCATGTGTGCCCCTCCCCTACTATTCCTACTGGTCACCTCCGTTCTACAAGTATCCAAGGATCGGTTTTGTTTCATCTGTTCCTCTGTGTTGTCTATTCATGTTCCACTTATGAGTGGGATCATCTGGTATCTATCTTTCTTCTTCTGACTTATTTCACTCAGCATCATCCCCTCTAGATTAATCCATGTTGATTCAAATGACAGGATTTCATCTCTTCTAAGGGATGAGTAGTATTCCATTGTGTATATACCACATCTTCATCCATTCAACTGACAGCGGGAACTAAGGAGTTTTTCACTTCTTAGCTATTGTGAATAGGGTTGCGATAAACATAGAGGTGCATAAATCTCTGCAAATTAGTGCGTTTGTATCTTTTAGGTATATACCCAGAAGTAGCAGGGCCGGATCACATGGGATTTCCATCTTCAACTTTTTGCCTAATCTCCAAACTATTTTCCATAAAGTTGCACCAATTTGCACTCCCACCAACAGTGTAAAGTGTTCCTTTTTCTCCACATTCTCACCAATATTTATTATTTCCAGACTTCTGGATAAATATCAGTCTCTCAAGAGTAAGGTGATTATTCATGGTTTTGATTTGTATTTCCCAGATAGACAACCAGTAGTAATATCTTTCTAATGTTCCTGTTGTTAGCCACCTGTGTATCCTCTTCAGAATAATGTATCTAAATCCCTCTTTCCATTTTTTGATTGGATCACCTGTTTTCATGTTATTCAGTTTTATGAGTTCTTTGTGTATTTTGGATATTAAACTCTTGCCAGGAATATGAAATGCAAATATCTTCTCTCAGTAAGAAGGTTGTCTTTTTGTTTTGGTGATGTTTTCTTTTACTGTGAAGCAGCTTTTTAGTTTGATGTAGTCCTAGTTGTTTATTGTTCCTTCTATTTCCCTTGATGCAGAAGTTGAGTTCCCAAGAACCTCTCTAAGACTGATGTCATGGAATGTCTTTCCTATGTTGTTTTCCAGGAATTTTATGATTTCCAGTCTTATGTCCAAGTATCTACTCAGTTTTGAGTTAATTTTTGTGAATGGTGTTAGAAAGTGGTCTGGCTTCATTCTTGCATGCTGCTGTCCAGTTTTCCCAGCACCATTTACTGATGAGACTTACCTTTTTCTATTGTATGGTTTTGGCTCCTTCGACATAGATTGACTGTATGTGTGTGAATCAGTTTCCAGTGATTCAGTTCTACTCCACTCATCT
The DNA here is from genome assembly GCA_004363575.1 of Solenodon paradoxus. Taxonomy (NCBI): domain Eukaryota; kingdom Metazoa; phylum Chordata; class Mammalia; order Eulipotyphla; family Solenodontidae; genus Solenodon; species Solenodon paradoxus. The sequence goes on from RJWH01000918.1 coordinate 310,120, forward strand.
GTGCCTCTGTTATTATTCTAGTACCAAACTGTTTTTATCACTATCACTTTTTAGTATAGCTCAATGTCTGGGAGTGTAATCCCCCCAGACTCTTTTTTTCTCATAATTGCTTTGGGTATTTGAGGTTCTTTGTTGTTCCATACAAACTTTGAGATTTTTTTGTTCTATTTCCTGAAATAGGCCCAATGGATCTTAAATAGGATTACATTAAATCTGTATGTTGCTTTAGGTACACTGACAATTTTTAAATGTTGATTCTTTCGCAACAAGCAGCAGGGGATGCCTTTCCATCTCTTTTTATCTTCTTTTCTTTTCATTATGAAGGACTTTCACCTCTTTGTTAAGTATATTTTAAGATATTTGATTCTTTATACTATTTTAAATGGCATAATTTTCTTGATTTCATTTTCTTGTAGTTTGCATATAAAAATGCAACAGATTTTTGTGAATTGATTTTGTCGCCTGCCACTTTACTGCATTGTTTTTTGAGTTTTTAGGATTTTCAATATATATAATCATGTAATCTGCAAATAATGATAGTTTTATTTCACTTCCAATTTGAGGTTCTTTTACCTCTTCTTTTTGCCTAATTACTCTTGCTAAGACCCCCAGAATAAAAGCAATGGAGAGAGTGGACAGCCTTGCCTTGTTCCTGACCTTAGAAGAAATGCTTTCAATGTTTTGCCACTGACTTGATGTTGGCTATAGGTTTATTGTATATGGCCTTTTTTATATTATGTATGTACTTTCTATCTCAATTTATTCTGCTTTAATAAATAAATGGGTGTTGCGTCCTGTCAAGTTTTCTCTGCATCTATTGATATGATCATGTGCTGGGTTGTTTTTTTTTTTTTTTCCTTTGTTCTTGTCAATATGGTGTATTACATTAATAGACTGATGTATGTTGAACCATCCTTGCATCCCGGGGATAAGTCCTAGTAGGTCATGATAGATGATATTATTGATACATTCTTGAATTCGGTTTGCTAATATCTTGTTGAGAATTTTGGCATCTATATTCATTAGAGATACTGGTCTGTAATTTTCACTGTAGGTGATGTCTCTATTACCTTTTGGTATCAGTGTGGTGATGTTAGCCTCATAGAAGGTACCTGGGAGTATTTGTTGATCTTCAATATTTTGGAGGAGTTTGAGAAGAATAAGTATTAATTCTTCGCTGAAGGTTTGGTAAAACTCATTAGAAAAGCCATCTGGTTGTGAACTTTTATTTTTAGGGAGACTTCTGATTACTCTTCAATTTCTTTACTTGTGATTGTTCTGTTCAAGTGCTCCAGTTCTTACAAGTTCAGTCTTGGTAGACTGTAGCTTTTAAAAATCTGTCCATGTCCTTGAGGTTATCTACTTTATTAGCATAGAGCTGTTTATAGTAGTTGTTTTAATGACATTTTCTGTTGTAACTTCTCTCCTTTCATTTCTGATTCATTATGAAAATTTTCTTTTTTTTTTTTTTTTTGTGAGTCTAGCCAATGGTTTGTCAACTTTATTTTTTTCACAGAACAAACTTTTGGTTTCATTGACCTAGATTGTCTTTGTGTTTTCTATTTCATTTACTTCTGCTTGAATTTTGATTATTTCTATTCTTCTACCGATTTTTGGCTTTAATTGTTCTTCTCTCTCTAGTTGTTTTAAATATAGAGTTAGATTGTCTATGTGCGACTTTTCTTGTTTCTTGAGGATTACAATGAACTTCCCTCTTAGTATTGCTTTTGCTGTATCCCATAGATTTTGTTAGCTTGTGACTTCACCTCATTTGTTCTAAATATTTGTTAAATTCCTCTTTGATATCCTCTTTTACCCAAGAGTCATTCAGAAGCATATTGTTTAGTCTCCAATTAATTTACGGTATTCCAGCCTTCTTTTTATGGTTGATTTCTAGTTGAAGCCCATTGTGGTCAGAGAAGACGCTTGGTATGATTTCAATCTTTGTAAATTTGGTGAGACATGTTTTTTGTGCAAATTTATGATCCATCTTTGAGAATTTTCCATGCATACTAGAGAAGGAAGTGAAATCTGTAGTCACTGGATGAAGTGTTCAGTATATGTTTATTAGACCTAAGTGTTCCAAATAGTCATTTAAAGTTGTTGTTTCCCTGCTAATTTTTGTCCTGGTTGATCTGTCCATAGTTGTAATGGGATGTTGAAGTCTCCTACTATGATTGTGTTGCTGTCGATGTCTCCCAGCAGTTCTAATAACACTTGCTTAATATATTTTGATGCTCCTTTATTTGGTACATGTATGTTAATAAGTGTTAGGTCTTCTTGTTAGATTGGCCCCTTAATCATTATGTAATGTCAATCTCTGTCTTTTGTTATGCCTTTTAGTTGGAAGTCTGCTTTATATGATATAAATATGGCTGTTCCTGCACTTTTGTGGTTGCCATTTGACACTAGGATTGTCTTGCAACCATTGACTTTGAGCCTTTGATTATCTTTTGAAAGAAGATGTGTTTCCTGAATGCAGCAGAAGATTGTGTTATGCTTTTTAATTCATTTGGCCACTCTGGGTCATTTGAGATTGGTGAGTTCAAACAATTAATATTTAAGGTGATTATTAATATGTAGCTATTTATTGCCATTTGTAATTTGTCTTCTGGTGTTCTTCCAGACCATGCCTTTGTTCTCTTTCTCCTCTTCGGTAGGTTGGTTGTAGTTATGTTTTGATTGTGTTCTTCTTTGTTTTTTCCCTGAAGATGTGTTTTGAGGTTACCCTGAGGTTAACATTAATAATTCTGCGTTCATTTCTTATTTTTATTCGAAAGCAGTTTAGGCTCACATTCATTCTAACTGCCCACATTTTCTCCTTTCCCCCTTCCACTTTTTATATTTTGCTGTTTTACTGTTTTAAAGTGGGGTTTCTTTACACTTTAGAGAGCTTCCTTCAGTGTATTTTGTAGAGCGGTTTTGTGGTGGTAGATTCCTTTAACTTTTGCTTATCTAAAAGGTTCTTATCATTCCTTACATTCTAAATGATAATCACACAGGGTATAGTATCCTGGGTTGAAAATCCTTTTCTTTTAGCACTTTGAATACATCATGCCATTCCCTTCTGACCTATAGAGTTTCAGTTGAGAAATCTGCTAACAATCTTCTGGGGTCTCTTTGTATGTGACTTGCTTTTCTCTAGCTGCTTTTAAGACTCTTTCTCTTGTATTTTTCTCATTTTGATGACAATGTGTCTAGATATTGGTCTATTTGGGTTATTTTTTAAAATTTATTTTTAATGTAATTATTCTATACATTGAAATAATTTCCTATGTGTAGGTTCCCAATTTCTCAGTTATATCTCAATACACCATGCCCTCCACAAATCACCAAGTGTTTTTCCCCATTGTCCAGTGGATTCCACCATCATTTTCCCCGACTCGGCCCATTCCCTTTTAGTAACCTCAGTTCTGTTGTAAATGTGTCAGGGTTATGTTTTGTCTGTTCCTTTGTTTTGTTTATTCAAATTTCACCAATAAGGTCACCTGGTATCCATCTTTCTTTTTTTTGACTTGTTTCACTTAGCATAACCCCCTCCAGTTCCATTCATGTTGATTCAAATAACAGGATTTCGTCTCTTCTAAGGGCTGTGTAGTATTCCATTGTATATATGCACCACATCTTCTTTATCCATTCATCTGATGTTGGGCACTTCGGTAATTTGCAGTTCTTAGCTACTGTAAATAGGGCTGTAATGAACATGGGGATGCATACATCTCTGTGCATGGGGAGTTTTGTATCATTTGGGTAGATGCCCAGAAGTGGAATGACAGGATCATATGGGATTTCCAGCTTCAGTTTTTTGAGGAAACTCCAAACTGTTCTCCATAGGGGTTGCACCAATTTGAACTCCCACCAACAGTGTAAAAGCGTCCCCTTTTCTCCACATTCTCACCAACATTTGTTGTTTCCAGACTTTTGGGTAACAGTCAGTCTCTCAGGTGTAAGGTGATATCTAATTGTTATTTTAATTTGCATTTCCCTGATAGCCAGTGAGTAGGAACATCTTTTCATGTTCCTGTTGGTCATCTGTATATCCTCTTCAGAAAAGTGTCTCTCCAGTTCCTCCTCTGTTTGGGTTTGTATTTGTTTTGTTTTGTTTTGTCTTGTCTGGCACTCTTTGAGCTTCCTGGGTCTAGAGGCTTGCTTCATTCCTCAGGTTAAGAAAATTTTCAGTTATTATTTCTTCAAATACAGTTTCTGCCCCTTTTCTCTCTCTTCTCCTTCTGGGACCCCTGTGATGTAAGTGTTGTTCCTTTCGATGTTATCCCATAGGTCTCGAATGCTGACTTCATTTCTTTGCATTTATTTTTTGCTTTGCTGGTTTGCGTGAATGCATTCCTCTGCCCTCTTTTGTAGTTCACTGATTTTATTGGAGGTTTCAACCTGCTACTCTTGAGTCCCTCTATTGAGTTCTTTAGTTCAGTTATCATGTTTCTCATTTCTTTGATATCTTGCTTCATTTCTTTTTTCTTGTTGTTCTCTTTTCCTCCTCTATTTTTTTCTCAATTTCCATCATTTTTATCACTGCTGCCCTAAATTCATCCTCAGGTCATTTGCAAATGTCTGTTATTCTGAGATTTCCCCTGGGTTTTTAATTGGATCCGTCATTCCACCTATGTTTCTCTGTATCTTCCCTCTATTTGGCATGCTGCTTATGTTTCTGTGGGACAGGTTTCCCTGCAGTGGTGGCATTGTGTAGAGTATCAGCTTGTACCAACTAAGCCTGCATCTTGGTTTGAACACTGGGAATTCTTGAGTTTTGTGATGGCATCACTGGTTTTATTTGTTGAAGTTCTTAGGTGGACCTTGTATTAGGGCCCAAGAGATCATCCTACAGGGTTGGAATTTGTGTGGGGGATGCCAAGCCTTCCCTCCAGCATCCCAGGTCCCAACAGAAATGACCACCTTGTGTTTGGTCCACAACTGGTATTCAGGCTGCAGTTCTGCCTCCACCCACAGGGTGCCTCTAGTGGGCAGTGCTGAGGGTTTGTCCCTTCTCAGAGACTCTTCTTCCTTTAAGTCTGGGAGTGAGATATTTGGTGGGCAAGTAATGCATCGGGGAATATGGTGGTTACAGGTGGTGTGGGTGGGGTATTCACCTGGCTGCCTTCCAGTTATGGAGGCTCCCTGTGCAATTTCCCCGAAAGGCTTCCGCTCAGACATCAAGGCACTGGTCCTCCCTCCACCCTGCACTAAGTCTGTCTCCTCGGGTTCTGCGTTCCAGTCCCCCTGGGCGGGCTCTCTGCAGCTTCTGGAGTGTCTCTCCAGGAGGTCTGCTTTTTTCCCACAGTTCCACCTCCCTCCACTGCAGCCCCAAACCCAAATCTGCAGTGCAGCTCTGAACACTGACATTTTCGACTACCCTTTGTGGTTTTAGTTGCTGCTGCCTCATTGTAGCCTCTAGGCCTGCCTTCCCTCAGTGTTTCTGTCTGGAAAACAGGTCAATTCCTAGTTGTTCTGTGGGGAGAAGGTGGGACTGGGACTTGCTCCTACCAGGTGGCCATCTTGACCTTTGTAAATTAAATTTACCTCCACAATTATTTTTTAAAAGTTACTCATTTTAGTATAGACACAAAGCTCCTAGTTATTTTCCAACAATAAAATACAGAATGGGGTTTAAAAAAAAAAAAGATAATAAATATACACACCACTGACACCAGTCACAAAACTAATCCTACCGCCACAGTTCTGTGGCTATAAAACTAGCACTGCTTTGGTGGGAATCTCATTCTGTAACAGAGATCAAGTACTCAGCAATAATCTAGGAGATACGAGCGTAAAGTTAGAGCCACAAATCTAAAGCTCTCTTTCTCTTGTTTTGGTTAAGTACATGACTGTTTCATAAACATCAGTTCCTTTTGCATCCTGCAGCATAACGAACCCTGTCTGCACTTCTGCAACTCTGCCCGACTCTGTTTCACCTACCAGATTCCAAAAGCATCACAAAGCTATCACTGCCATCACTGTCCACTGAGATCCGGTCTTCAGGACCACTGTTATCCACTGAGACACCATCAAACGACTGCTGAGACACTGTCCTCTTCATGGAGAAAATTCGAAGCCGGGCAGCACCTCCACTCACTGGGGTTGTCACCCCCTCATCTATCTTGGCCATGGGCTCCCTGTTTAAAAAACAAAAATAAAACCACATATGTGGCTTAGAAGACACGTGTTTCATCCCAATACCCATCGCTTTTAGTCCAGAGTTGGTATATATTATACACATAAACTCTGACGTCACCTGTTACCTGCTATGGGCCGGGGGGAGGGGAGGATCATGCCATTTTTCAACTCTTGCTCTTTTTCTGAATCCTCATATTCCAGCACTTATAAACAACTATTGCACATCAACATTAAGTGCCAAGGTTATTCAAGGTCACCCACATACAGAAGAGACCAACGCCTATAGCCCACTGCCGATGAAGCTCCCGCATTTACTCCACCAGTACTTACTGAGTAACTTCTACACACAGCAGTAGGCACAGGGCAGGGATTAGGGGGTGAACAAAGTGATGAATAACACATCCCCTGTTATCAAATAATTTATGATCAGGAGAGAAGAGACTTATGTATAAAAAACTTTCTGTGTGATTCAGTCACACGACATTAGAAAGGAACAGAAGTATAAGTCAAAGGTTAGGCAATACCAAAGAGGGGAAAGGACAGGAGAAGAGGATCAAGAATGACTCTATGGAAGCAGATGGCATTTGAAGTGATTCTTGAAGGACTGTGAAAGAGACAGGGAAGAGGGCATTCCATGGGAAAGAAATTTGCATGAGCAAAAGCATGAAACAAAAGTTATCTTTGGAGACTAGTTTGTAGCTTAACCCAGATTAATGTAGATTACAACAGAAGTGAAAAGCATTCAAAGGCACAGACTAATAAGCCTTCCAAAAGTCTGGCAAATGTATCAAGAAACTTAAAAGTCTACATAGTGTTTAATACAATAATTCTACTTCTATGTTTTGATTCTAAATATTTAATTTGCATAATTATGTTCACAAAAATAAGGGCATTTCACAGAGGACTGGTCCTCCTGAGAAAAACTGTAAACTGACTAAATGACTACTCCTGCCCCTCAGATAGTGGAATGGATGACACGCCCATTTGCTAGAATACAATACAGCAATATAAATTCACTAGGTATACAAACCTGGTGAATGGGAAAATATTCATAATAAAACATTAAGTGAATAAAAATGGAAGTCTGCTACATTACATAGAAATAATATATTCCTATTGTAAAAACAGTATTTGTGTATATTATATGCATACACATATAAGCATTTACATGGATACACAAATAGAAGTGTAAAAGTTGGAAGAAAATAGATCCAAACATAAATAGTGGCTATCTCTGAGTAGTATCATAACAAGTGATTTTTATGTTTTCTTATTCATTCTTCTATTTTCTACATTGTCAACAAAATGAGTACAAATAATCTTTATAATTTAAAAATTATAAATTATAAGAAAAGTGATCAGAATAGGGACTGCCCAGCCTTGTGGGGTAGTTACATTTAGAGGATAAAGAAGAGAGAAGTCAAGGAAAAAGAAAAGACTCCTCTGGAGAAGTGTGATCAATTGGCAGGATTACACACACTCAGAATCAACTGCCCAGCAAGGTTAACTGCCACAGAGGAATCCAGAAGGACTGAGAAAAATCTACTGGCCTGAACAGTTAGGAAGTCATTGCTAGTGTTTAAAGAAAGTTTTTATCACACATCTTTCTTTTTTCTTTCCACCTTCCCTCTTTCCCTATCTCTCTTACTCTTTTCCATTTAGAAAAGGCAGTGTATTTGGTGATTGGGAGTCCAGGCTTTCAATCCTCAACCTACCACTTACAAGTTTCTCACCTCTCTGGGCCTGTTTCTTTATCAGTAAAATGGGGAGCGATATTAGTACCTGCTGACTATAGGACAGCTGTTGTAAGCATCCAGTGAATTAGTATTCTAAGTATTTAGGACAGTTACTGACACATAGAAAGCTCAGTAAATGTTGCTTCGTATTATTACATCATTCATCCCTTTAATGTTTCCCATCACTCCTAAGCTGGCTGTGTCCAGCAGGTACTAGCCGCCCACAGGTACTGCTTAGAGGCCTCTCAACACAACCCGCTTAGACAAAAACTCTAAAGCTACAGATCTTAATGCCCTTGTCCCTAAACCACAAAGTGTCCCAGCAAAGATTTCCCAGTCTTCATTATCTTTCCTAAAACAACAAATCACCCTAGAAAAATCTGTACTCTTTTGACTAAGCACTGCTGTGTTTTCTGCTTACTCCCTACTGCATCTCCAGGACCCAACCTTGGAGTCCCCTGTGTGTCAGGGGGCAGAGCCTAATCCACAGGAAGGGCTCAAAAAGTATCTATTTAATGGATGGATGAAATTCTTTCTTCTCTATTACTCTAGTAGGTGTAGATAATTATATCAGAAAAAGCAAGTCCAAAGCCCCAACTTTTCTATTTACAAGAAAGCCCTCCATTTCCTCCACGTAGATTGATAGAAATATCAGTATTTTGAACAGGCTCTGTGGGGATCAAATGAAACAAAATGTTATATGAGAGTCCACTGAAAAGAATAAAATAGCACATAAATACCAAGTATTATTACTAAGATGTAACCTGTTATCAATAATGGTGAATCAATGCTTTCAGTTGTCAATAACTTCATTCTAGGAATCAATAAATGTTGACTTCAAAACTGCCCAATAGGCTATGATGTATGGAGTATGTGAAAATCCATGGAATTTTGTGTTATTTTACTGCAATTTCCAATTCCTCCTCTATCACAGAATTAGATATAACAATGAAAATAAGTCTTTCAGATTGGTACACCTGTATCCTCTTTAAGTATCCTGAAAATTCCTCCTCTGCCTTGCAGGCAGTTCTTAAAATTAAAGGCTTTGCCACATTAAATAGGCAGTTATATGCATCTCCCTACATGGTGCTTCCTAATTAAAACTGCACACAGCAAGGGGTCTTAAGCCAGTGACCAGAGTTAGGAGGAAGACCGAAGGAGGCAGAGAACCACTCACTTGGCTGGGGGCAGGGACAACATCTTGTGCATGGTAGAAGTCATTCGGTCTTTGCCTAGACTAAAGGCATCCTTAGTCAGGGACACAGCTTCCTTGGTGAGGTCCATGGTGGCATGCAGTGCCTCTTTGGTGGCATCCTTGGTTATGTGAATAGCAGTTGACAATTCTCCCTCAATGTTCTTCAAGGGGATGAGATCACCCTGTCCATTCACAGTGGTGTCCTCGGTACCTATGGGCTTCAAGGCAGCTGCTGAGCTGGATGTCTGGACTCTGCTCAGTCTCTTGGCTTGTAGGGAGTTGATGGCCTCATGGCCCGTCCCTGCCATCTGCTGTGCAAGAGAATCTGAATCCCGCAGTTCTCCATTGCTCTGAAGAGGTGGCGGCCTATCCTGGGATGCATCCAGATTTTCAATGCCACTATCCTCTAAAACCTTCTCAGGGCTTGCTGGGCCCTGATCTGAGGAGGCATCAGACTTTAGCTCCTGATCCTCTGAAGGAGACAGTTCTGAGTCTACGAGGCTGGTAGTATCTGAACCCGCAGAGTCAGTTTCAACAGACCCAGGGGCAGGATGCATGAGCAGAGCCACCTCAGCACTTGGAAACAGGACCCCGATGCAAGCTGTCTGGTCCTGCAGGGCAGACCCGGTCATGGCCTCAGCATCCTTAGTTAGCTGCTCCTGGAGCCCCTGCAGCGCCTCCTTCAGGCGGAGCAGAGCCAAGTACTGGTAGTGGTCGAGGCTCACGCGGACACGTGCAGGGCAATGCACGAGCATGTGAACGTTCGCTGCGTCCTCCAGCTCTGTCAGGGGCCCTTTACTGTCCACAATACTGTTGCCTTCTTTCAGAATTTCCAAGACTTCCGTAAGGCCTGACAGTGTTTTCAAATCATGCTCCGTCTTTGACCTCTGATAGGACACAGCGTCAGGAGCAGGGGCGTCAGACTGGCCAGGACTGCCAAAGCTGGCTGATGCTTTCAGCTTCCCTTCTGTAGCTGAAAGGAGCTTCCGTGCCTCGGCCTGCTGCCAGCGGAGGGGCAGGCAGGCCCAAATGGACAAGGGGAAGGGAGCCACGAAGTTCAAGGTATGGCCTTTGAATTTCTCTGTTCCTTCAAAGTTCAAGGAGATCTGGGGGAAATGGATGGACCAGAGATCCTGGGAAGCCTTAGGTCTCTGGGGAGGGACGGTACTAGGATGAGGGAGGCGGGAATCCATCTGGAAGGCATGATGTAAGAAAAGCATGTGCAGAAGGCTAAAGCCCCCTGGAACCTTGGGAAAGTGAACATAACTGGAATGAAAGAACTCAGCAGCAGCGAAACCCCGGAAGAGACTCTGGAGGTCTGGAGAGCTACAGTGTGGAGCATGACGTGTGTTGGTGGCGGTCATTCCTGTTGCTGAGAAGACAAGAGCTTGGGGCCGATGCAGTGCAGCCTGCTCTCTCTTCTCCAGTGGAAAGCTCACCTTCAGAGAGAAAAATGAAACCAAATTCATAATGACCATCTGAGTATTACACAACTCACCATTAACACAAATATGAAAGACCACTGGGCTGTGAAGGCGGTGTTCTTACTTCTAACAAATGGACAGATCAGACCCTGGAGTACAAGCAGCCATGGCAGAAATGCAGCTGTGGCCACTAAGAGGGAACAAAAATCTCACTCTCTCCCTACCTTCAACCAGAAGGCATCCAGTCGGATATCCAAGTGTTCATCTTTCTTGCTTGAATCTTCCAGCTTGTAGATAGCTTTGAACTGCTCCAAGCTGCGGTATAAATCCAGGCAGAAGAGGTTTCCCCAGAGCAAGCTGACAGGATCCATAGTAAATATAAGACCATTTAACTGAATATATAGATTGGGACAGGGTACTAGAAGGAGAAAAAGAGAATTATCATGTATAATGCAACCGCTCCAGTCTTACATACCATCTAATATGCATTTTATTATCAAGGGAGTAAAGATACATATTGATAGAGGGCAGATTTTTTTTTAACACCTAACACTCATAACAACAAATGAGAATATAAGCATGGCCCCAAGGCTGAAAAATGTGAAGAACATGAACCAGAAGGAACAGTAAGAAATGACCAGCTCAGGGGCGTACCTGGAAGTTTCTGATTATCTGGAAAGTAATACTCTGTGAACTCAATATGAACGGCAGAGACCTGAGCGGGTAGGTTGTAAAGTTGTCGACTGCAGGAAAGGAGTGTAGATGGCTTCTTACTTGGCTGTCCAGCTGTAGAAACCTATGCAATCACAAGCAGAACTCAGAATAGAACTTCTCTGAGGAAAAAGGAAAATGCACTTTCTTGTGAAGTAGTACAAAGCTTCTACTATCCTTCCAAAGTCTGTCACAGGGAGAAAAGCACTTTCACACATATTTCAGGCAGTCTCACACTGTCTGACATTATACACAAGTTAGTTTTTTTAGTGAGAGATCTGTAGTGGAGGTTTTAAGAGGACACTGGGGAATTCCCTGATCTTAGCCGAAGGTCAGAAAGAAACAAACCAACTTGTCAGTATACCCAGAGTTAAAAAAAATAGTGCCCTAATTCCACAACCTTGTTCACACTCGTTGCCATTCAAATAAACTGTTCTACCGCTTTCCAACCACACACCCCTAATGTCCTGGGATCCTCACCTGGTGGATGTCCAAGTCATCCACCCGTATTACCATGCAGCTAGAGCGTAAACGATTCCATGCTGGCCGAAAGGGAGCCTGTGGGCCATGAGGGTGGCTTTTCTCAATGGAATTCTTTCGGGGACTTGAGAGAGAATCTAAATAAAAACAAGAAAGTGGGAAAGAAAATCAGATACACTTAACTCTCACTATTCATAGAATTGGGAAAGTAAAAATCCTAAGATCCCTAATGTTGTATGTAGGAAAGAGAACTTAACACTCTCCAGCTCCTGGATGGAACTCAAAAATTGTATTCTCCGTAAGACTAAGGCAGGGGTGATGACAACCTTTGTTTATCACTGCAGCAATCCCTGGGAACAAGCAAAATTCCATAAAGAAAAAGCCACTGATGTCTTTCCATGGGATAAAGTTGGGATGATTAGCAATGAATAAGTTGGGATGATTAGCTAGTACAATGCTTTAACGCCACTGAATATTCAAAAGTAAATGGCAAAAAGCTAAGAAACAGGACTCCTCCAGCTCCTCACAACCCACCTGTTTTCCTCCGGAAGGGAGAGTCTACCCCCAGGTGCCAGGGAGGTTTCAGACCACTCTCCTCATGCCATTTCTCCATTTTACTCTGAAACTCCATCACCACCTTCTGGGCCCATTGGCCTCGGGTCTCCATGGCCTCACAGTGCTGGACCCAGTGTTTGCAGCTATCGCCTATGCACCAGAGGAGTGAAAGGATTTTAAACCAAGTTCATGATCCAATATTCCAACTGCTTCTTTCTATCAGTATAGTTATAATTCAGAATCTGATCCCTCACCATCAATCCAGAATTATCTGGAATAAGTTAAAAATTATCTAGTAAGAGCACTCAAGTTCTTTTGGATTCCATATGTGAGTTAAGGTTAAGGTTAAGTTAAGGTTAAGGTGAGTTAAGGTCCCTAAGGTTTCCTAGAAGGTCAACTATTCACTGCTATCATCTTTAAGTATGGACTAATGGAGAGGCTCTAACTCTAGTGGAAGAAAGGGACAGAGACAATATCTCAGACACTGCTTCCTCTCCCTACTTCTTTTTATTACTGAAAATCATCAATCATCAATAATGGACCCAAAAAGTTTTCAGAATATGTCTTCTGAAACAGGTAACCCCAACATGTCTCTAAGTATGTGCTGTAATCTCAGGCACCCTTCTGTTGAACAGTCAGGGATGAACCCAGAAATCTGCCATCAATATCTGGGCCATGCTAAAACTGCCCCCATTCAGAGTTCTCCTACCTGCCCAGTGGAAGGGATAATAGTCAAATGCCATCTTGCGGAAGGTAAGCTGCATGGCACCACCCATGAGTCTGTTTGCAGAGACACCTATAAAGAAAAATAAAGATAAATAGTAGCAGAAAAAACAAGCCTACACATCACTTGAAGCACTCCAAGTCTACTAATACACCATACGCCTGGAAGGTCATGAGGTCAGGAGATTTGCAAGCCTGAAGCCTTCCTCCTTCAAGTTGCAACATGTGATAAGAGATCAAAAAAAGTATATTCCAGTGTGTCTGTAAATAGCTGCCAGATTTCCAAAAAGGCGAAAGAATCAGAAAAACTCAGGATTCAGGGATTCCGATCTTAGCTCTCCCAGAGACTCATTCCACAACCTTGATTGATGGGTTCCTCCAGACCTAACAATACTACTATTACGCTCTCACATGACAACACCTTGAGAGGTATACGCCAGATACCCCCAGTAGGACCCATATTATTTCCTTTTATATCCTGGTCACTGAGTTAACACTGTAATATTAGACAATACATTCTGTACATACAAAGTACCATGAAACACTAAAAATATTGCACTAAACAAGAACATTATAAAATAAACATAAAAAATATTATAGTTAAATTGGAATTTTTAGCAATAAGTCAAATATATTGTTTATCTTGAATTTACATTAACTTCTTACTAAATGAATGAATTTTCCATGTTACTATCTTATCTTCCCAACTTGACTCAGAATTGTAAGAGCAGAGACTATTTCTTCTACATAGGTACACTGTCTGACTTACACTGTTCTGAATTTCTACCCTTACCCCTTACTAGGATGAAGGAAACCATACTGGGATTCTCTAATGTAATCTAGTATATCAAGAACCAGAAAAATCTTTTCCATCCAATCATGAATTCTCCACTGCAAGTTCTGGACTAATCATCATCCAACCAAGAAATATACCTACACTAGTGTTTATGTTTCTCAACCTTCTTTCATAATTATCCCCTTAGTCTAAGGAGTTTTTCTCCTAACTGGCCCCTCCATGAAATCTTAATACCACAGATACACTGTATATATGCTTATGTACTATAGTTCTATCGCTCTATTCATACAAAGAATAAGTATAAAGCTTATTCCTTTATTCAAAGCAAGATTAAGAAAGACTACATAATTCTTTCAAGTTAAAAATTAAGTTAAATTAAAAAGCTATATTAAACTTTATAAATATATTTTCGAACTTTCAATATAATTTATTTACTTATATAAATTATAATTATCAAATAACACATACAAATTTGGGATTTATATATATACATAATAGCCATATAATCAAATTTTAATTATTCAAAGTTATTTTTCAGCAAATTTATAATTGACTTTTTTCAAAGGAAAGATGCAAGCAGGAATGAAGGTAAGCAGGCAGGCAGGCAAGGAGAGGAGGAGGAAGCACTTTATTTTATTTTCATTTCAGTAGTTCACTTGGATAGATTTCCCCAGACCCAAGACTTGAAACCAGGGTATGTGGCCTTGTGTTCCTTTGGAGGTGATTGACCTAGCCGATACTCCACAAGGGCACACCCACAATTGATATTTTCCATTAATTAGTTAGAATTCTGTTTAGTGAACTTAAACTTTTGCTTTTAACTCTTGCTTAATATGAAAAGTAACTTTTAACTAGTTGCTAGATATTCACGCAGATATTGTCAATATTTTTTCTTTCCTGCACTTAAGAATGAGTAGAATAACTTGGAGAATTAAAAATATGACAAACTATTTTTAATGCTCAAAGTTTACGTCACAAATGCATCAAGCATAAGCAACAGTGAAAAGGCAGCCTACAGCAGCCAGCGGGCACCCACAGGCCATCTTTTGACATTTGACTCCAAAACTGAACAACTGGTTCAAAGTTGCTAATCTGCCTAGTCACCTCTTCATCTATTAATAGTTTATAGTACTGATCTTTCATACACTTTGTGTATCTTCCTTGACCTCAACATCAATGTTATTAAATAATATCCAAGAAAGCCCAATGAGATAAATTAAACACTAAGTAATAAAACTTTGTCAGGCAAGGTTAGGCTTTGGAGGACCACTAACCACTGTTACAAGCAAGATTGTTTTTCGCCTCCCCAATCAAAAAAACAATTTTTAATGTCCAGAACAGGCAAATATGAAGAGTAGGTTCGTGGTTGCTTGGACCTGCAAAATGACAGCTAGCGGGTACAGGGTTTCCTTGGGGGTGAAGATGAAAATGTTCTAAAATTAGATCGTGGTGATGACTGCACCACCCTATGAGCAAGCTGAAAACAACGGAGGCGCATATTCTAAATGAGTGAATTGTGTGCTGTGTGGATTATATCTCAATAAAGCTAGCTGAAAGAACAGTCACTTTCACAGGCGTGGGGTGACTTCATCCCAGTGGAGAATTCATGGCCAGGCTACTAGAGGAGGCTGTCGCAGTCACACTGCCTTCACTGCAGTTATTCAGAACAAAAAGAACTACAAGCCACACAGACTGAGCACATCACAATAGAATCAGAACTGAAATGATAAATGATTATCAATTACTAACATTTAATCGTAAACACATAATCACATAGGAGACATGAGTGGTAAACAGTGTACATAAGTGACTGAAATTTTTCAGTGAGTTGGTTGAGGATAGCCTCGCCTTAAAAGAAAGTTTTTGGCTCACAGATCTTACCCTTAGGAAAAACAGTTAAAAAAGAAGCACATGACACTCTTAAATAAAGTGACTCAAAAATCTGAAAATGCTGTGGTTTCCTACAGCTGAATTTACTTTCCTAAAACATACATCAATGGTCAGCATTGATCAAAGGACTTTGGGGGCAAAAAAGTATGTACTTGGACTTGGCCTCTCCCCGTGAAGCTTGATTTTGTGGAGTTTAGTCAGAGCCCCAACGTCTGTATTTAGAAAGTACCCAGGTGGTCCAGCGGCACCATGTGACTGACAGAGCGGCCGCAGGAGGGCTGAGACTCAGGGAATGCTCGTGACAAAGGGAAGCCAAGCAAAGTACACCAGTATCTCTGGAAAAGAGCCTCATCCCCAAGCTTTACCCAGAGCTGAAGGCCGTGAGGGACCTCCCAGACCAGGCTCGCAGGGTACCTGGCTCTCGAGACTGGCTGTCATCACAAATGTGCAGGTCCAGGCGGGAGATGAACAGATGGTACGAGGACTCTTTCACATCAAATTTCTCAAAGTACTGACTGAGACGGTTGCTGCTGCTGCTGCTGGTGCTGCTGCTGCCCTGGCTGCCACCAAATGCCTGAGCCCAGGACTGCTGGGCACTGGGAGCAGGTGGGGTGATCTACAAGAATCAGAAAGAAAACAAGAAGCCCAGACTCTGAGAGACTCCTTTGCAGGCTTTCTTTAAATTTTTGTCCAGTCTGAAGAAAATCACAATTTAGTAATTTGCCCGTTTCTTTTCATGACTTGCTCAGGTAGTATCTTTCTTAGGTCTGTGCTATCTAAAAGGGCCAAACTATAAAAAGCCTAATGATAATTAGTCTAATAACGATCAGATTACTGTTCTGAAGTCTGAATTATACTTCAAGCTCTTACGCTCCAGAACTTAACTGACTGACACGAAACACATCCTCCAGGAAGACTGGGTACTTAGATGCCTTCTCTTTGTGCTCCTGTGACAACGAACAATGTTCATCTCTAACACAGCACTTAGAGTGTAACAATTTGTTTTGTTTTGTAATAACGTGTTTATGGTCTATATTTCAAGACAGTGAGCACTCCATGGACAGGAATTAGAGTGTGATTCTACTTTTCCTTTCTAGTGGCTACCACTGTATACTTACCACTCTGGAGACACCCACTGAACAGAATAAATGAATAAAATAGAAGCACAAACAAAGCCTATGCAAATCCAGAAGTAAATGACAAATCCCCCAAATAAACCAAATAAAGTCTCGACTCCCACCTATGTTGGTATGAACTAGGTTTGGACTACCATCTTCCCAGACCCTCCAAGGCTGTCTGTTTTGCTTCTAACCTGCACAGGTTCAGGGGCCAGGCTCTTCCTCTGCTGGGCTGACTTCTCCATGACTTCACTCAGTGACTCTGCATACTTCATCATGGCCTTGAGCTGTGAGTCAGTGAGCACCCAGAGCAGGTCATCCAACAGGAACATCAGCTTGGAGGCTATCACGTTGCAATCTTTGGTCTGAAAGGGCCACCAGAGCACAAGGTTCAACATCTGGTATCACTACAGCTCCTCAAAGTAGCTACTGCTCTTCAAGGCCTAGTACATGAAAGGAAAAGCATCAAGTACTCAGGAGAGTCAAAGTCTTACAAAACTACAAAATTCTCCTGTGATTAACAACAAGCAGCAATAAGCAACTGCCAAGTGTCTGTGTGAATGTCCCTAATACATGGGTAAAATTATAGCTTCCAAAATTAAGATGACAGGGAAGTGGAAATACTCTCTCACTGGTAGATACTGTGAAACCCTGAATTTCAGGTCTTCCTCTTTCAACTATCATACCAGAGACCAGTAACATTCCAAAAAGAGGGAACAACAACTCCCAGGCTGTATAGGAGAATTAAAGATGGAAGCTTTCATGAGGACACACTCACTCTTCTCTTGAGGGCTATTTGGATCCTGCCTTGGTTGGTAATAAGCCTCAGCGGAGTGGTAACTGGGTCCTGATCACCATTGTCGGTAGCATCTGCCTCAATCCGAAGTGTTTGCCAAGTGATTTCCTTAAATGTTAAAACCTGGAAAGAGAGAAATTAAACTTCCTTCATTTTGTGGATGAAATCAACCAAGGGGCAGGGGTCCAAGGCAAAGGATTGGCAAGGCAGACTCCCACCATTTTCAGTTGAGATCAGAGATCCACAATTGAAAAGGACGTAACATTAACACAAGATAGAAGGAATTCCTGGGTTTCCAGGAATGGGGGTAGGGAGACACATTTTAGAAAATCCCCATATCAGGAACAATATTTTTTAAGAGTTAGTCCTACACTGAATGCCCTCCCCCCATTCTCTCCTTGCAGTATAGGTCTGTCACCTCTCCTCGGCGGGGGTCAGTGATGCGGGTGAGGCGGAGGTCACTCTGCTGCCAGTTGGGGTTGACACTATAACCTTGGAGCTGCCACAATTCAAAAGAAGCGTGGAAGGCCTTAGAGTGAATCTTGATGGTGATAGAATTGACGATGATGAACATTCCCTCTACCACCTTCTCAGCAAAGCCATACTCACTACAAGAAATGAGGCAGGCCAGTGATCAGAATCATTAGACTTTATGCATAGTCTCTGTACCAAAGATATCACACAAAGCTATTAATGATGACTATCTCTGAGTACTAGAACTATGAGTGATTTTTTTTTTCTTTATTTCACTCCTATTTCTACTTTCTTCTATCGTTTAAATTTCTAAGAATTTTAATAATGAAGTGGTGCTCTTTTTTTTCTTTCATGTATGTAAAAAATAAAATTAAGAATGGAATAAAAAAGAAAGTTGACCTGGAAACAATTTCCCTTCTATTAGAAAGAAGAAATTTAAAAATATTATGGTCCACAAAACATGTGAATAAGTATCTGGATATTGTCTGCAAGGAGAGGTATAACTACAGAAAGGAAAAATCAGGTTTCTAGAAAATCTTCACAGATAGAGCATACTCTGCAAAGGCAATGGAGAAAAGAAAAAGTACAGCCAGTTCAGCAACAGGTAAGAGGTTTAGTACTATGAAATCCAGTCAAGAGCAGTCCCACCTCTACCCTATCAAATACATCCCAAAGAGTTGTATTTCCACAGTGAGAGGTCAGAAACAGAAGGCAGAGGATGAAGGCCACTGTAAAGTCCTTTAAGTCCTTTAAAACACAAAATTCCTTGAGCTGTGGGTGCACTCAGTCCTCATTACAAGAGATAAAAAAGGTACAGAAATTATAAGCTAAAAAATATATATTTGTAATTTACATCAAAAATGACTAATATCGCTAATGTGTAAAAAACTTCAGAAAACTCAGGAAAAAGAACAAGAGTCTAATAAAAATGGGACAAAGTATGGAAAGTTAACAGAAACATATAATAACAATTCAATACTATAAATGTAAATATATATTAAACATAACCTCTGTATTAAACACAACCTCCCTCAAAAATCAAGACAACATTGTCATTTGATTTATGACAAAGGTGACCGTGCCTTAGGGAAAATATAGTAGAATAATAGTGCATGATCAATTTGAGGATACCCCATAAAAACAAAAATAATATAGGTCCCTATCTAACATCAATCAAGAATAATTCAGTTTTAAGATTAATTGTAGATGTAAATGGGGAAGTTCAAACAACAAAACTTCTAGAAAACAGGAGAGTATCTTCATGCCTTAGGAGAGGAAACGACTCTCTAAATAAGATACAGACAGTGCTAACCATAAAGGGAAAAAATAGACTCTACATTGGAATTAAAAGTTTCGGTTCAACAAAAAAAGCAACATGAAGATTGACAGTGAGGGCACCCTGGTGGTCTGGCAGGTAAGGCCAAGGACCCAGCTTGGAGAACCTGGGCCAGGAGAAACAAGCAAGATGAACAAATAAATAAAAGAATGTTTCTTCCTCCTCTCTCCTCCCGCCTGCTTGCCTGCCTACTCACCTTCATTCCTGCCTGCATCTTTCCTTTAAAAAAAAAGTTATTTAAAAAAAAAAAAAGATTGAAAGTGAATCCACAGAGTAGAAGACATAAAAACACATTTATCTAACCAAGAACTTGTTTCCAGAATGTAAAAGTTTCTACGAATAAGAAAAAGTAACCTCAAAAGATAAGTGGTAAATTATACCTACGAAAAAGAGATACCCATAATTCCAATAACCAAGCATCAGTAAAATACCAATGACAACCGTAATATGACAGAATCATTTCTATCAGCTTAATAAAATAAAAAGGCAGACAGAACTGAGTGATGGCAGCAGCAACTTTCATGTGTCACTAATGGAGAAATGGCACAAGCATTTTGGAAAGCTGTCGGCACACACGCACAGCCCACAACCCCACACCTCCGCTAACAGGTAGATATAAGACAGAAATGCATGCATTTCGCAATCACTATGTGCATGAATTTTCATAGCGGCACAACTCTTCCTGCTTAGATATCTTAACTTATATATAGAAAATGCCATGATTTGTGGTATATAGTTCTAGAGTTTGAACAAATACATAGAATCATGTGCCAATCACAATAGTCATTAGAGATGACAGCTCCACAGAGCAACACTAATACATATAACCAGAAATAAGACATAAACCAAATACTCATCTACAACAGAATAGATCGATTGTGGCAAGTAATGGAATACGACACAGCAGTGAGAATGAACGAACTACAAACATATGTAACAACATATAATAACTCTCACAAGTACCATGGGGAGCCAAAGTAATCGCACACGATTACATATTATCTGATTGTATTTATATAATTTTAAAAATAAGAAAACTAATGTATGTGCTAAAAATCAGGATAAAAATTATTGTTAAGAGTGCATATGACTAGAAAGGGCATAGGAAGGCTTCTGGGACTCCATAAGTAGTTTGTTTCTTGATGTGCTATCTTTGTGAAAATTCACTGTGCTATATACTGAAGATTGTGCACTTCAGCATGTTATACTTCAAGATAATGTCACCAAACACTGAAATATCATGCAGCATCCATTAGATTAGGCAGAAATACTGAAGTTTGTCACTATTCTCTATGAGTAAAGTTCTTAAAAAAACAAGAATTCTTACATATAAATGATGGAAACACAAAATTTTAAAATCCTTGTGGAGGGGAACTTAGCAATGTCTATCAAAATTATATGTGGATTTACCCTTTGACTCAGCAGTCCCACTTATAGAAACCTATCCTAAAATATGCCAACAACAACAACAACAAAAAAGCAGAAATGACCCAAATGTCTATCAACTGTGAATGAATACATAAAATGTTGTATATACATAACAGAATATTATTCAACCATCACAAAGAATAACCCTTGAAAACATTCTAAGTGAAAGAAGCCAATCACAAAAGATCACACAGTACATGACTCCATTCACATGACATGATAAGGATAGACACAAAAAGCAGATTGATTGTTTCCTAGGGCTAACCCAGGGAAGAATGGCGACCGCTAATAGCTATGAAGTTTCATTGCGGGTAAAAAAAAAAAAAAAAAAGTTATAAAATTGATTGTGATGATGGGAGCACAACATTGTATACTAAAAACCACTGAATTGTACACTTCAAATGGATGAATTATATCTCAATAAAGCTATTTCTAAAAATATGCTGTATAAATGCTAAGTCACTTATGAATAAGCTCATTTACTGCTGAATTATTTTTAACAGCAAGAAAACCTGGAATCAAAATATCAATGAAAAACTGAATTTTTAAGTTTTTTGTTTTTTAAAAAGGTGCAGGCAGGAATGAAGGAGAATAGGAAGGCAGGTAAGAAAAAAGGAGGAAGTACTTTATTTTTTATTTAGTTGTTCACATTGGTTGTCCACCCCAGGCCCAGGAGTTGACTTTGACAGGCTCTCACTGGTCAAAGATGGGGTTATGAATGCTAAAAGAAAAATGACTGTAAAGGTATGATATACAACAAACATTTAAAAAGCAAATGCAAATGTAAGATGTAAAAAAATGCAAAATTTAAAGTATGTAAAATAGTAAACACCACTCTAAAATATTTGAAAGTTTCCTAAAAAGTTAAATCCTCACCATACTACCCAAGGATTCCATTCCTAGGAATTTATCCAAAAGAATTAAAAGCACATGATGACACTAAAACTTACATGCGAATGTTCATAGTAGCACTATTCACAATAGCCCAAAACTGGAAATAAGATGTCCACAAACAAGTGAGTGCATACACAGCCTGTGATATAACGGAACGTCACTCAGCAACATCAGGACTGAACTGCTGACAGACTCAAAGCAACATGGGATGAATCTCAAAATAATTATGTTGAATAAAAGAAGCCAGGCTAGGGCACCCCTGTGGCTCAACAGCTGAGGTGCAGCCCTGTAAAGGCCAAGGACCGGAGTTTAAGATCTAGGTCTGGGGAAGGTAAAATAAAAAGGAAAGCAGAACAAAGACTTACATACTAGATGATTCCACTTATATGAAATTATAGAAAATGCAAACTAAACTACAGTGACAGAAAACCAGTGTTTATCTGAGAAAACGAGAGGAAGACAAGAGAGAGAATAATATGAAGAGGAACAATATGTTTGTAGATGACAGAAATGGTCATTCTGTTGACTGTGTTGACGAGCATCATGGATAAGTTCATATGCCAAAACTGACCAGATTGTATGCTTTCTATATATTGCCATCTACTTTATATCCATTATACTTAAGTTGTAAGAAAAATCATGAATTCAAAATGATAAACCTCCTTCATCTTCTCCCACCCAAAAAAAGAAAATCTCTGGAGATTATTGTAATGTCGACTCCTAGTACTTTTTTTAAGAACAAGGATGGCAGGCAGGAATAAAGGCAGGTAAGCAGGAAGAAAGAGAGAGAAGAAGAAAGAAGAGGAGGAAGAAAGAGGAGGCAGAAGCACTTTTATGTATCTGTTTGTTCATTTTCATTGATCCCCCTGGTCCCAGGTTGCAAACCCAGATCCCAGGGTTTAACATTGTCTATACCCCCAGTCACCAACTTAACACCTGAGTCACCAGGGCATGGTAAGGAGTATTCAGACTCAATTTAAGAATTTTTTGCTGTTGCTGCTTTTGTTTTGTTTTGTTTTGTTTATTTTCTCTCCAGCACCAAGTCCTTGGGTTTTACATGGTCTGTCCCTTAGTTGCCTCGGTCACCTGAGCCACAATGGTTCTACTCCTTAGTTCTTTTTTTAAGTTGAGATATAACAGTGAACTCATTTTAGGTGTCTTATTATTAACTTTGATAAAGGCAAAGAATCTAGAATTTATCCTGACATTCCTATACAAACTATATTTTGAAGTAATCAAAGATTTAGTGGAAGAAAATTCTTTACAGAAGTTATTATTAAAAAATGAAATAGGAAAAAATTATTATAAAACCACTGTTCTGCATCCCACAACGAAATCATGGATCTAGACAACTATCTTCAATAGTCCTTAAACCATATGATGAAGGCACATGAAACAAATCAAGCCAACATTGTCTGAAACCACTGATTAATTAAAGGGGATATCACATGCCTCTAGATAATAGTAAATATTAATACAGTACTATTTATGAAATATTCTCACCAAAACAACAAAAATATGGAATAAAATCAAGCTTTTAAATCTAAATGCCAAATTAAATTAGAATCATTTTAAATACCTTGAGGACACAATAAACCAAAATACAAAATATAGAAAATACTTTAGAAAAAAAAAATCCAGTTTCTTTCTTTCTATCTTTCTTTCTTTGTTTCTATTTTTCTTTGTTTATTTCTCCTTTTTTTTTTTTTTTTTTTAAGGAAAAGTACAGGCAAGAATGAAGGCAAGGAGGCAGGCAGGCAGGAAGACAGAGGAGGAAGAAGCATCTTTATTTATTTATTTTTATTTAGTTGTTCATCTTGGCTGTTCCCCACAACCCCGGGATGAGAACCTGGGCCCTTGAGATGTATGTGAACTGCACTTTCAGCTGAAGGCAGTGGACCCAACCACTACTCCACCAGGGCATTCCAATAATCCAGTTTCTACAAAGAGTAAAAGGTTTATTTAAAAATGTGCATGTAAAGAAAAAAATGTGTGTAAGGGGTAGTTGCTTAAAATTTTAAAGTTTTAAGGTTATATCATCCAAATAAAATAAATGGAGTTCTTTTGATCCACATTGTATTATTAAAAAGTATCTGAGAGAAAATTCAGGAAAATTAAATATGAAAGATGTTAGAGACGATATTAGGGAATTTCTATTGTCTATTGATGGTGATAATAGTATTGTGGTTTGATTTTCTTCTTCCTTTCCAGTCATTGTCTATTCAAGACACATGATAAGGAATTTACAGGTGGAATTAGAGTGTCTGAGACTTGCCTTCAAGTACACCAGGACACGCACATATGTATGCATGTATGTGCATTCAGTAGCACGCACACAAAATGGCAGGAGAAAGGTGAAAAAAAGAATAGCAAAATGTTGATAATTGTTGAAGTTAGCTCCTAGGTGCATAGGGATTTACTACACTATCCTCTCTACTTAGTATATGTCTGAAATTTTCCTAAACAAAAATGTTTTGTTAACTAAAAGGTGATGTGGACCAGTTAACATGTTGGAAATAATCAGGTTCACAAGTAACTAACCTCTGTCCTGATGCAAGAGCAATGGGTGATTGTCCATTGGGTGGCCGAGGCTCCTCACATGTCTTCATCTCCACCTCTACCTTATCCAGACACTGAAATAAAAGCCATAGAGAGATAAGCATTCATACAAAACCCCTCACAGCACAGACTGCACCTTATTCATCTCTGTGCTCCAGTGCCTAGCCAAGTGTTGCTCCCACTGTGAGCAGACAACAAATATTTGTTGAATGAATGAATAAACTGAAATGCAAGGAGAGGCCTCATTTTCTCCCTTCCATCTCCATTCAGCAGCAGAACTCTATGATAAGCATGGAATAGCTCACAGCAGAAAACCAAAACATATCTATTCCTGGAGATTCTAGTCTTTGGGATAAAGATATGCATCAGTCAGTTCCTGAAAGGCATTCATCAGATGACTCAATAGTCAACATGAAGCAAACTTCTAATTTTTCATTTCAGGATTCCAAGGGAAAAGAGAAATCTAAAGGCAGAACCTGTGCTTCAAAGTTTGTGACAAAAAACAAAAACTACTCATGACTCCTATCTCTTATGTCTCAGTGCTAATTCCTACACTGCACATGAGTTCCCAAATAAGCCCAGACAACAGTCGCCTTGACTCAGAGGGAAGCTTACAGGCCAGACAGAACCATCCATCACTTCCAAAAGGAAGAGCCTATCCTTCCCATCTTCTCTCAGATCTTTTAAAAGCCTACCCCAGACTTCCCCATTTGATTCCTAGTAATAAAGAAAGGCCATTACCAAGCAAATTGGGTGTGTCTTCAACTTTGTCCACTGAATCTGAAAGAGGGAAGCAAAAGTGAGTCAGAGCCCCTCCATCAAGGCAGGCCTGCTGGCCGAAGAGAGCGACAGCACTTGGATCCCTATTCTTACCCGGATAGAGGCCCTATTGCAGTAGACCCGAGTGATGGCTAACCAGGTGGGTAGTTCCAGCACATTCTGCAGAACCTCTTCATCCAACTCCAGGTTGGTCAGCTGGCCTTCTCCTTTCAAGGTGCTTAAATTGATTTTGTCCGGGGAAAGATTCTTAGTGAACCTGAAAAGATTGATAAGAAGCTATGTGTTTCCATGAATCTACTGAATGATGCATTATAACTAATAACACATCTGAATTTAGAAAGAAAAAAAGAGAATGGTAAAGAACAAATGTTAATAGCCTACACTGTCTCTATGCACTTTAAAATGTTTAGGAGCTCTTTCATTCTCCTATGACTGTGTCATCTTTCCACTCAAAAACAGTTGGGAAAGCAGTTGTATACAGGCAAGACAGCCTTTTGGTATTTCTGAATCCCCACATAAAAATGGACAGAGCAATTAGATAGCAACATCAAAGCCCAGGCAATAACATTTAAAACAATACTAGAAGATAATACAGCCTCATGAACCCCCATAAACAAGCAGGAGTAGAGAAAAGATCAATAGTCACGAGACACGATTAAGCAAATCAACACGGAAAACATTTGGATGTCTGACCAGAGAGGAGGAAAAAACAAACAAGATGACCAAGTACTAAATGAAAAGTAATACGAGCCAATTTTAGAATAGCAACTGAAACTAGAGGGGTTTTGCCTACTATAAAGAGTCCCCCGTAGGGCCCGAAAGAGCTGGAATGGCCCAGCCCTAAAAATACCATGGAACGAATCAAGGCTCCTTCCTAGGGCAAGACTTCCACACTGAGAAGAAACTGCTGGTAGAGGAATCCTAATTGAGCAAAATAGAAATAGTAAAAATTAAGAAAATAAATGGTCCAAATAGGGCGTGCCCTGGTGGCGCAGGTGCTAAGTTGAAGGCTGGGTGTGAACCACAGTGGACACTCGGGATGGGGAGGGGTGAACAACCAAAATGAAACAAATAAATGTTTCTTCCCCATCTCTTTTGCCTGCCTGCCTGCCTGCCTGCCTGCCTGCCTGCCTGCCTGCTATTATTCCTGCCTAACACCCTTCCAGACTTTTTTTAAAAAAAAGTCCAAACATAAAGGGAGGAGGAATAAACCAAGGTATCTCAGAAAGCAAGTCATTAAATTTTTTAACATTATCTGAAACAGAAAAGAGAGCTCTATGAAATTAGAATATGAAACAAATAGGAAAACTATAAGCATATTAAGGAGGGTAAAACTTCAGGTCCTTAAATACACCTTTACTGATGTGATTAAACACACACATTCACACTACACTTGTAGTCTTGCTAAAGGAATTGAACCTGAATTTCACCATGTTACTGGATCAAGTTGCTAATTTACAGGAAGTACAGAGGAGAGAGGGAAATCTGCTGAAGTATCCTAAGTGTGCAATCAGCAAAATTCACACTGTGGGAAACTCTATAGGTCAAGTGACCTGGATATAAGCAATTTGCACAGGCTAGTCTTCTGACCACTCCACACTCACTGTCTCCAGTCTTTGCTCCTGTGCTGTCACCATCCACTCCCTTTCCTGGAGCATCTTCCTCCACACCGTCGTCATTCAAGCCCCACCTCAAGACTGAGGCCTTCCCTAACTGCTGCAACTCCCATTAAACTCCTGGATTCTGAGGATCTGTGATAAACACTTAGGCCATAATCACAGAGGGTCTTAGGATAGTCTCTAATTCTCCCATGTGTAACCACCCCTGCTCAATTAAATGTTAAGCCTTGTGAGGTCAGGGACTTAGACCTGGCATTCCTCCTAATCAAAATGATTCCCTGACAAGAGTGCTGGGCCTACACACTTCTTAGCCAATTGCCAGCTGGCTAACTATTCCCAGCTCCTTTGTCTCATTTTTTTGACTGGATCAACTTAAGGCCATTTCCTCATAGCAAAACTCCCTCTCCTGTATAGCAAATTACCTAAATGAATCTCAATCCTGAAATTCTCATTGCTGCTGCCTCTCATAGCCACTATTTTACACTCCAGTAATGAAGTGCATTTTGTCCTCCATCCTTAGTTATAGTTAGTTCTTGAATATATTAGAAGCTAGAGTTAGATGTTACATACTAACTTTTTTCAAACATATCCTTTCCCTTTACTGTGTTTTTATTTTTCCTTGAACCTAAAATCATTTATCTTTACATATTTTTCCTACAGCTCCTAAAATGATACTAGGTAAAAAGGCTCTTTGACAACTTTTTCAATGATAGTAAAATAAAAATATTTAGAAGCTTATAAATGTGCAAAACAAGACTGTTTGATTTTAAAGAGCACATAGGAATGCACTAACATGATAACAAGAAATTCAGGGAAGTGTTGACCTGTAAGGCAAGAAAAAGGGTCCACAGAAAACTTCAACTGCATGAATTATGCTTCTTTCTCAAGTTGGGAGTTGTCTCATGGTTGTTCATTACATTACTTTATATTTTTGTATGGAAATATTTCATAACAATTTTTATAAAACTCTTTAAAGATTTCTATCAATACTTATTGTATCTATTGTACGTTGGAAGAGTTACAACTCCATGAGTCTCTTCTCTTACATGTCTTGCCGGTATGTTAAATTTACCCAGGTCATTTCTCAATACCAACAACAATGAAAGCAAGGGACAGACAGAGTACATGCCCCTGAGGAACCGGGAGGAAACGCAGTTCTGAGAAAAGGAAAGAAAGGAAAGGAAAGAAAACAGCACTCAAATTTATTTGTAATCACTAGGCAGAAGAAGGATTTCTTTTTCAAGCCTATAATGTAATTAAATAAGATATTCTAATTCTTTCCTCCTCGTAACACTTCCTCTACTCTCAAGTGTTTGAGAAAGCCACAAAGCTCAGAAATGGGGGCAGGATATCCTTCAGAAGTATTAGTTTTAATGATAAGAATTTTTGGAGACATAAACTTAGTTTTGAAAATTGTAACTACTGGCACGTCCTGGCAGAATAGTGGTCAGGTCTGCTGACCCGGCAAGTACAGTCCACATACAGCCCAAGGACCTGGGTTCATGTCCTCAGGCTGTGGGAACAACCAAGATGAACAACTAAATAAAATAAAGCAATTGGCATGGACTGTTGGAGCAGTGGTTAGGTCAATCACCTCCAAAGGACCACAGGCCACATGCCTCTGAGTTCAAGTTCTGGCTCCAAGAGGAAACAACCAGTGTGAGCAACTAAAAAATTAAGATGCTTCTTCCTCTTCTGTCTTCCTGCCTGCCTACCGACTCATCATCATTCCTGCCTGAATCTTCCTTTAAAATTAAACCACCTTTATCAATAATGTTTCTTCCTCCTCTCTTCCTGTTTGCCTGCTCACCTTCATTCCTGCCTGTACCTTTCCTATAAAAAAAAAAGAAAGAAAGAAAAATTATAACTACATGTCTCTTCCTCTTCTCCCCACAGATTCTGAAAAGACCCCACTCCCCTACCTCAGCTAGGAATCACAGTAGGAGGTAAGCCATTGGGTCCAAGAGGGGAGTAAGAAGATCTTTGGGGAACAGGGAGAAAAAAAACTGAGAACTACTAAAATAAGCTACTTTCCCTTATGATAAAAAGTGATTTTTTTAAGAAAAGAAAGTGATAGGGACTTTATCAAGTATTTTCCTCCAAAAAAGAGTGGAACATACTTCAGATAAAATGAGACATAAACATAGTCAAGAATGAACACTGACAGTCTCAGTTTATACTGAAAAAGTACCATGTATCTAATTTCTACATTGTGTTCTATACAAAATGTAACTGTCTACAACACCATATAAAATAAATGTCATTTTTCAAGACTCAGAGGAGAAAAAAAAAGATTGTGTAATATTTCATCCTAACCTTGCCAGTATTCAGGGCAATATGTCACAATGTATAATCCTTTGATCATATGGGTGGAATTGCCTTGCTATTTTTATTTTAACATACAGATTATTGGGTCATACACCTCAAATATGCTGAATCACAATGGAAAAGGGGGTAAGGAATTTGTATGTTTAACAAACTCAAGGTGATTATTCTGTTCTCCAAAGCTAGAGAATGGTTTGAGATTTCAGCTAACCAGCTAAAATGGGAAAATGAGAGGCTACAGATGGAAAAGATGTAAAATTTATTTTCAACTTCTGTTATTTTTATGGCTTGACAGTTAAGAGGCTTTAGAATTAGACTTAGACTCAAAAATCTGGCTTTCTCACTAATTCTGTGACTTTAGGCAAATATTCAAGCAACCTCATAGACCTGTCGGGATTAAAGGAGCGAACTAGAATTAAATATCTAACATTGACTAAGTGCTTAATAAGTAGTAATCATTATTTTGGATTTCATTGATTTTTCCCATTAGAAAATACTTAAATTATTACCCTTTAAAAAAAAAGGAGGGGGCAGATCAGGAGGCTCAGATTATTACACTAGGACTTGGGTTGTCTTAAGGCATAACCCCTCAAATCTAGTTTTCTACCTCAATGTATCATCCTCCATTCCCAGTATATCTGTCTCTATTCTTTCAACCCTGGTATCTAGAAATTGAAAGATGAACAAGGTGAAAATTGAATTAATATTTCCAGATAATTTTCCCATTATATCCTAACTCTCGCTCCAAAATAGATTTTTCACCTCTTTCTTCTCTAGTTTCCATGGATCACAAGAGAACAACTGAGAATATGGAAAAAAAATTATTCAGAGAAGCTAGTCAAAATCAAGCTTATAAAGGCAAGGACACCAACTAAAAACAACAGACCTATATAGGTGGTAACCAGAAGACTTCTAGGAACTTTGAGGCCATGTTAGCTGGCAAATGAAACATTAACTTCTTCAGAGCAGTTCTGTGGCCCAGAGAACCCCGTACCCCATTTTATACTAATAATAACCAGGTGGACTTATGTTCCTGATTATCACAGAAATGACTGCAAGTGTGGGCTAGCAGTCAGCCAGGACTGGAGACTAACCTGTTGACTCAATGCCATTGTCAACGGCACTAACACAGGACCAACCAGAGAAGCACAAAACCCAGAAAGAGCTGTCTCCCCACCCCACAGTAAATGAGGTCTCAGATGAAAAGTTATCACTCATATTCCAGGTAGGGCACAGAAGAACAAGCAAGTTAAGAGTATAAACTTCATTTTATTATATAACTGTGACAATCAGAAGAGAGTGTCTCTCTACAGAGAAGAATGCCTGCTTCAGTCTCTAGTCATATAATCCTTCACTTTTTTCTCAGATGTTTTTACCCTGCCTGGACATACAGGAATGCCAATTTAACATCTTTTTATTGGCCACCATTGACAACGGAGAGGGACATACAGCTTAAAATTTTTGTATATCTGTTTATCCTTAGCCATACCATTGTTCTTGGGTCAACCTAGAAAATGTCATTTAAAAGCAAATTGAAAATGAGGAAATGCCTCATTCTCTGATCTGGACTAGCAAATTCAAACTATTAATAATTATGACCAAAATTTAACTTTGTAGGATGCACTGAACTTAAACTTGAGGAACTGAACTTAAGGAACTTAAACACAGTACTTCCATTAGTCTCATGATATCTTATATGAGGTATGTATCATTATCCCTATTTCAAGAGGAAAAACATGAAGTTTAAATGTGAAATAATTTGTCCAAGTAATAGGGCAGGAAGATGCATAAGTATAAACCCAGGTCTGCTCACTGGACAATCTTACTTCTACTAACATCTTCCCTTAATACTGCATTCCTCCAAAACATATCTGGCACAGACTGAATTTACAAGTCTCAGAAATGGTTAGAGGACATCCTTTCCAATTTTACAACCTACCCTGCACTGCTTTTACATCTGAATGTGAGTGAGGGGGGGAAATTATAGTGCAAACTCCATCAAAAACCATTCTGTACTTCACCAAGCCAATCAGATTAATAAAGTATTTCTTAAGTTTCTATAGGGCTAACTCATCTACATTCCAGCAGTAATGCCCAGTTTCTACCAAGATACTCACAAGAGACCAAAGAGGGTACTATGCTATCATCACTTTCGTCAAATATTCAAAGCAGTAGTCATCAAAAGCTAAACAGCAATAAATGAAGAATTCAAGTATAAGTACCGTTTATGGTTCCTGTAGGTCAGCTGGGCCACCAGGGGCTATTCTCCTATAACAGCAATAATGACTTAACATATATTTGTCTTTTTATTTATCAATTTTTACTTTTAGGATTCAAACCCCGCCCCCCCCACCCCCCCCAAAAGGATATTATCTTATCAGTTTCTCAAAAAAAAAAAAAGGCAGTAAGAATTCTTCAGCTGATTTTATTTGCATTTGACCTTAATAACAAAGAACAGTTAAAAAGCTGAGGTAGGGAAGTTTTGTGGAAATCTGCTCAACCAAGGAACCCAATGCCCTGAGATCTGATAGGAAATCACTCCCCAGCCCCTGGCACAAACTTTATTCAGCATTTGTGCTCCTAACTGAGGATATCACAGAGCCCAGCAATGGCTAAAAAGGCTAATGAAAGCCTGCTATTTTTGCCACTCCAACTATGTGGGAAAACATCTTCTGGCCATCTGTTACTGTTACAGATCATAAATCTAAAATGAAATCAAGTTGGAAAAAACAGATTTTGATCAGGTTTCATTTCTGCCAGATGACTGCAATCTGCCAAAGAGAAGAAAGAGAAAGGCTCTCGGAGATCTTTGTGAAAATGTACCCCGATATTGGGATGTGAGAATCTTAGATTTGTAGATTCACTGAATTTCAGGCTAGAATATTTTCAGAGTTTAAATAATTATTTAGTCTAAATCTATAATTTTCAATTAGCCAGAATGTCAAATGAATTTCCAAGTGCCACACCTAGCCAGTGTTAAATTTTGGACTAAGTAAATGGCCGAAATAGGACTTAACCCAGCATTCATTCAACTGTCCCACTATCCTGCACCTGATATATTTCAGCACCTTTTTTATTAATGATAAGGTCAATCAATTGCAATAATCAATCTGCTGCAGGTTCCATAGAAAGTGAGAGTTAAAAAGGCCTGCAAATAAACTTTACTTCCCTCACTATCTTTTCCACTAAGTTGATCAAAGCCCAGGTCTTAACTTCTAAGATTCCTACTCAAATCCACAGTGAAGTATAGATCTTTCTCAACTTACTATGAGACGTCTCAATAAACCAACCATGAATTGAAAATAGCATGCATTAATACCAGATGATCTCACTCATATGTGGAATAATGAGAAATGAAGCAAACAGAAAAAACAAAAACCAATCTGTGGACACTGATAAGAGAACTTAGGTTACCAGCAGCGAAGAGAACAGTGGGCAGGAACAAGTGGTGGGTGAGGAACCAGTGGTCAGTGGAGGATTTTTGGTGATTTGGTGTTAGGTGTGGTGTGTTATCCTATGTTTGATGGATGGTGAATCTGCACATATGGGCCTATATTGTTCTGTAAATCAAAGTTACCTCAATAAATATTTTTTAAAAAAGAAAGAAAATAGTATATGTTAAAAATATTATAAGTGAAAAATGCTGACTGGGCTCTGCGGCTTTCTGCCATTTCCCCAGTATCTAAGTGCACGTACTACGATTTCTATTCAATGCAGTCTGATTTCACACCATTGTAAAACTAAAAGATGGAGAACTGAACTATTGTATATTGTAACCTAGGTATCTGATGCTAAAAGAAATAAAGGTTATACTTTTATATTGACCTTGTACATAACCTTAATAAATTGTTATTAGTTCTAGTGGGTGTTCTATGGAATCCTTAAGATATTTTATGTAAACAATTATATCTGTGAATAGTTTTACTTATTCATTGTCAATCTTTAGGTCTTTTGACAATATTTATGTATTGATGTTTCTTTTTAAAGGAAAGGTTCAGGCAGGAATGAAGGCAAGGAGGCGGACAGGCAGACAGGAAGTGAGAGAAGGAAGCAGCATTTATTTTATTTAGTTTGTTCATCTTTGTTGTTCCCTCTGGTTCTGGGTCTTGAATCAGAGTCCCTAGGATATTTGTGGAATACATTCGGTGGTCTTATCCACTAGGCCACCAACATATATATATGCATCTTGTATCCTGCAGCCCTTGACAAACTATATCAGTTCCAATCTTTTTTTTTTTTTTAAAGAAACCATCTATTCCTACGTAGACATTCATGCTGTCTGCAACACCAGGTTTTTGTTAACAGGTTATGATGACATATTAAACAAGTTTGGAAGTGTTTCTCTATTTCCTAAAACAATTTATATAAAATAAGTATTTTTTTTTTCCCAAAAAGGTCAGTGAATATCATCAATAAAACTTCTCTAGGTACACCCTGGGAGCTCAGGCATTACGGCTGTGGCTGCAGCAGCAGACTTCACATACGGCCCAAAGACCTGGGTTCAAGACCTGGAGCAGAGAGAACCACCACGGTGAATAACTATCAAAATAAATAAATGTTCCTTCCTCCTCTGCCTTCCTACTCACCTTCATTCCTGTCTGCTTCCTTCCTCTGGGGAAAAACCAACCAACCAACCAAAACAAAACAAAACAAAACAAAACAAAAACTAGACCTAGAATTCTCTTTGTGAAAAAGGATTTTTTTTAATAAAAAATGCAATTACTTTCATAAATATAGGAATACTGAGATATTCCTTTTGTCAGTTCTCATGTTTCTCAAATAATTTTGTGCATTTCATCTAAGTGGTCAGATTGACACGATATTCACAGTATCTCTTATTTCTTTTTAAATCATTACATGTATATCCCCTTTCAC
The DNA here is from genome assembly GCA_004363575.1 of Solenodon paradoxus. NCBI lineage: Eukaryota > Metazoa > Chordata > Mammalia > Eulipotyphla > Solenodontidae > Solenodon > Solenodon paradoxus. The sequence goes on from RJWH01000918.1 coordinate 343,963, forward strand.
CCTTTCAGTATTTTTTCCTGATGAGTCTTGCTAAAGGTTAATTTCATTCAATTTTTTTTATAAATTTGAATTTATTGATTTCTCTATTGTTTGTCCTGTTTTCAGTTTTACTGTTTCTCCTGTTTACTTTTCCTCTCTTCTATTTCCTTGGGCTTATTTTATTCATTTTTTACTAGCTTAAGTTGAAAACCTCAATCATTGACTTTTAAACTTTTTCAAATATAAACTATAAATTTTTATTATTTATAAAATGATTATTTTTTCCATCCCACAAGTTCTGATTTGTTGACTTCTCAGTGTCAACTAACTAGGACTATTTTCTAATTTCTTTCATAATGTGGTTTTTTTTTAACCATGAGTTATTTAGAACTGTATTTTAAACATTCCAAATGTGTTTTTTTTCTCTTTATCTTGTTAATGATTTCTAATTTAATTGGACTGTAATCAGGAAATATACTATGTAAGTTTGCAATATCTGAAATTTATTGAAACGTATTTCATAGTTTAACGTGATGGTCTATCTTGATGAACATTCTCTGTGCACTTGAAAAGAAAGTATTCTGCAGTTGTTATGTATAATGTTCTATAAATGTCAATAAGGTGATACATAATGCTATTCAGATTTTCTACATCTTTTTGATATTTCTCAAGTTGTTCTATCAACCACTGAAGAAAGAATATTAAAAAGGTCTAACTGTGGATTTCCCCATTTCTTTTAGTTGTTTGGTTTTATTTCACATACATTGACTTATTAGATGCATACACATTTATGATTACTGTTTATCTGGTTAGCTGATTCTTTTACTATGTAATGTTCTTTTATCTCTAACAGTAATTCTTGTCTTGGAGTCTATTTTCTCCAACAGTATATAGCCAGCTTTCTTGGGCTTACTGTTCATATGATGTACCTTTTCTCACTCTCTCTTTCAACCTATTTGTTTCTATTCCCTTTTTCAGTCAGTCTGATAACCTCTGATTTAAATTAGAGTATTTAATCAATTTACATTTAATATAATTTTGATATAGGTTCAATTTGGGTTCACCATTCTATTTGTTCCATCTGTTTGTTCCCTTATTCCTCCTTTCCTGCCTTCTTTTTAGGTTAACCTAATATAATATTTTTAGTGTTTCATTAATTATCTTATGGGCATTTTAGCTATCCCTCTTTGTGCGTGTACGTGTGTGTGTGTGTGTGCGTGTGTGTGTGTGTGGTTTTGCTCTAGGAATACAATATGTAATCTTAATGTATCACAATCTACTTAGAATTGAATTAATACTATACTAATTCACATAAAAATATAAGAACCTTTCATTTTTAATAGACATTTTAGCTGGAAAGAAATTTTGGGTTTCTTTTAGCATTTTAAAGATAGCATCACACTGTCTTCTGGCCTCCATTATTGTGAGTGAGAACTCAGTCATTGAGTTATATATCACTGTTCTTGTCTTAAGTGGAGAGTCATTTTTCTCGAGCTGCTTTCAAGTTTTTCTCAATAGTTTTCAGCAATATGACTGTGATATGACTCGAGTGTTTTTATTTATATCTATACTACTTAGGGTTAATTGAACTTCTTGGATACCAGATATTTGTTTCTCATCAGATTTGAAGTTTCAGTCATTTCACTACTAAGTCATTATTTTATAAACAGCTCTACTGAAATATGATTCATATATGATCCCCTCACACATTTCAAGTATATGACTTAATGGTTTTTAGTGTATTATTGAGTTGTGCTTAAAAATTTCATGTTATATCATGAATCAGTATTTCATTTATTTTTACGGCCAAAATAGTCTACTGAAGCACGCATGCCCTTTTGGCTTAATTAATGGTTATGTTTGCTGAACACGTATCCCAAGGACCTGGGTCCACAACCCAGGGCAAGGGGGCACAACCGAGATGAACAACTAAATAAAAATAATAAATTCCAAAAATGCTTCTTCCTCCTCTGTCTTCCTGACCCCATCACTGGTCACCTTCATTGCTTCCTGTACATTTCCTTTTAAAAAGAAATATATAAATATATGTACATAGGCAATATGTACATATATATTACAATGTTTCTTCATTCATCAGCTAATAATGATATTTGGGCTATTTCCACTTTTTGTATATATGAATAGTGCTGCTACAAACATGCATGCACAAGTTTTTATGTGGAAACATGCTTTTTATTCATAATATTTTATTGCAGTAACTTATATGTGTAGGTTCCCCATATGTGCAGTTTCCCCATTCCTTAGCTATACGTCAACACATCCTGCCCACCACCAAATCATCAAGTGTTCGTCACCACTGTCCACTGGTCTCTACCACCATTTGCTCCCCACCTACCCCCCAACCCTGTCCCATTAACTTTTGGCAACCATCGTTCTATTACAACTGTCCAAGGGTTGGTTTTGTCTTGTCTGTCCATTTGTCTATTCATATTCTACCCATAAGTGAGGTCAACTGGTATCTATCTTTCTTCTTTTGACTTATTTCACTTAGCACAATCCCCTGTACACAATCCATCCATGTTGATTCAAATGACAGGATTTCATCTCTACTAAGGGCTGTGTAGTATTCCACTGTGTATATGTACTACATTGTCTTCATGCATTCATCAGGTGTTGGGCACTTAGGTAGTTTCCAGTTCTTAGCTACTGTGATTAGGGCTGCAATAAACATGGGGGTGCATAAATCTCTGCGAGTTACTGTTTTTCTACCTTTGGGAAAAATACCCAGAAGTGAGATAACAGGATCATATGGGATTTCCATCTTCAACTTTTTGAGGAATCTCCATACTGTTTGTTTGTTTTTTACCCCAGAATTGCACCACTTTGCACTCCCACCAACAGTGTAAAAGTATTCCCATTTCTCCACATTCTCATCAACTTTTGTTGTTTCCAGACTTTTGGACAACAGCCAATATCTCAGGTGTAAGGTAATATCTCCTCACTGTTTTAATTTGTGTTTCCCTGATAGCCACCACGTAGGAACATCTTTTCATGTAATTGTTGGCCATATGTACATCCTCTTCAGAAAAACACCTCTCCAATTCCTCTTCCCATTTTTTAATTGTATTGCCTCTTTTCGTGTTACAGAGCTTTATGAGTTATTTGCATATTTTGGATACTAAACCCTTGCCAGAAACACAAAATACAAATATCTTCTCCCAGTTAGTAGAATGTCTTTTTACTTGGGGATGTTTTCTTTTGCTGCAAAGAAGCTCTTTAAGTTAGATTTAATGTCAGTTGTTTATTTTTCTTTTTGTTTCCCTTGATACTTGAATTGAGTTCCCAAAGACCTCTGTAAGGCTAGTGTCATGGAATGTCTTTTCTATGTTGTCTTCTAAGAATTTTATGGCTTCTGGTCTTATGTCTAAGTCTCTACTCTATATTGAGTTAATTTTTGTGAATGGTGTTAGAGAGTGGTCTGGCTTCATTCTTTTGCATGTGGCTGTCCAGTTTTCCCAACACCATTTATTGAAGAGACTTTCCTTTCGCCATTGTACAATTTGGGTTCCTTTGTCGTGGATTAGCTGACTATATATTTGTAAGTCAGTTTCTAGTGATTCAGTTCTATTCCATTATTTTCTCTCATAATTGCTTTGACTATTCAGATGTTTTCGTTTCCATGGAAATTTTAAGATTTTTTTGTTCTATTTCCTTGAAATAAGCCCATGGGGTTTTAATGGGGGTTCCATTATCTGTATATTGCTTTAGATAAGCTGATCATTTTAACATTGTTTATTCATCCCAACCATCAGCAAAGGATGCCTTTCCATCTCTTGGTATTCTCCTCTATTTCTTTTAAGAGCTTATAGTTTTCAATGTATAGGTCTTTCACCATCTTTGTTAAGCATATTCCAAGATATTTTCTTTTTACTTCTTTATATGGTGTGATTTTTCTTGATTTCATTTACTTTGAGCATGTTGCTTGCATACAAAAATGTAACAGATATCTGTGCACTGATTTTGAAGCCTGCCACTTTCCTATATTTGATTAGTGCTAGCAGTTTTTGACAGTTTTTAGGGTTTTCAAAATATGTCACCTGCAAATAACGACAGTTTTACTTTCTCTTTTCCAATTTTGATACCTTTTTTTTTCTTGCCTAATTGCTCTGGCTAAGACCTCCAATATGATATTAAAAAGCAGTGGTGAGCGTGGACAGCCTTGCCTTGTCCCTGACCTTAGTGGAAATGCTTTCCATTTTTCACTACTGACTATGATGTTGGCTGTGGGTTTTTCACATATGCCCTTTATTATGCTGAAGTATGTACCTTCTATTTCCATTTTATGGAGGGTTTTTATCATAAATGGGTGTTGGATCTTGGCAAAAGCTTTCTTGCATTTATTGATATGATGTGTTTTTTCTCTTTGCTCTTGTTGATAGTGTGTACAACATTAATAGATTTATGTATTTTGACCCATCCTTGCATCCCTGGGATAAATCCAACTTGGTAACGATGAATGATATTGTTTATGCATTCTTGGATTTAGTATGCTAATACTGTGTTGAGAACTTTTGCATCTATATTCATTAGAGATATTGGTCTATAATTTTATTTCTTGGTGATTTTTCTATCAGCTTTTGGTGTCAGTATGTCAGCCTCATAGAAAGGGTTTGGAAGTTTTCACTGTTTTTCAATATTTTAGAAGAGTCTGAGAACAGGTATTAATTCTTCTCTGAAGTTTTGATAAATGCTTTAGAAAAGTCATCTGGTCCTGTGCTTTTATTTTTAGGGAGACTTTTGATTACCTCTTCAATTTCTTTGCTTGGGATTATTGTTTCAGTGTTCCAATTCTTCCAGGTTCAGTCTAGATAGATGGTATTTTTCTGAAAATCTGTCCATGTCCTTGAGGTTACCCAGTTTATTGGCATAGAACTATTCACAGTAGTCCCTTAGTATGTTTTGTATTTCTGTGGTCTCTGTTATAACTTCTCCCCTTTTATTTCTGTTTCTTATTATGAGTTTTTTCTTTATTTTTCTTTGTGAGTTTTACCAGTGATAAAAAGAATCTACTTTTGGTTTCATTGATTTTCTGGATTGTCTTTTTGGTTTCTATTTCATTTATTTCTGCTAAAATTTTTATTATTTCTTTTCTTCTACTGATTTTTGGCTTTAATTGTACTTTTCTCTAGTTGCTTCAAATGTTGGATTAGATCGTTTATTTATGAATTTTTTTTCAGGTGGCCCTGGATTGCAATGAACTTCCCTCTTAGTACTGCTTATGCTGCATCTCATAGATTCTGGGACTTGTGACTTCATTCTCATTTGTCTCTAAGTATTTTTTAAGTTCTATGATTTCCTCTTTTACCCAAGAGTCATTTGGAAGCATACTGTTTAGTCTCCAATTAATTTGGGGTCTTCTTTTCACGGTTTATTTCTAGTTTTAAGCCTTTGTGTTCAGAGAAGCTGATTGGTATGATTTCAGTCTCTGTAAATTTGTTGAGACACGTTTTGTGTCTCAACAGATGAGCTATCCTCGAGAGCATTCCCAGTACACTTGAGAAGAATGTGAAATCTGTTGTCACTGGATGAAGTGTTCGTCCTAACGGTTAGACCTAACTGTTCCAAATGGACATTTAAAGCTGCTTTTTCCCTGTTAAGTCTCTGCCTGGTTAATTAACACCTGTTATATTTTGATGTTCCTTCATTTGCTGCAAATATAAGCACTATGTAGTCTTTTGATATGCTTTTTAGTTGGAGTCTGTTCAAACCAATATAAGTATGCTATTCCTGTTTGGTTTTTGTTGTTTTTTTTTACTTCGGTTGCAATTCAACTAGGATAGTCTTAACGACAACTGTGTTGCTGTAGTTATCTACTGCTGCATAATACATCACTCCAAACTATAAGACAGCAAGCATTTTATTAAGTTCACAGATTCGTGCATTAGGAATTCATTTCACGGACAAGTGGCTGTCAGGCCACTGGGGCGTCGTCTGGAAAGACGTGACCGGTCAAGAGCCGGGACCACCTGGATGCTTCCTTAGTCACGCTGACGAGTCCCCCGGGACGAAATGCCTCAAAGCCAGTGCTGTTAACCGACACCATAAGACAGTCGATCCGTGTAGCTGGGATATCATTCCCACAATGTTCTGTTGGTTACAAGTGGGCTTCTGAGGTCATCAGAAGAAAGGTCAAGTGGTAAATGCTGTTTCGGCCAACTCTGGAAATGCAATGTGCCGGATGTCTTACTCTCACTTCTTTCTTTCTAGCACTCCGGTGACACATTTATTAGCATTGTCCCGCAGTCCCTAAAACTGCTGGTTTTTCAGTCTTTTTGGTTCTTTAGAGTGAATAATTCCTATCATTATATTTTCAAGTTCACTGATCCTTCTTTTAGCTATCGCCAATCTGCTGTCGAACAAATCCAATAAATTTCTCATTTCCTATACTGTAGTTTTAAAATTTAGATTTTACATTTTGCTCTTTTTATTATTTCCATTTCTCTGTTGAGATTTTCCATTTGTTCATTTATTGTTACCAAGTTTGTTTTAAAGTCCCTGTGTGACAATTCCAACATCTGAGTCATCTTAGGGTCAATTTCTATTGACTGCTATTCTCTTGAAGTGAGTCACATTTTCCTTCATTGCACATCCAGCCATTTATTATTATATACTGGACATTAATGAGATTCTGAATTCTGTCAGCCTAGCTCTAAAGAATGAATATTTTTTCTGTTGAGCAACTAACTTGGCTAGATTCATATTCTAAAAACTGCTTCCCTTGCAGTGAGCATCAGCTTAATTTCAGCTCAATTCTTTCAAATTTCTAACTAATGCTTTTTCTAGGTTCTACAGCATTCTCCCCCATGTATGTCAAGGATTTGGACAGAGTATAAAAGCCCATTTTAGGGCTTTATGTTGCTCACTCCTTTCTGGGATTTCTCCCTCATTTCCCAGTACATCTTGTCATCTTTATTTCATCTTCTGACTCCCAAGCTAATAAGAATGCTAATTTTTGCTTGAGTTCTAATCACTGCCCACCATGCAAACTGGAGTGCATCCTACAGAAAAAAATAGCTAAATGGGAATCTTACCACTGCATCCCCATCTTTCAAGTTCCTTTTAAGTTTTTGTCTGATGTGATCAATTTTTCAATGTCTTCAAGTAGTTGGGTTTTTTTTTTTTTACAATATTGTTCAAAGTTCATAACTGTTATGAGGGTTAGTTCAATATAAGATACTCTCATATTATTAGAGTTGAAACCTGTTCCTACTAACCTCATTGGTATTATGTGCTCCACAAGAGGGAAGCAACCATGAAGTGAATTATCAAAAATATCTATGACCAGATGTGCACAAATGCACTTTCAGAACAATCTGATAGATAGTAATAAGTCATTCTTTTGGTCTACTGGTAAAGTACTTACCCTAAAAAATTAATATAAAAGGCATAAAGATAAAATGAGTTTCCACTAGATAGAATTAGATAAATATATGTAATAATAATTCCCTACGTATTCTTCTAAAACTTTTATTTTCAATAAACAATATATATTGGGCATTTTACATTATCAAAAATTTTAATGTTTTTTAATTGTGGAGGATTAACTACAAACAGCATCTCGGTATGTAAATGCCACAATACATTGAGTAAGTCCCTACTCATTTCCCTTTTACATTAATTTCATTAAATGGTCTTATACATTTTTCTCACTAGCTTGATTCCTTCTATAGAAAGAATTCATAGAATGGAATTGTATATTTTACATTGATACTGCCAAATTTCCCTCAACAGACATGACACGGATTCACATTCTCAACAACAGCAACCAACTGTAAAATTTACCCAAATCCATGGCAATTGTGTAGTCCATGACTTGAAGCACTCCCATTCACACTACTCCGCTGTACTAGGCCAGCTGGTATTCTGGAGATTCTGGAGAGGTTCTATTAATCCCAACAGTAGCTCTAATGAACACTCTAATTCCCTTAAGACTACAGCCTTGCTAAAACAGCCTATTTAGCTGAAGCCCTGATGCAATACCATTGCTCAGGTGGAGGTCCCTCTGCCTGACATCACTTTCCTGCTCCTGACTGACCCCTCAGGCTCTTCATAATCCTTTACTATTTACTGTTTTCCCTCTATAGACAGTTAAGTCTCTGAACAGGAATCTTATCTCATTTGTCTTTAAGTTCCTCAGGTTTGCCAAGAGTTTGCTGAAGGAATTTAAGGAATAGGCACACCCTGGTGAAGTAGCAGTTAGGTCAATCGACTCCAAAGGGCAAGCCACATACCCCTGGGTTCCTAAGTGAGGGGAGGAACAACCAATGTGAACAACTAAATACACAATAAAGGAAAATGCTGCTTCTTCCTCTCCACCTCTCTACCCATCTTCATTCCTGTCTATATATTTCCTTAAAAAAAATTAATGAATAAATGGTCTCAGAAACAGAAACAGTGCTCAAAGGCAGTCCAGGGGCTTAGTCTAAGAGGAGACTATTTCCCTGAACCCCGTCTCTGGCAGCTGAAAACAGTTAAGACATCACCTGCAGCTGAATATCCAACCTTTTTGCACAAATGTTCCTCAAAGAGAATGAAGATTCTTCTTGCAGGCTTAGAGGATTAAGAAGTCATAGTCAACTACCTCTGAAAGGAGGTCTCTGTCCAAAAAAGGATATCCTACAATATATTACCAGGTCTCTAACGATATTAATCTCGATAAAGACATTTTTTAAATTACATGTACTCCTGAACTGCAAACTCTCTTTCACACAAGTTAAAAAACATAAATTTCAAAGAAAAAAAAATTCTCTTCGAAAAGGGAAATGCATGCTTCAGCTCTGCCTGGGAAAGCAGTAGACAAGGACTAGAAACGTTCAGTCTGAAGGTACTTAGCCCACCCTTATCTGCATTTTCTTCATAATGGAACTCTTCAACTTTCAAATGAGTCATACATATAACAAAAGGCTGCCTGTCTAGACCTCTGCCCATCCTTGTTGACACTGCAAAGGAAACCATTCTGGAAAATCAAAGTCAAACTGGAAACTTCCCGAGTATCTACAGATTGAAAAGTTATGAAACTGAGAGTAGGACATATTCTAACTAAAGCTGCTCTTTTTATTTGGTGGCATTCCTGTTTAAAATATGCTCTCTTCTCTCTGACTAAGCTGAAATCATATATTCTAAAGAATTGAAAATTCTGATTCTGTGAGAAAACAAGGAAGCACAGACTGCAGGTCTGGTGGACAGAAGAGGGTAGGAGAGGGCTGAGGGTAGAATCAGGACAATGGGGCGCAGTGGAAAAGGGACTTTAGGGAGTAGGAAGCAGACATAAAGGATGAAAGAGCATATCAAAAGCAAACTTCATCTGTTTCAGAATTTAGTCTGTCAGTAGTTGTCAATTTTAATAGACTCAGTTCCATAAGTGGCCTTGCCAAAATGACAACATTTTCTAAAATGGTGACAAACAGCTGGAAAATTTAAAACAAGCTTCTCCCATGGTAATTGCAGTCCTGGAACATACACTATTGTTAGAGCTATGCAGTACTTTGTGTTCATATTAAAATTATATAATCTAAACAAGTTAATTCACCTAGATAATACCTAGCAAACATTCGAAAGTTAAAAGGGACAAAGAACAAGCTTCTCTGAGGGAGATGTGCATATTGCTCATCAGCATCTCTGCCCGCCCCATTAAATGCTATTTGCACCCCTCAACTGTGACCAAAAAAGTCCTTGCTGAGAGAAAATTATCACAATGATAAAAAAAGATAGTACTTCAAGGAATGGGAAAGAAAAAATGTTTTCTTCATCTCCCCTCCTCTTTCAAGTGGTTTCCTAATAATGAAGACCCAGAACTCTATGTAGTGAGCTTATATAATTATATATAATCAATTCACTGTGGCTTTTTTTGGGGGGGCGGGGGTGGTTATAGTGAGAATCTAGCCAACATTTAAAACACTATTTCTACTGGACTATATACTAAAATTTCAAACTTAGACATGCATTTTGAGAATGCTTCATAAACCAGAGACTTAAAACTCTCACCATTGACATTTTCTTTACTTTTAAAAATGATGGCTGATATCAAGGTACATATAATCAATGCACTACAAAGATTGAGCATACATGTAAAATTATTACTGCTTTAGGCAAATAAAACACCAACCCAACAAATATTGACAATACATCTAGTCCCTATTTTTTGTGACAAGGTACAAACTACATACCCTTTACCTAAATTATTAACATATATTACTTTTACACTTTAGTTTTCCCCTTTACTATAGTGTACTTACAAACACTGAAAAATATTCTTTAGTATCTATAATCAGTATCAGTGGCAAATACTTGCCTCATCAAAGATAAAGATCCCTTAACAGTAGTGAATTAATTAGATTCCTTGCCCCATTTCTTTGCCAGACCCCACTCCCCACTCAGTTCCCTGAGTTCTAATCATGCATTCCTACTTCACACATGTCCTTAACCAGTTTACCCACTAAAGCTGGTTTTCGAAGCAGCCAAAGGACACAATTCCTGCCATCATAGAGGACACATTCCAGTTAGTATAGAGAATTGAGCTGTGATAAAAGAATCTTTTATTTTAGTGATTAATATCATATGTACAGATTATTATTCAACCTGGTTCTATATTAAGCAAGTGTAACTAAATGACCTATAATTTTTTTCACTCAAAGAATACAATATATGATTGCACTATCTTAATAGACTCTGTATATATACATTCTCTAAGGACCCAACCTAGTGAATACATTTCAGTCATTTCACCAATGCTGAGGTTTAAGTTTCCTCCCTGTAGCAAGCCTTGCTATGAAAATAATGATAAACAGAACAGTCCTGTTTCCTTCTCTCCTTCAGCACTGATATGCATTCATCTCTGAGCCTGCAGGTCCCCAATGTTCACAGGAAGCTAGTCCATGATATCTTCAGGATAGTGAATAATAACTGAGTGCAGGCACTGATCAGGAACTAAGAGGGCTGAGTTCATAGTCAGGCTCTCTTATTCTCCAAAAAGGACTCTACATCTGTGAATCATTTAACTAAATTAAAAGTTTTAACTTTGTCTTTGTATTTTTTCATGTCTATTAACCATGTCTCTGTCAAACAGGTCATGTTTCCTACATCAATTAGAGTAAATAATTCAGACTTATGATTGGTTTCTGAAAAAGCCAGTAGTGTTACTCTCATCCATACCATATGATAGTGTTCCTAACTTCTCTGACCATGTTATACAACTACTCTATTATACACTACTTATATGCCAGGCACTAAAATACTTTATCCCCAATCCTGAACATTTTTTTTTAATTAAAAAGCTAGTTATGGAGTATTCCTTGTTCTCATCCTTTTACAGAAAAGAAAACTAAAGCTTGGAGACATCTAGCCAAGATGGCAACCTGATAGGAGTGAGATTCACGTCCTCCCTACAAGCAACTAGAAATTCACCTATTTTCCAAAAATGAACACTGAGGAAAGCAGGTCAGAGAGGTTGTAGAGACAAAGCAGCAATCACGACAACAAAGGGTAAGTGAAAATGTTTGGGTTCAGAGCTACACCACAGATTCAGACTCCCATGGCAATGGAGGGGGCGGAACTTCGGGAAGAACCAGCCCTCCTAGGAATCTCAAAAGCAGGGGAGAGTCTGCACAGTGCAATCAGGATATGGGGGAGGTGGGGGTCGAGGCACAGGGCAGAAGAAGAACCAGTGGCCCAGTGCTTTTAACGGGAAACCTGGAGAGAAAATTACATTGGGCACCGCCCTAACCAAAGGGCAGAGAGGGGAATCACCCATCTGCACTCCTTCCCACCCTATAGCCATGTTGTTGCAGGTTGATGGGACATCCCACCCTCCAGCTGAAAGAAAAAAAGGGAGTTTTCCAGAGGGCGAGTCAATGCTACCCACTATCACCACCTTGTGGGTGGAGGTAAAACTGCAACCTGATTGCCGATTGTGGGTCAACAGAAAGGTGGTCATTGCAGTTGGCAGCTGGGACGCTGAGAGAAGGTGCTGCATCCCCAACACAAACCCCACCCCAGGGACTGAACTCTGGGGCAGCAATAGAGGGCCAACATAAGAACTTCAGCAAATCCAACCAGTAGTGACACCACAAAACTCAAGAAATTCTAGTGTCCAAACCAAGACCCAGGCTTTATTTGGTGCAAATCAATGCAAGGTCATCACTGCAGGAAAACCTAATACACAGAAACATAAGCAAAATGCCAAACGGAGCAAAGACTTTTTTTTTAGGGAGACATCTAATTACCTCTTCAATTTCTTTCTTTATGATTGTTCTGTGGGGCCTATTCGAGAACTTGGCATATCTAATTTAAAATAAACCTGTGATGTAGATTTTATTATCCCCCTTTTATAGATGAGAAATCTGCTAAGTTTATATAATACACAAGTGTCAGAGTCAAGGCTCAAATTTATCTTTTATGCCCAAATCCTGTGGCTTAATATTTTATCCTGTTTAGTTTTATTGTTATTGATATTGTTTGTTTTAGTTTCTTCAAACTGAGTTTTTTCTTCTTAATTATCTTATCCTTCTTGATAATTCCACTTTTTAACTTATATACATTATATTATACTCTCCTGAATTTCTTTTGAAATAAGTATTTGATGTGATAAATTATGTTCTTGGCCTAAAAAAAAAAATCAAAACAAAAAAATAGAAGGCGTGGTAAAGGAAATTACAACTCTGGTGGTGGGTGTGGTGTGAAATACACACAGACTGAGCTGTGAATGCAATATCCTAAAAAGCATATAAAAATGTGAAATAATAAAACAAATATATGTAGCATATAAAATATAAACACATATGTACAATGATAATATAATGAATATCCATATATCCACCATATTGTTCAATTTTACCTGTTTTGAAAAATATGTAAATTTTAAGAAAGCATATAAATAAATAATTTTGAGAGAAAAGACAAAACTAAAAGACAAAAAGGCTGCCCTGTTCATTAAGTGTCCAAGCTCAGAGGTGAATCTGGCTCACCTGGCTCCAGAGTATACAATCTTTTCAAGAGCCATAGTTCACTGACTTACTTTACAATTAATCATTTTTCTTATTTGTGTAAGGAAAGGTCATTAGCTAAGGAGATCTAAAACAAGAATAGTCTAATTTGGTGAAAAATCAATCTTGAGTATTTTCTGAATGACTGCTTTGTTTCTAAGTAAAGGTCTCCTGGCTCTATTTAAATGAAAACTACACAGTGAAGCCAAATGAATTATGCAGCAGTCATCCAAACCACAGGTAAGAGCTCTTTAAAAATATCTACCTTTCTTCCCTGATGCATCCCCCAGTGCCCAGATCAGTCCCTAGCCTAGAACAGTTTTTTAAAAAAATATCTTGAATACCACCTCCCTCAAATCTTGTTTTCGAAATACCAACAAGGAGGATACATTGCAACAAGGCACTTCAATGTCTGAAACTTTGTGATCAAAATTAAACCTGAGAGTCACTGAGATATCTTCCTGCCCAATGACACTCTCCTCCAGGTCAAGTGGCACCATCATCATCAGCAAATAATATTAAAGACCTACAAACATTTATTTAATGAAGTATCTCAGTATATCTTCCCTTCTCTTTCTTTCCCCATCAGGTTTGGCAAGCCCCAGAAGCTATAGCGCCCCTCCAGGCAAGTCAGCCTGTGTGTGGGTTACAGAGACCATATAGAAACACCTTATTGGGCAGTTTTTCCAAGTTAACCAAGAGAAAGGCCCCAGGAGTTTGACCTTGCCCCCTACCAGACCCATGTCCTACCATCTTTTCCTGGAGCCCTGAAATTGCAACCCTGAACAGTCTTCTCCAACTCTCTCTCTTCCTCAGTTAACTACAAAACATGGAGGAAATCAGAAATTTCTCCTAATGAGTCAAACCAATTCCTACTTCATCTGAAATATTTTCTTAAGGACTCACTGAATGTATTAGCATATACTATTAAAATTTTCCTTTAAATACTGTCTTCATAGAGTGCACAAAATATGTGTGTATTACAGGGGAACATGTACCAGAGTTAGGAAGCCGGGTTCTATTCCACTACCTGGGCAAGTCACTTAACCTCTCCAGGCTATTTCCTCAGTCATAAAATGAAGGGTTAAACTAGTCAGAGTTGGTGTCCCCTAATGGACTATTAGTTGAACCGGGTATCTCTGGCCAGTAGTCCTCATACATCCCAAGGATCTGGGTTCCCTTGGGGGGGGGGGGGGTGCTGGGTGAGGGAAGACCAAGAGGAACAACTAAATAAAATAAAGATGCTTTAAAAAAAAATAACTAATCAGGGTTTATTCACCTAGTTCCAGGGTGCCTTGCAGGATTCAGGGTTTTAGGGTTCATAACTCCCTTCTCAGAATTTATATGAAAAAATTACCTGTTGGCAAATGTAGATTTTTTTTTTTTTCAGAGAAGTTTGTTGCTTATATCAAACTGTCACACGTTGTGACCCAAAAAATTAACCATAACTCATGGTTTATTGGGCACTAGCTCTATACTAGGCACTATGCTAAGTATTTACATACTCAAGAAACCTTCCCAGTAACCCTGAGTTAAGATACTATTATTAGCATCATTTTACATTTAACGAAAGTAAACCAGGAAGAGACTAGGTTCTTAAACACAATGCTATGCTAAACCCTGAAATTCTATGACCCTATAAATTAATAGATTTTTCAGTTAAATTCTATCCCAGGTACACCCTGGTGGCCTCGCAGGTCAGGTAAACCCTGGGTACAGGCAGGAATGAAGCCAAGTAGGCAGGAAGGAAAGACGAGAGAAGGAAGAAGCATTCATTCATCCGTTTAGTTGTTCGCATTGGTTGCTTCCCCCAGTTCTGGGCCTCCAACAAACGTCCTACTGCTTTATGTGGACTATGCCAGATTCATGGACTTAACCACTGAGACACCAGGGCACTCAGCCACCAAGCCCTACCTTTAAATTTTTACATAGAACAATCAAATCCGTGGAACACCCAGATGAATGCTGCCTGAAAAAGAACAGATTATGGAGCTAATACCGAGTAAAGGATCCAAAAAGCCCTCTCCAGCTCCAGCCTTCACACTGCTTTTACTTTTATGACAGGCGATTAACCAAAAAGATGTGTCTGACTTTAATTCATAATTAAAATGTAAAATCAAGGCACATTATAAAAGCCAGAGTGTCAGCCAGAAAAGGGAATGCAGTGGCAGCAATAGTTCACGTACCACTCACCAACAACACAAGGAGACCAGGAAAGATACATGTGTGCAAGGCCCAGGTGTCCTGAGAACCAAGGGCCACTGCGGAGCCCAGGCCTGAGTCACTCTCCACTTGACATACAAAGGCTGACTAAAGGTATGAAGCCATCCCCAACCCTCATTTGGATTAAGAAATTAAAACTAAGTGAAAGGTTAGCTTCTAAATTTTATGGACACCAGTTATGACACTCTGCAAGCATTACATCCAGTTATGACAATCTGCAAGCATTACATCCGTTTACATCTGAAAACTGTTTTGCCAGCCAGTCCCCTCCCATCCAAGTAACTGAGTAACATATAACATGCTTAATAAATAGCTGCAAAACAAAAGTGGACGCTGTTAGTCCTTTTCACCGGCTGTCAAAAAAACACCACATCTTAAAGGGAAAGCTCTTGAAACTTTATGCCCAACTCTCATGACCTTTCTCCATTTAGGCTGTGTAATGAGGAGAGGCGGGGGGGGGGGGGGAGGGAGAGGAGATCCGAGGAACGGATGTAGGGATTATATCTCTTCCAAGGGTGATGCAACAGGGTCAGACGGACGATGAAGAGGAGGTTCTGGGAAGCAGAAACCCAGTGCCAGAGTTGGACGTCTGAGAGAAAATGGACTTTGAGGATTTGGGTGACAGGGTTATTTGCAAACGGGTAGGGGGTAAAAAGGGTCGTCAGGAGCAGTAAGAGGCTGGTAAGGCGGGTACGGCGGTTGACAGAGGGCCCTGGGGGAAGAGCAGCGGGTCCAAAAAGAAGAAACACGGCGGGAATGGGCAGGTCAGGATGGCATCCGTGGGGGCCTGTGAGGGACGGTCAGAGGAACAGGGGGACACGCGAGGGAGGACGGAGTGGCCTGTCGGGCGGTGTGGAGGCAGCAAGCCAGGAGATCCTTTGGGGTCAGGGAGGGAGAGGGGGACTGCCAGGACTGGAAGAGCCTGGGGGAACCCACGCAAGGGCAGGAGCGTCCTGTAACCGAGCGGCCAGGGCAAGGAAGAACAGTGACAACGGTCGGTCCACCGGGAGCGGGGAGGGGGCTCCGCAGCTCGAGTTGAGGCGGGGGCCACAGAGTCCCGGTTCGGGCTGAAGAGAGGGAGACTGGGCCCCAAGCACCGCACACGGGAGAGGCGTACAAAGGGTTAATCAGGAAGGGCCCAGGGGAAAGCCCCCAGCCCGGCCCCCGGGGCAGGCGCCGGCGCTCTCACCGGGACAGGTGCTTCAGGATCTGCTTCTTAATGATCCCGGCCATGCCGGAGCCGCGGCCCGCGCAGAAGCGGGCGGCCAACTGCGGCCTCAGTCGTGGAGAAGAGGCGGCCCCTCACGTCGCCGCGGCCCGGGGACCGAATGCCGCCGCCGCCGCCGCCGCCGCCGCCGCCATGGCGTCCTCTCGCCCCTGTCCCGGCGCCCGCAGCTCCGCCACGATCCCACCCACCCGCGCGGCGCCGCGCCGCCAGCCCGAAGCGACGCGGAGAGCACGCGCGCCGGCCCGCCCTCCGGGCTCGCAGCTGCTCGGGGCGCGCGTGCGCAGGGACGGGGCCGGCGAGGCGGCGGGGATGCGCGTGGTGCGCGCCGAGGCGCGCGCTGCGGCGGCCGGACCCGGTCGGGTCGCGGTCTTTCCGCCTCGCGGCAGAGGAGGTTCTAAGAGACTTGGCCTGGGACCTGCGTGAGATTCGTGCTCTCGCGGTAGCCTGGAAGCATCCGAGAAGGTGGCGTGTTTTTAAAATTCTGCAGCAACGCACTGGATAATCGGGTAGCTCCTGGGCCACTTCTCATTCATTTCCCTCACATGTTCACTCATTGCTGTGGAGCATCATTCTAGGTATCATTCTGGGGAGTGAAAAACCATCTCAACAACTTCACAGGCCCATAAAACCACTGTGGTCTGCTGTTTCGTGCTAAAGACCTGAGAAGGGGGTGCCTTGTCTTTTTGTGTGTGTATCCCTCTTAGACTAACCCATTGAGCAGTGAATAAATGTTTACTGAACGATAAAAGGTGCACTGCAGAGGCACCCCCTCCCAAATGTGGTGGGCACAAGAGTATGAGACAGTGTTAAAAATACCAAGGATTTTAGAGATGACTTTATTGTACAAATAAAGAAACTGAGACCCAGGGAAATAATTAAAAGAACTTGCCCAAGATCATAACTACTTAGGGAGTCTACAGACTAGAACCCAAGTATTGACTCTCAGTCCACTGTCATTTCCTTTCTATTTCATCCATAGATTTAAAAGTGCAACCCAAGTGCCAGGGATATATATATATATATACAGAACCATGGCAAAGGTGGCAGACTTCTTCAAGCAAAGAACATGAGCAAAATATTCTCTGAGCCTTGTAGAAAGTCTAACCAGCAGTTAATTATAAATTTATTCATTCTTGTGAATACATAATGCAGGCACATAACACAAATTAAGATGAATCCCCATGTCTCCCCGTCCCTCAGTCATTCAGTTCCCTTCCTCCAAACAACTGTTTGCTGATTCCAAAGCTAGTCAAAGCAGGTCAACTGTATAAATGTTAACTTTTCAAAATAAATAATCAAAAGACTTCATGCATTCCTCTACCTATCTCTTAGTCACCCTAACCCTAATGCTCTAAATGTGTGTGTGTGTATGTGTGTGTGTGATGGGGGGCTTCTCTAGGGGCCATGGAATAGAAAAGCTTATAGTTTTACCAGTAGTATTAATGCATTTATCTTACCCTGCAATGTTAAGAATGCAAGGCATATAAAAACAAAAGGTATTTGGGACCAATCTATGCATTTTTAAAGTTAATTTATTTTGAGATGATTGCAGATTAACATTCAGTTGTAAGAAAAAATACAAGGAGATCCCTGTACCTTTTACCCAGTTTCCCCACAATGCTAACATCTTGCGAAATGTTAATGCAGTATCACAACCAGATATTGACATGGATACACTCAGTATACAGAACATGTCTTCCTTTCTGATGACTGTCTTTTATTTCCTTGTCTTGCCTTATTGCACTGGCTACAGCTCCTGGCACTTCGTTTAATAGGATTGGTGAAAGTGGACATCCTTTCTTTGTTTCCAATCTTAAGGAAAAAATATTCACGCTTTTACCATTAAGTATAATGTGAATCGTAGACTCTTTGTGGATTCACTTTATGAGTTGAGGAAGTGCGCCTCTATTCTTATTTTTCTGAAAAATTGTATTAAGACAAAATGCTTAAAGATTTCAAATGCTTTTTCTACGTTGTATGCTATGCCCATGTGATTTTTCTTCTGAGCCTGTTAACATGGTAAATTATACTGATTGATTTTCAAAACTGAATAAGCCTACATCCCTGGGAAAGAACTTGTTTGGATGTAAACTGGTGGAGCAGCAGTTAGGTTAATTCCTTCTAAAGGATAAGCCACATACCCCTGGGTTTGAGTCCTGGGTCTCTGAGGTGTGGGGAAAACAACCAGTGTAAATGACTGAATAAAAATAAGAATAAAGATGCTTCCTCCTCTCTCTTCCTGCCTGCCTGCCTACTTGCCTTCATTCCTTCCTGCATCTTTCCTTTAAAAAAAATAGTAATAATAAAACTTGTTTGGACATGCTATTTAATTACTTTCAAATATTACTGAATTCTGTTAGTGTTTGGTTAAGGATTTGTGTAAATTTCTTAATGGCTAATTTTTTATTAATGGCTAATTAATAGACGAGAACCCAAGTATTGACTTTCAGTCAATGGCTAATGTTTTCATGTGCTATGGGCCAGTTATTAACTTCCTTGGAGAAATGTCTATTCAGAGCCCTTGTTCATTTTTCAATTGGGTCATCTTTTTATTATTTGAATAGTAATCATTCTTTAATTTTCTAGATTCTAGTCCCTGATCAGATATATTATTGGTACAATTTCTCCCCTATTCCGTGTGCTGTCTTTTCACTTTCCTGGTAATGTCCTTTGATGATGCCCAGTTTATTTTTTTCTTTTCTTGGTTTTTTTTTTTAAAGGAAAGGTGCAGAGGGGCAGGAAGATGAGTAAGAAGCACTTTATTTCCTTCATCTGGTTGTTCATGTTGGGTGTTCCTGCCAGTTCTGGAATGAGAACCAGGGACCTTCAGGGTTTGTGGACTGTGCCCAACCCCTAGTCCACCAGGGTGAACCCTCTTGCTGTGCTTTTGATGTTATGTCTAAGAAATAATTGCCTTATCTGGCTACATTAATATTTACAACTATGTTTTCTTCTCAAAGCAGTATATATACTTTTAGCCCTTACACTTAGGAATTTTATCCATTTAAAATTTTGTATATGGATAGTGAAGAGGACTAACTTCATTTTTTAATTAAAATTAAAATGCCAAGAAACATTTAAATTTAAGATATGTAGCATCATAAATCAACAAACCAACAAATCAAATACATTAAATTCACTACCAGTAGTCTCATTCCATCCTTCACCATACAATTGACACTTTTTGCCCAATTTTTCCTCCTTCCCACTTCCCTTCTAGTGACTACTAATTTGGATCCATAGACTGAAAGTCTATTTTTCTTTGATTTGGTTGTTTGGTTTCTCTATGTACCACATTTGAGTAAATCATATGATAATGGACTTTCTTCTGATTTATTTCACTAAACATAACTCCCTCGAGATCAACCCCCAACTTATTCTAATTGGCAGAATTTTTTAAATAGTTATGTAGCTTGTAAAGTTTCCACTGATAAATCGGGAGACAATCTCTTGGGGGATCCTTTAGCCACTTTTAAGAGTCTCTCTGTCTTGAATTTTTGTCATTTTAATAACCAAGTGTCTTAGGGAGTGGTGTCTGTTTGGGCTTATTTTGTCTGGAACTCTTTAAGCTTTTACGATCTGAGTGTCTTTCTTCTCCCAGGTGAGAGACATTCTCAGCTATTATTTCTTTAATTATGGTTTATGCTCCTTATCTATCTCTCTTCTTCTAGAACTCCTATTTTGGGAATGTTCCTCTTGCTGTTATCCCATAAGTCTCTTATTCTATCTTCATTTCTTTTCATTCCTTTCTCTGCTGGTCTGCTTGTCTGTTTTCCACTGCTTATTCTTCTAGCTCACTGATTCTATTGGACTCTTCTTTCAGCCTGCTATTGAGCCCTCTTACTGTCTTTTAGTTCTGCTACTGTGTTCTTTAGCTCTGTGAATTGGTTGTAATTTTCTCATGTTTTCTCTGTATTGTTGTAGATCTTATTTTATTCACCCACTGTTTTCCTAATTCTAGAGAGAATCATCAAGACCGTGGCTTTGAAATCTTTAGGTAGTTTACTTAATTCTGTTGTACTGGAATTTTTCTCTGGGGTTTTATAATGATCCATTACTTGGGGTAAATTTCTGTCTCACTTTTTTGATACCCTGTGTTAATATCTATGGATTAGGATAGAAGTCTTTCTTTCCTTACCTTAATCTAAGAGTCTTGTGCTGAGATTTCAGGTTGCAGAGTATAGGCCTGGGGCAGGAGCTCTAGCTACCAGGGCCTGGGGGCTTTAGGCAGCAGGCAACAGGCAGAGGAGGGAGCTGGTTTCCAACTGCAGAGGGCTGCCACAGCAGAGCTGCAAGCTCTACAAACTGGGCTTTGCAAGAAAGCCCTCAGCTGCCTGTGCTGGGGTTGTGGGCTCTGGCTGCTTGCTGTTGTCCTAGGGGATTGCTGCCTTGTGGCCCTGAGAGCCACAGTCACGACGACAAGGCTTCCATGGCCTGATGATGGCAAAGGGATGGGAATTTCGATCGCTGACCCTATTCTAATATCTCATTCCCCGACACATACCCTGTCACTAATATGGAGTTCACCAGTGCCAGTGCCATTCAGCAGTCTGTTGTCTGCAAGGTTGTCCCTCTTTTTTTTTTTTTTTTTTTTAAGTAGACGAAGGCTGGCAGGCACGCCACAGACAAGAAGAAAGGAGAGAGGAGGAAGAATCATTTAGTTTGTTTATTTCAGTTGTTCCCTCCTGGCCTGTTCCAGGATACAAATCTTTGACTACATGTAGACTGTGTGCTAGGTGTGGGCTTACCACTTTGTTCCTCTTGCTGAAATTTTTGGGTCAATAAATGAAAATCATTCAGTTAGATCTGTGTGTACTTTATCTGTCAGCTTCTCCTTCTCTATCTTGCATTCCCTGTTCCCCCAGAGTCCTTTTGTCCTGTAAAGGACAGCCCCTTGGATTCCCACACCAGCAGGCACACAGACGCTCCAAGAGTGCAGTTCCTAGATGCTGGGGCACCTTCGCTCCCCAGGAAGAGGCTTCATATCGCTAGTATCCTCCCCAATCTTGTGTTGCAGTACCTGGGCCGAGATCCAGTGCCTTAGCTTTTCTTACCCTTTCCGATGTTTTCTATGACTTTTGCTTGCGGAGATGCTGGTCCCCAATCTTCAGTTCTTTTCTGAAGGCCATAGTTTGGCTCTCGATATGATTTATATTATCTGTGGAAAGTGAGCTCAAGATCTAACTCGTCAGCCAACTTGGGTGTGTCTCTCTCCAAGTTCATATGGATGTCTAGTTAGCTTAACACCATTTGTTATAAAAAAAAAACAAAACTATTCTTTTTCCATTGAATTATCCTGTCTTGGTGAAAATCAATTGTTGGTAAAAGTAAGGCCCTATTTCTGGACTCTAAATTCTATTCCATTCTTCTGCCAACAGCGGTGTCTTCATTAGTGTATCTTTGTAACTTTTGACATAAGAAGTCTATAGTGGTTTTTGTTTTGTTTTGGATTTAAAGAAAAAGTGCAGGCAGAAATGAAGGCAAGTAGGCAGGCAAGCAGAGAAAGGAGGAAGCATCTTTAATCTTATTTTTATTTAGTTGTTCACACCGGTTGTTTCTCTGGTATCTGGGTCTTGAATCCAGAGGTATGTGGCCTGCACCTTCACACCGGTTGTTTCTCTGGTATCTGGGACTTGAATCCAGAGGTATGTGGCCTGCACCTTCAGAGGCGATTGACCCAATCGCTATTCCACCAGGGTGCATCAAATCTATAGTTTTTCAGGTATACTTTTATATTCTTAAGAAATTTGGCTTTTAGCTGTTTCTCTAGTTATTATTTACACATACATTATCATAGTCTAATGATATTACTATTTACCAGTTTAAGTGTAGAAATCTTACCTCTATTTATGTTCCTTTTCCCTCCCAAGGGTACAATTGTCTTAAATATTTCTACATAAGTTTAGTTACATCAGTGTTTTGATTTTTGCTTCAACTATCAAACATAATTTGAAAAACTCAGAGAAAGTAAAATTTACTGTATTTACCCATACTTTTGCTTATCATGTTCTTTCTCCCTTCCTACTGTTACAAGAGGATTCATGTTTACGTCCTGTTCTTAGTTTCTTTTTTAAAGAAAAGGTGCAGACAAGAATGAAGGTAAGTAGGCAGGTCGGCAGGAAGAGAGTAGGAAGAAGTGCTTTATTTAGTTTTTCACATTGGTTGTTTCCCCCAAGACCTGGGATGTGAATCTGGGTCCCTGGGATGTGGACTATGATCCTTCAGAGGCAGTAGACCTAACTGTTATTCCACCATGGCATGCCTGTTACTTCTTGTTTGGAAAAAAACATTTTTTTTTAAGGTACAGGTAGTAATGAAGGTGAGTAGGCAGGCAGGCAGGCAAGAAGAGAGAAAAGGAAAAAGCACCCCATTCATTTTTATGTAGTTGTGTATCTTTGCTGTTCTCCCTGGCCCAGGACATGAAGCCAGGTCCTTGGGATGTGTGTGGCCTGCGCTTTGGCTGGAGGTAGTTGATCAAACCACTGCTCTTCCAGGGTGCACCCTAGAAAATTTCTTTGCCATTATTTTTGGGTAAGTTTGCTGTCAACAAGTTTTCTTCATTTCTTTTTTTAAAATATTATTTCCCATTCATTCCTGAAGCCTATTTTCATTGGATATAGGATTCCTGGCTATTTTCTTTCAGCATGTGGAAACTATCCTACCACTTTCTTCTTGTGTCCATGGTTTCTAATGAGAAATCTCCTGTTCTTCAAACTGTTTTCCCCCACAAGTTGACATGTTTCTCTGGCTCTTCAAAAATTTCTTCTTGGTCTTTAGTTTTCAAAAGTTTGGCTAGGTTAGATCTTGGTGTAAACTACTTTGAGTTATCCTGATTGAGGTGCACTTATTTTCTTCTTAAACGTGAAGGTTTATGTCTTTGAAAGTTTGATGTTTTCAGAAAAAAATAGTATTTATTTTTTTCAGAGGGGGGCCTCTTTCCATTTATTTATTTACTTATTTATTTATTACCTATCTTTAAAGAGGAAGGAAGCAGGCAGGAATGAAGGCAATTAGGTAGGAAGGTAGGGGGCATTATTTATTTAAGTTGTTTACTAAGGCATGATTGACATATAGTGGAGTACACATTTTAAAATGTACAATTTTCTGCATTTATAATATACACATGCCTGTGAAATCACCATAATCAAGACAGTGAACATATCCATCATTCTCAGTAGTTCTAGCTGTGTTGAGTTATACTCACTTCCCTGCTGTTTTCCAGTGTAAGTAGACACCCACTTCAGGGTCTGGGATAGGCAATGTGTCTACCACTCTAGATTCCGTTGTGTTACTCTTCACATGCTTCTCTCTGCCAGCAGAGATCCAGTGACGAAAGGGTTGAAGAGGAAGCACACTGTGACTCGGAAGGATGAGAAACTGGCACTGGGCCATGTAAAGCCTACATGTGCAAGTGGGGCTGGGGTGAACAACCAAAAATAAAATGAAATAAAGATGCTTCCTCCTCCTCTCCCTTCTTTCAATACTTCTCCCTTCCTTTCTTCCTTCCTCTCTTTAAAAATACAGGGGGGGATGAAGAAGGGAAGATGTAACATCTAAGTAAAGAGAGAAAATTATTTGTCCCACCTTATACTTTTTTAATTCTTTCAACAACCATCCTTCAAAAGTATCAGGATGTGAGGAACAGGCAAAGAAAAGGGAGTAAGGATTATCAATAAGACCTCTTTCTCAGGGTCATTTTGAAAGTTGATTAAGTAGTTTGATGTCTTAGCTTCCTATACTATGTTCAAACTGGTATCATTAGATGAGGACATAAGTCAATAGTATTTTCTTAATTGGCAGTCAGGGAAAGATAACTAACTGAACAATCATCTATGTAAAAAACAAAAAGGTACATAATTCTAGAGAGGACCCTGTTAGGACAGGAAAAATAATACAAGAAAATGAAATATGGTTGGCTGATTACTGAATCAAGGTTGATTTTCTGAAATTGATAACCTGATTGTGTAAGAGTATGTACTTATTCTTGGGAAATACTTTAAGAATTTATGGTAAAGGTTATGATACAAGCAGCTTATTCTCAAATATATATGTATGTATATATATGGAGAGAGAGAAAAATAATAAAGCAAATGGGGTGAATGCTAATAGCTAAGAAAAGGACAATAGGAGATTCTGGTCAGAGTATACTATACAAGTGTTCTTTGTGCTCCTCTAGCAACTGTTCTCTAAATTTGAAAACCACCCCCACATGCCCCTAGAGAGTATGGACAAAAAGTAACGTTTAGATTCGTTTACTCCTGTACTTGTCTGATTGAACTATTTTAGATGCTGCATTTGATTCTGTGCCAGAAGCCCATAAAATTTCAATTGGGAGAAAATGTGTCCAATTATTTAACATTTATTAAGGTTTTCATGGAAAAGAATTTACCAGGCAAGTCTTCAGGGTACTTCTGCCAGAGAAATCTAAGTAGGCCAGGCTCTTTTCTTCTGTTCACCAAATGTATCTAAAGTCTAAAAGATAATATCTGACTAAAGATATGTAATTAGGACACTTAATCACACTGGCCTTTTTCCATACAGGATGACTAAATTAGCTCGTGGCTCTATGCAAGGATCCCATTTCTCATGCAGCTTGGAATCATGGGGACTGGCATTGACAAGCCATTAAAACTGTGGCAGTGCAAATGATGCTAGTATGTACTTTAAACTGCACTCCTGATGGCTTTGGGTCTGCCCACAGAACAGGAAGCAAGTATATCACCCATCTACACTAACTTTAATATTGGTATCTAATAGTAATCTTGTTTGTACATCTACAGTTCTCATAGCTGATTCATATTATAGAATTAGAACCAAACATCTAGAGGAGTAAATCAAGAGCAGTACGTAAGTTCTGCCTCTTCACAACCTCTTAGGAAGTATCTTCAAGTAATTCATCATCATAATAGTTTGCCTTGAGTAAATGAAAATACAAGAACTTTCTAAAACAGTATTTCTACCTTTCCTCATTGTAGTTAAAGCTTGGTTTAATTTTAACTTTTCCTGAAACTGTAAAACATTTCGAAGACTACAAATGTTTCTAATGGATATTCAACCTTGAAAACATACTTTGGAAAAGCTTTCTTTTAGGAAGTACTGCTTTGTTTCCAAGTACTGAAAATCAGTGTAAAAAAAAACTAAAAAGAGCATGCCCTGGTGGAGTAGAAGTTAGGTCAATCGCCTCTGAAGGAGAACAGGCCAAGTATCCCTGGGTTGAAGTGAACTAAATAAAAAAATAAGTTTCTCCATTTCTTTTCCTGCCTGACTACATGCCTTCATTCCTACCTACACCTTTGCTTCAACAAAGAAAAAACCCTAAAAAACTGTCTGTGCACTTTCACCCTTCGCCTCTTCACCCTTAACCTGACAGTCATCCAAACCAAAATCTTGCTGAGTAATAGTGAATTCAGTAAGATTTCCCCTAACAAACACTTAAGTCTGCATAAGATTCCAATAAAAAAAAAATCTGAGCTATGAAAGTCAAGAAATTATAAATTATTGCTGAGACTTAAGTCCTTTTGAAAAAAGTGAGAAACAAAAAAGCAACTAGTAGTTCTGGTGAAGTCTCAGGTGAGGACCTTGACTCAGTTTTTACAAAAGGTTAAGCAAAAAGATCATCTACGTGTCAGCGGTTTTTTTTTTTTTTTTTTTTTTTTTTTTAAAGGAAAGGTACAGGCAGTAATGGGAGCCGAGTAAGCAGAAAGGCAAGAAGAGAGGAAGCAGCAATTTATTTTATTTAGTTGTTCCTCGTTTTCCTGTCCCTGGGCCTGGGGCCTGTGGACTACACCTAGTAGACTAAACTGTTAGGCCACCAGGGCATGCTAGCATGTTTCTAACCAGTTGTTTAGCCTCGCCTAAATCAGTCCTTCAAAATATTCAAAAGTTTCCAGGAAAATAAGGCAATCTAACTATTCCTGTTTCCATTTCTAGTTACAATTATTCTTTAGAAGAGATCCTCAGTTTGCCAAGCCCACTAAGGTTAAAAATTTCCTACTGAACTTTCTCAAAATGCAAATTTCCTACCATCCCCCTCCCCTAGATACATTGAATCAAAACCTGGAGTTATTTAAGAATGGGCTCCACTTGATCCAGCTTAGGGCACCAGCTGCCATAATATCACTATAACAATAGCCTCAAGTGGCAAAGGTGTTTTTTACCTCCCCTTCCCTCCTATTTTGCTTTTAAATGATTTTTTAAAAAAAGGTGGCAAGCCTTTTATCCCTATGCTTCAGCCATCATTTAATTTTCTTGGGCAACTAATATTACCAGTTGTTTTGTTTTTCTAGAGAGATCTCTATGCATACAGATATTTCCTTTAAAAAGGACAGCAGTGAATATACACTATTATGTGAACAAACCAAAGTTTAGAACCAGCTTAGAAATATTTCCCCATTAATACACAGCTACCTTACTCAGTTTTCATTTGTATGGTATATGCCACTTTGTTGATAGTTACACTTAATACATCAGTACCATTTCTTCGAATATCTAGATCATTTCTAATCTTTTGGCTACATGCATACTTTTGCACAAGTCTTCTAAGTATATAATCTTGTACGTGTGTAAGTCTAGCTGTAGGATAAATTCCCAAAAACTGAAATGCTAAGTCAAGGGATATAAGTATTATCATTCATTTTTTTTAAAGGGAAGTTCCCAGGTGCAGGCAGGAATGAAGGTGAGCAGAGGCAAGCGCAAGCAGGCAGGAAGAGAAATGAGAAGCATTTATTTATTTTATTTAATTGCTCCTGCTGCCCAGGCCTTGAACCCAGGTCCTTGGGATGTATGTGGACAACATCCAATGTCCTTATCTCCTAAGTCACCAGGGCATGCTGTAAGAAACATTTTATTTTTTATATTTAGTTGCCCTGCTCGTTTGTTCCCGGACCCTGGGCTGGGAGCCTGGGTACTTCGGATACATGTAGACTACACCGGTCGCTGGAAATGGCAGATTTATCCACTAGGGCGCCAGCGTAGGCACAAGTGCTGTCACCCTGATAGTTACTGTCAAAGTGCCCCCACCAGACCTGTAACCATTTTTATGCCCCCTTGTAAAGTGAAATAGGAGTTTTCAGCAATGTGAGCTGAATATAAACAGTGTCACTGGCTTACTTTCTAGATGCTTTTGTGAAAATGTCATACTTTCATAGCCTGGTAGTAAAGTAAATGACATTCTGAAGATACCCTCTGTACTGTGGAAATATGCTAATTCACCATTGCTATTATAAAGTTTCCTGACTATTTGAAGCCCAAGAAAAAAGAGGAGCTGAGAAAAAGGAGAAGCTGAGGTTAAGGCAACTATGCCATTTTTAGCTGACATGCACACACTGTAAAGTCTTTTTCCTACTTCAGCATATAAGACTTAAAAACACAACTGGAAAGCTTCATCTTCTTTATAACACAAAAGAACAGAGGGGAGAAAAAAGGAAACACATTTTAACTAAAAGAACTTGACAATTTTATTTTCACATTTCACAATACAAATGAAAATTGCTTTTATTGTCCCACTGACTTCCCTCCAAAACTATTATTCTCTCTTTGATAGGAAGGGGATGCAAATCTTCCTTGTCATGCTGTTAGAAAACACTCAGAGTTACAGCACCATGATCTCCTGGTGAAATAGAACAAGTAATCTAAAACTGATAGAAAGAGGCTCCCTTCTTCACTCCTTATCTGTCTGGTCGAGTCATTCCTGGCCGAGTGGGCACCATCATGGGACGGGCAGGAGGCCTCATCATTGGGGGCCCAGGCATCATTGGCATGTGGCCTCCCATAGGTGGTCTCATTCCAGGAGCTGCAGGACAAAACAAAAAAAAGGAAAAAAGATGTCAGCTTGATAAGACTTCAATTAAAGACAAAAAAGCAGCCCTCTCCACCTAGGAAATGTTAGGAAAAAAAGACAAACAACAAAAACAAGGCAACAAATTCATCATTATCTATAAATTACTAGACATTCCCAAATAAAAATCAAAGAGGCCAACAAAAGAACAATATGGGAATTATGATCTAATGATAGTAAAGGGAAAGCTATTAATAGACTGCTTTTCAGAAACCACTAAGGACATTAGAGTTCCCTAAATTAATCTTTTTGCCTCACTCACAGGAATTCACAACTATGTCATATGTTATCCAGTCAGCTCTTTAATCAACTCTGTACACCACATAACTAGGAGTTACTTTATGATAGACAGAGACATAGAGAACAACTTGACCACTAAGGGTTTGTTCAGAGTTGTAGGAAAGGTGAGCAGGAGGCCCACTGAGAACCTATTAGTAACCATTCTTAGCTCAAGTCAAGAAAAATAGGCAATAATGTGATTTATAAACACACACACACATATCTGATTTTTCTGATGCATTTTAGAAGCTATTAATTTTTTTCTTAACTGTCCCACCAATAGGCCAGTCAAATAAATGAGCCAGGGAAGGGAAGACAAGCAGAGAGGTGGAGTTTAGAGAGGAATACAGGCAGCTATATGGAATTTGTAATATTTTACTTACTCAACTTAGTGGTGAGGTCTTAAGTATTCATTTTCTTATTATACCTCACAATTTTCTAGTTGCATATCTTCTTTTTAAATGCCAATTTTTATCTCATTATTTTTACCTAATTATGGTTAAAGGTGTAAAACTTTAAATAAAGGAAACTATATTCAAAGTTGAATACAGTCCTATCACAAAAAATCAAACAGAAGACATAAATCCCAGCAGGTAGAGTTATTTTAAGATCAATTTCAACAACAGAGACTAATAAACAGAGACTAAACTCCAGCATAACACAACCTGTATTCAGCATTTAAAGATTGAAAATGAGGCACCGAAAAACTTGCTTTCTTCGTATCTATGGTGAATTTAATTTTAATTAGTGGCCGAATTTTTTAATTCAAGAAAAGGAATACATATACCCATCACCCAGTTTCCACCATTATCCACCCATAGCCAAGACAATCAAATATTCAGAAGAATGGGCAGCACCGAAGTCTGCATTCTCAAATGTCAACCACAAGCTGAAACTGAGTTCTAAAAGCTACCATGAGATGAA
This sequence comes from Solenodon paradoxus, assembly GCA_004363575.1. NCBI lineage: Eukaryota > Metazoa > Chordata > Mammalia > Eulipotyphla > Solenodontidae > Solenodon > Solenodon paradoxus. The sequence goes on from RJWH01000918.1 coordinate 373,433, forward strand.
TCATGCATTCCCAATTCGACATATCTCTAAGACCTCTAGGAATTTGAATTTCTGACTCTGATTTGAGAACACAAAAGTCCATTAAGTCATCCAGATTGAGTTTTGGGTTCACAAGTCAGTAAAGCAAAAGCTTTTTATCTATACTTTCCCACCCCTCTAAATAATATCCACAGCAAGCCTATTAAACACTTCTGAGCAGGAGGCCATTCTGATAACTCTGTACTTTCCATTTCCAGTTGAGCTGTAGGTTTCTTATAATAGTGGCATGTACTCTAATTATATAATTTACCTATACTGTAAACTAATAAAATATGGAAGAAAAAGAGAAGAATGGTTTCCCTCTCTGCCTCAGCTTCCACAATGGCAACTGTAAAAAAAACTGCAAAGAGAGGCAAAAGAAGAAGCAGGTTCTGAAGTTCACCCCTGACCCCTACCTTCTATAGAAGGAATCGCAGACGCAATCAAATTTGAGCAGTTTCCTCAGGAGAGAACCCAAGAGAACAGAAAAGCGAGGACTCTCAGGGCTGGTGCTGTGACCATGAATGGAGCAAGAGCAAGATCACGGTCACTTCTGAGGTGCCCTTTTCTAAAAGGCATTTGAAGAGAAATAATCTACATGATTGGCTGCTAACAGCAAAGAGTTACAAATTGGAATACTTCCAGATAATTAACAAGGATGATAAGGAGGAGGAAGATGAGGATTAAAGCTCCTGTATCTAGACTATTTTGTATGAGTTCTTAAATAAAACTTGGAAAACCAAAAAGAAAGGGGGGAGGGGTAGTGTTTCTATGAAAACTAAGTTGATGGGCAAGGAGTATGCTAAAGGCTCAGATATTAAACAGTCTGGGAAGCAGTCTACACACAACCCAAGGACCCAGGTTCAAAGCCAGGGACGGGAAAACAACTAAATAAATTAATAAATGATTCTTCTTCCTCTCTCTTCTCTTCCTTCCTTCATCTGAAAAAAAACAAAAACAAAAAACAAAAAACCCAACGGCAAATCATCTCTACCAAGTACTCAGAAGTTTGTTAGGCAAGACGATGAGAAACTATTATAATTAGATGGCTTTACAAGGTTTCTAAACACTCAAGTTGGCAAAGAATGAATTATGGGTATGTTTTATTGGTTCATTTAAGAAATATATGGTGTTCCGATCAGATTCAATCTCAAAGCAAAGGCTCTAAGTATCAGAGAAATCTGGTGCACCCTTGTGCTGCAGGCAAGTTCAGGTGACTAAGATAGTTTATTTTCCCTTCCAGAATAAGAGACTAACTACTAGGCTTAAACCTTTAAATACACTGATTTGGCCTAGTTAGCTTACAAGAGTTAAATCAACAACAAGGAAGGAGCTCTGCTCCAAATCAACTGAGAAAACTAGCAGCACACAGGTATTTATCTACCCTCTCCTTTGTCCCCCAGTGGAACAAGCACATCCACCTTTTTTCTCATGAAAAATGGTCAAAAGACAGGAGAAAGCAAGGAAACAGTAGGGAGGGAGAAGAGAAAAGGAGGTAACCCTAAGCAGAGTTTGGTAGCGTGAGGTCTTTTGGATGCCATCCAATCAGACTGAAAAACCAAACACTTCTTTTTATCATTAGAGTCCCCAAATGTAATTTGTTGCAATATATTCAGATAGTTCACAAAGAATTCCATTTAACTGGAGAACTAAAACACAATGGAGCCTCTTAGAAGGAAATAAATTCCAACTTACCCGGCCCCACAGGCATCATCCCGGGAGGAGGAGGGCCCATCATGGGCATCATGGGAGGGCCCCCCATATGTGGTGCTGGCATCATCCCAGGGCGAGGAGGACCCGCTGAAATAAAGAATGGGGTCTGAGGTTAAGACAGCAATGTTTTCTCTTTTTAATAAAACTAATAAGACCTCATGATCTGGTCAAATTCAGTAAGGTATTATTTATTTATTTTTCCTGTAAAGTATTTAAGGGGTTACTATTATTTTGGAAAAACAGACAAGATTTCTTTTATAACAGTGGATCCACAAAAATCAGCATGCTACAAAACTTCAAGACTAAAAAGAACAAGCTTACCTAGACAGATGTATAAAACGGTTAAAAAAACCCTGATTTTAATTTTTAAAAATGGGTATGATATCTTCTGTAGAGTTCCTGATTGAAAAAAAAATGGCTTGGTTTATAAGATTCTTTGGATATATAAAGGTCCAGAGATAATTCTTGACAATATCATTTATAGTAAGAACAATTTGCATTACCCCAAATATCCAACAATAAGAAAATGGCAAAGTTAATTATGGGTATATTCATACTATGGATCATTTTATTAAAAATAATGAATTGGCAGCCATTAAAAAAAAAAAAAGGTGAAATCTTGGTGAGCCCTAGTGGTCTAGTGGTTGAAACCAGACACAATCCACATATATCTCAAGGTCCCTGGTTCAAGGAAACAATCAATGATGAACAACTGAATAAAATAAAAGAAGTGCTTCTTCCTCTTCTCTCTTCTTGCTTGTCTGCTCACCTTCATTCCTACCTGTACCTTTCCTTAAAAAAAAAAAAAAATAAACTGCATGAAGTTGTACTTAAATAAATTATATTAGAAAAATGGTGAAATCTTGCCATTTATAACATGGAGGAAACAGAGTATTTTCTAAAGGGGACTAGTGAGGAGAAAGTCAAATATTGCATGCTTTCACCTGTATTTAGAATATAGAAAAACAATGCAAATGAATCAAGGTAAAGAATAGGGTCCTGTGATGAACAAAGTTGACTTTTTTCCTTCTTGGGGTACATGTGTGAGTTTTAGTTTATTGTAATTTAAAACACACACACACCCTTTTTAATTAAAAAAAAGAAAAAAAAAATGAAATTCAGTGCCCACACACACACATACTATTTTAATTAAAAGAAAAAAATGGAATTGAGTGCCAGTCAGTCAGGATGGAGCAGAAAAGAGATGACTCAGGAGCTGCTTTAAGCCAAGACCTGATCAGAAGCAGGATGGTGCGAGTCCAAGAAGGGTTTGGTGGGCCATGAGTAGTCTAACTGCAATAGTGTACAACTACTATCAACAGTCTACTTCTCCGTTTATAGCCATGATTACTTTTAAGACTGATTTTAGGTGTCTGAGTTTAATTTCAATCTGAACCAAGAGTCAAATAATATATGGCCTAATTACTCCATCTCCTATCTGCCATGTAGAAACAAGAAACCTCCCCAGAGTAGGGGCCTTTGATCTACTCTATGTCTCAACTATGCAATTCTTCTCTTTTTCAATACATATTTATGTGGTAGAGGAAAAGACTGAAGTTTATTTCAATCCTCCAGTGTTCACAACAGTAAATAATTTAGCATACTCTGTAATAACTTCATATATTATTAGTCCATCTAATCACAGGTACACTCTAAGCTTTCCACTTAATCTGCCTCAGATCCACAAATACAATATGCTAGTAATAATATAAGAAGAAGGTAATTCTAAAGATATTTCAGAAATTATACCAGTAAAGTTATTTTCTATTACTACCTATGTTTTCACTCAATGAACATTTGAAAGCCAACCGTGAGATCATTTAACAAAATCAAAGGATAACCTGCCCAGTACACCCCAAAGGATAAAACCTTTATAAACTTACGGAGACTGGGTGGAGGTGGGATCATTGCCCCTGCAGGAGGAGGAGCAGAGAATGGAGTAGGAGGAATCTTTCCTTGTTGAAATGCAGCAGCTTTGGAGAGCAGGAACAAAAGAACACAGTGAATTCTTATTCAACAACCCTATTTACTAAAATAACCACTTCTTTTTAAACTCTAATGGCGCCACAATTATTTCACTCTAAAGAGTATTAACCTAAGATTACTACATCATGGTCTCTACAGTTTTTAAATCAAATTAGATATTCACCTGATAAAACAGCAATTAATTGGCTTACTGATTTTCAATCCATTTCTGTTTAGCCAGCATTTTTATGGCTGATTTAACTATGGGAGATTAGAGTGAAAGCCTCTTACCTATCAATGTTTTACCAAAGAGAAGCAATCACCTGTAATCTGTAGATGGGGTTTATAACTAATACAAGTCTTTCATAGTTTTGTTTGAAAAAAAAAGGTGTGTTGACTGCCCAAAAAGCCAGGCTTTGTAAAACTTCAATCCCTCCTACCTACACTATCCTGAGTAAAAACAATACACCACTTTGGTTTACCAGTTTTGAAATTAATGCATTAAGTAAGGAAATGTAAAAGACAAATATTTCAGAGCAAGAATTTGCAAGGAGATCTTGATCTTAAAAAGTGTCTAATACAATCAACTTTAAATTTTTCTTTCATACAACATGAAGCACAAATGAAAGCGAAAGAAAATGAAGATCATTTATATTTACTTTCAGAAAGAAGTCACAAATAAACACTAAAATATACTCATAAAATCTATTCCTGGAGTGCCCTGGTGGGGAACAACCAAGATAAAGTAAATAAGTATAATGCTGCTTCTTCCTCTTGTCTTCCTGCCTGCCTCTGCTTGCCTTCACTCCTGCCTGCCTCTGCTTGCCTTCACTCCTGCCTATACCTTTCCTTAAAAAAAACAAAACAAAACAAAAACCCAAAACTATTCCTGAACATAAGTTCTTACCAATTCTGTTCTGACAGTCTAGGCACCCCACCCCATTCACCAACACTAGCCCTTACCAGTATGAAGGACGTCATGTTAATCAAGTAAATCACTGATAATTCATGAGAACCAAATCCCAAAAAGTGACCTAGACTGAGATTTAGGAACAGCTCTTCATACTCATATGCCCCTGAAATAAAGCCTCTACTCTATATGGGATTATATCCCAATATGAGTTTGTCCAATCAAAAGGCTCCCACCCCAGGTAGGACAGCTTGTAAAGCCTGAAAAGAGAGAGACTAAAACATCAGTTCAGCGGCAGACCCAACTACAACATAATCATGGATATCATGGAAGACTTCCAAAAGTCTTCCATCAAAAATGTACTCATCCTAAATTCTTCTGAAGCATATGGAAAAACAAAACAAAAACCTCCATGAAAATGTTAGCCTTTAATGCCAAGAAATTTCTAACATCTTCAAACAGAAAAAAAGGTTACATCATAATTTACATTTTGTAAATGAAGTGGGACAATGTCTGAGACTTGCTCCTTAGTCGAGAGGAAAAAACGGAGTAGACAAAGGTGTTCAGTAGCTCTTGATAAGGGGCAACTTGGATCCTTGGGAATACTGGACAATGCCCAGTGACATTTTTAGTTGTTACAACTGGAAAGTGCTACCGGCATCTAGTGGGCAGATGGCAGAGATGCAGGTGAACAACCTACGATGCGGAGTACAGCCCCACAACAAAGAATTATGTGGTCCAAAATGTTAGTAACACTAAATTTGAGGACCCTGGTATAAACAAAGCAAGACTGTTGCAGCTGGGTGACAGGAATGGGGGCCTGGGTTCACATTTGCCTTCCAGCTGAATAGCATGAATAATAAAGAAAGGCCATGTTTCAAATAAGCCATCATAATCTACTACAGAAACTAACATCTTGTGGCCTTGGGAGTTTTGCTCATTAGACATGTCTGCTTTGTTTGAAAATGTCCATAAAAGCTTTTCATTACAAAAAATATAGATATAGATATAGTGCACTCTGGTGGTCAGGGGTTAAGCCTGTGCCCAGGGCACAACCTACCTATAGCCCAAGGACCCGGGTTAGCAGCCTGGGGTCAGGGTGAACAACTAAATACATGAAGTGCTTCTTCCCCCTCTCTTCCTTCCTGTAGGCCTTCCCTCCTCTTTAAAAAAAAAAAAAAAAAAAAAATCGTATCACAAAGTCCAAATTTGCCTGCCAGCTCTGAGTACAATGGATAATGAAGAAAGGCCATGTTTCAAATAAACCATGATGACCTAATGTAGAATGCAAGATCTTGTTATATCAGTGCCTTGGGTTCAATGAATCTAAACAACAAAAATGTTCCTAAACATAAAGAGTATGGCAAATACTAGAGGGATTCCAAATATAATTAGGCTGTTCAGTTACATCAGTCATCTCCTTTTTGATCAGTTATCTTTGACTATAAAGAGTAAGAAATTCAAAATCTCTCACTCTTTTAAAAAATCTATAAACCCATACCCACCTTTTCCTACTGAAACAGGAAAACAATCCTAGAAACAATGGACTACTACAGAGAGAGTTTCATGTTTGCTACAAAATCTGGTCCATGTCAATAAAGAAATATTAGGTAACTCAATTCTGCCCCACTTCCCTGTCAACAAGTACCTGATGGCTCTATAGCTAATTGCTCTAACTTCAATAATTAATATTAATGTGTTCCTATATCCCTGGGAAACCAATGACCTTCCACTTCTTGCATTCAACACATCAGAATGCCCCTATTTATAATTCAGAATGAGTTTCTGTGAAAAACAGAGAGACAGGGACGAGAAAGAAAGGGACCATTCTACCCCAACAAAAGAAGAGACTGAAATGTACTTGTTTTATCAATCAGGCTCTGAGCTTGCTCTTCCATCCATTTCTGATAGTAGTCTTTCACGTTCTCTTTGTGTTTCCTACCACTGCAGTGTGTCTTTCTCACAGATGGCTGTAAAACAAAGAGATCACATCAGTCACAAAACACATTTCCAAACTAGAAATTTCATAGTCTTACTTTATATACAGTAATCTGGTTACCTAAAGAAGCTTTAGGTAAGTGTTAAAGCATCACCTATTAACATTATCCAACAATGTACTGTGGTAATTTACCTACTAAAGGTATCTAAACCAGGGATCAGCAAATTATGGCCCCTGTGCCAGTCACCTGATTTTGTTTTTTTTAAAAAAAGGCACTAGAACACAGCCATGTTCCTTTACTTCTGTATTATCTGTCTTCTGTCACAGCACAGTTGATATGTACAGCAAAGACCACCTGGTTCATAAACCTAAAATAATTACAATCTGGCACTTAAAGTTTGCAAACCACTGATGTAGAACAGTGTTATTTTAAGTCCTTTGTTGGGTTATTCCATAGCAAAATAATAGCTTCCATGCATTCAAGTAATACTGTTTATGAAAATATACTCTCTTAAATGACTATGGGTCTAGATTCAAACACAAGTGACCTACAGATCTTTGTCTCTAGATTACTGGTCCTTCTGTTCTTTAACAAATTTATTGAGCTGTAACTGATGTAAAACAAACCCCATACATTTAACCTATGTTAAATTAATTACCTCTATGTGCCAAACACCATGTTATACACTCTGTAAGCAGTGTTTTAATCTTCATAAAAATTACATGTGCAAGGTACAATGAAATACTAATCAGAAAGAATGAATACAATGCAATACGAATGGGTTTGAAAACATGTTAAACAAAAGATATCAGACACACATACAGAGCGTATACTGTAAGAGCCCATTCATAAGAAGTTTTAAAATCTGTAATATTGATCCTTAGCAATAAAAGCCAGATCAGCTGGGGCAAGGGTACAGGGTGACTACAAAGGAACACAAGGAAAAGTTCTGGGATGACAGAAATGTTCTATAGTCTAATACATACAAGTTGTAACTATATGACAAGACATCCAACTGTATGATTAAAATGTGTACATTTTATTAGACATGAATTATAATTCAATGAAATTGGTGGAAAAAAATCACAAGGTTATTATCTTGCCTCAAAACATACAGCTAATAAGTAGCAAATAACTGAGGCCTGGAACTTAAATCTCATTCATATGCTCCACATGACTGACTACCTACTTCCTATGAGTATACCTACTCTTCATATGATGGCTTTACTGGCGATAGACTGATGAATAATATGGGAGCAGATACTGTCTTTTCATGGTCCACATTTCAAAATATTGTTTCCTATCTCCCAAGCTGCTGCTTACAGATAAACAATGATGCCTGAGGCCTAACAACAAAAGTATGTCTAAGAACAAGTCAAGAAAATTCCAATGTCACGGCACCAAATGTTTGATACATTTCAAAGTCTAGCACAGGGAACTGCTTTAAACGCCATGGAAATTTTCTATTATTTTCACAAGGCATCACTTAAGAACAATATTACAGCAAGGCTTTCTTACTTTTCTCATAGAATTTATTAAAAAGAGATACTTTCAATTCTTTGAACTCTGGCATTAGCAAGATGAGTGGGTAAATGGCAATGAAATGCCAAAAAGGGTAGAAAAGCAGACCACCTTTACTAACAATTTCAGAAAATTATGATCAGGGGTACATCCTAGTGACTTGGATGTTATGCCAGTGGCTGGGGTACAGACTGTTAGAGACCTGGGGCTGGAAAGCAGGGTAAGCAACAACTAAAATAAATTAGTGTAAGTTTCCTCCTCTCCCTCCTTTAAATGCTTCTTCCTCTTCTCCCTTCTAGGAGATTGATCCAGAGAGGGCTAGGAATTAAAACAATTAAAAAAACCCAAGAAAACAAAAAAGACTGGGTATGGTGCACCCCAGTGGCTTTGTAGTTAAATCCACAGTCTCCTACCAGTGCAATCCACATACAACCCAAGGATCCAGGTTCACATTTCAGGGTGGTGGGATCAATCAAAATGAATAAAATAAATTCTTCAAAAAAAAAGATTGGGTATCTACAGCAAGCGACTATCAATGCATTATATCGGGGCAGTGTCTGAATATAATATTCAGAACTATTATTTCTTCAAGAGGAACCATGCTGCTTACATTTTCTATTAATGCTGAACTACATCTGATGATGTATTAGAAAGAGTTCCAAATGAAGTTACGATAGAAAAATTACTGGCTAGATTCTACAGCTACTATTCAAGAAAACCAAGAATTCTGACTTTATCAAGTTTCTGCAGAGGCTGTGAAATGTAAAGCTGCAGTTCTCAAGGTATGGTTCACCTACAACTAAGGGTCAGAAACCCTTTCAGTGTGTAAAATCAGTAGTTTCAAAATAACACAAAGACTTTTTTTTTTTTTTGCTATACTAACATCTTCACTGATGATGCCAAATTCATGATACTTTACAATGAATCAAGGTAATGACATTTGATGCATTAATGATCAATGTAGTCTTCAATGGCATTACGCATTCACAGGGGGAGAATAAAAGCCACGTTCACTAAGACTGGTCTTGATGAAGCAGCAAAATTACTAATTTTCTTAAATTCCAACCCCTGAGTTCATCTTTTAATATTCTGGATAATAAAATGGGGAGTATGTTCAAAGGACTTCTGCCACATGCAAAAATGATTGTATTTCAAGGAAACAGTCATGCAGTTGTTCCAGTTGTGAGCTCTACCAGCTGCCTCTTTGATGGAACATCATTTTTACTTAAAAGAGTGAGAAACAAAACTATTCAGATTTCTCAAAAACAAATGAAGTGAGACTGTCACTTCAAGGGGAATAAAACCAATAATATTAATTGGTAATGGTAAAATTTCAGCTTTCAAAGAAAAATTGTAATTATTTTCTTGCTTTAAATTTTTTTTGTGGCATGCCCTGATGGAGCAGCCACCTGATGGTCAATCGCTTCCAAAGGAGAAAGTAAGTCACAAATCCCTGGGTTCGGGTTCCCAGTCCAGGGGGAAAATGACTAGTATGAACAACCAAATAAAACCAGATAAAAGTAAAACAAAGATGCCTCCTCCTCCTCCTCTCTTCCTGCCTGCCTACTCTCTTTCATTCCTGCCTGTACCTTTCCTTTAAAAAATTTTTTTTTTATTTCTTTAAAATTATAATTTTTGAAAACCTGATCTAGCACCATGAGGTAGTCAGCTTTCCAACACTTAAATGCCATTCCTGAATAGATTGTGACATTAATGAATATGAATTTTTATATTATATAATCAAATGTGCTCACACTTGAAAGATCTGTAAAACTGAATGAACTAATATTTTCCAAGTGACCAAAGCATGTTATACTATGCTTGGCAAAATGTTCAAAGCACAAAATGAGCAGGTGGATTTTAATGTAAGAGTATGTAAAGTTTGATATGGCTTAGAATTCCACAATGGAATTAACCATGTTTTGGTGCAGTAATATAAAGTATTAAAGAATATCCAATCTTTTTTTTTTTTTTAAGTACATATCTTTGTGAAACTGGGTTCTTTACCTACTTCTACCCAATAACATGTGGCAACAGATTTAATGCAGCAGAGAAGCCAGCTGTCTTCCATTAAGTCAGACATTACAGGGTTTACAAAATGTTACGTCCTTTTTCATACTACGGTTTTTGTTTTAGAAAAAAACATCTATTTTTAGCTTTTAAAATGTAAAAAGTTCTGTAAGCTTGTGATTTTTATTTTTAAATAAATCAAACAAGTAGTTTTCTGGTTTTAATTTCAAATACAGCAAATACTAATAAATACAATCTATTAAATATTTTTTAATGACCCACTATGAGATGAAAAGATCTGATTGATACTAACAAAGACACTCTGGAGTTAAACCATCTAGATTCACATTCCAGCTCTATACAAGGTCCTGGTTTTTGTGACACCCAGTCATCGATATTCTGTGTTTTCTCCTTCATAAAGAAAATACTAACCTCATAGGGTAATCACAAATATTAAACAAAATAATAGATGTAAAGCATTTGGAACACAACCTCGCATACAGTAAGTATTCAATCTTAGTTATTTTTTAAGTAGCTTTAAATCAAAGTACTGTTTCAAATCGAAGCCAACTGAATCAAACACATGAGCGCCTTGACAGAAATATTTGTTTTCAGGACACGTTCCTGGAATTTTTACTTGTCATATAAATGTTTTCATCTTCAAACTCTGTTACAAGCATTGACCTCTGGAAGACTACTCAGTTCAATTATTTAGACAGTTAAAAGGATGGCAAATAAATACCTCTAAATGATTTCCGCCAAGTAGTAGCCCTTAATCCTCAGCAGAATGAAAAATAAAAACTTAAACCTAAGAAATCTTACTTATTACATATACGTTTTTTTTGAAACCGTGAAATGAACTCCTACTCACCGAGTCATGGGTGAGGTAGGTATCGCAGTAATCACAATAAAACCTAGAATGAAGAGGAAGGTGGAGAAAAGATGAAACCACTTAACTGATGCCCATCCGCTGAAGCGCAGCCCAGTAAAAGTTGAACACACACACACACACACACACACACACACACACACACACACACACACACATACACACCCCTCCCCCTATTCACGATTTAAAGACTCAGAGTAACTGACCAACACCAGTTTTCCGCTGCCTTAAACGGGGACGACCTCCATACTCCAAAAGGGGGTATCCAGAGTCCGGGTCTCTCGCCCTCCCCCAGAGCCTCTCCCTCCCCTCGAGGCTCAGAACCTGCTCTGCGCTCCCCGACAGGGTCACCACTCGTGAACGTGACAAAACACCCCCCAGACAGAGCCCCCACTCACTTGGGCATGTCGCTCAGCGTACAGTTGACCACACCGCTCCGCGCCTGCCGGAAATGACGCGCACAAGCAGCGTCGGCGCCGCTGAATTACGAGACAAACGCGACTCCGGACACCGTACCGGGTCGTCCAATCAGCTGGCGGAGATATGCGTCCGCAGCTTTCGGCGCGCTGGTGGCCCAGCGCGGGCGATGCTTTTCCGTCTCTTCGCTTCACCTATAGGAAAGCGGGGAGGGGGCTGTGAGAGCCTACGAGATTCAGTCCACGCCCTTCTCAGCTGCATTTCCACGCTTCCAGGAATGTGTTGTGTGGTGTGGCTTGCTTTGTGCCACGCATGCTGTAAGGGCTGGAAAATAGCAGTAAACAAAAGGAAAATCCTCGCCCTAGCGGAGCTGACTTCCGAGATGGGGAAGACAGGCAACCACGTAGTCGGTTATGTGGAGCCTAGGACTGGGAGTGGGAGTGGGTGAGCGAATAAAGCGGGGAAAAGGAGAATTCAGCTTCAGACAAGACAGAGAGCGCTTACTTAGAGTGACAGCTGAGAAACAGTAGCTTTCTTAAAGCAGGAAAGCCCAGTGCAAGCTGTTTTACATAACTTCTGGATTTTGAGTCTCTAGCTACTGGAGTTAGTAGAAGAATCCCCAGTTTCATGTACCACCAGCATCTTCCAAGTCAGTTTCATTTTTCTGAGTTTGCTCATTTGAGAAATATGGGTAATAAGTCTTACTGGTGGGTTTTAAGGAAAAATTATGGAAAAGTGCTTCTAAAGTGTGTAGTACTACTGTTAAATAATAAAAATTCAACCAATTTTGAAACTCATTGACTTCATTAAACCATGAATCAGGCAGCATCCCATCTAGTAAGTCGAAAGATGCTCCAAAAAGTTGTACAAAATTAAAGGATTTTGTGGCAGGATGAGGGCAAAATAAGGGAAGAGGGGATTATTTCAGGTTTAGGTGACATACCCGTGTTGAACAGAAAAAGATCTGGTGAGATACATATTTTTATTTTTTTAAGGGATGAAGGTGGGGTTTCAGCAGGCAGAAAGAAGCATTATTATTTGTTCATCTTTCCGGTTGTCCTCTCCTTTCCCCTCCTCTTCCACTGCCTCTGCCCCTGCCCTACAGGCTGAGCCACCAGGGTGCGCCAACAATAATCCACTTTTTCTTTGGGGGAATGGAAAAGATGACTTCATTGAAAATTCCCTACTGATCAGTTAGAACTACATTCCTGGAAGAGGTTGAAATGGCAAGGAATTTGAAACCACCATTAGGTTGGATTATAAATCTTGGTGGGCTTAACACAAGCACCTCCATTTTGAGTTTGTTATTTCTTTTGCATACTAAGTCCTCCACAAGTGGAAGGAAGAAGTAACTTGATAGAAGTAACTTGTCCACAGATACAACCTCCTCTAGTAATAAGGCCAAACTTCCAGTCTGATCTCTCAGACTCCAAAGTAGTCTGACTCTTCTTTCAGAAAAGGAAATATGTTGGGAATGGAGCGGAAATTCTTCTGCTCCACATTTTTTGATAGTAAGAGTTGCAACCAAAATAGTAATTGCTACTTTATTTGAATGTTTTCTGTGTCCTAGTACTTCAAATGCATTGATTTATTTGCTCTATTTAATTCTGTTATTCACATTTCAGATGAGGAAACTGAGCTTTAGCAGGCTTAAGTACATACCACAAAGATTACTTCCTGGTCTTAAAATTTAACTACACAGTGATGTCATCAGGCCTTAACAAACTTAATACAGTGGTAAATCTTAGTATTATTTCCCATAATAACTGGAAGAACATCAGATATTATGTGTCTCCTGCTTGGTAGCCAACATTAAGTAGACAGGATCAACTATGATACATTCTTAGCAAAAGTGTTTAACAGTTCTCATCAAATAGGAGAGGCAAGAAAATCAAGCTTAAGGAATAGCAAAATATAGAAGATTCAGAAGATGGAACCTTCTATAGGAAAAGTTTGCTTTCACCAAGTCATGAAAAGGTGTCATTCTAAATTAAAATACCTTTTTTTTTTTTTTTTTTTTGTTAAGGAAAGCTACAGGCAGGAGTAAAGGTGAACAGGCAGGCAGGCAGGAAGAGAGAGGAAGAAGTATATTTTTATTTTCATTTTAGTTGTTCATACACTGGGTGTTTCCCCACACCCGCCAGGCCAGGGACTTGAACCAGGGGTATGTGGCTTGCTCCTTCAGAGGCGATTGACCTCTCCACCAGGGCATGCCTAAAGTGAAATACTTTTAAGACATAACCAGATGTAATATGTGGTGCTGGTTTGAACAAACAGGACATTTTAGGGAATACATCTGGGCCTTAATATCATAGTTCTAGAAGCCCACCTTTGTACAGGTACTGAGTTGATTCTTACCAAGAGTATGCATCAATTATATTTTGTTTGTTTTTTTCATAATTTCTCTCTCTGCTGATCCTGGGTCTGTTTTGCCTTTCAGATCCATTCCTCATCTTTCCCATTCTCTTTTAAGTAAAGTGGTGGTGCTGGCCGACCTCAGGAAGACTACACAGTCTGGATTCCTGGGCTGGTTACCTTCTAGGCTGAGTTTCTGGACTCTATAAGTAGGAGGCACATCTAAAGATTTAAGGTTTTAAGGAAAAATTCAAGAACCCCCACTCCCACGTCATCCCCAAATCAGTATATTTATTCCCACCTCTATCCCACCCCCTAACCTCAGGGTGTCTCTTCCAAACTTCCTGATTTATAGTAGATGACCCCAGCCCTTGGACTCTAGTAATGTCCTTTGCTGTCCCTCCAGTGTTAAGGGTGGCAGGAGCTTCTTGCTTTTGCTTATCTCTAGGCTATCTCACTGTTCTCTGTTGCACTTTTATCTCTGCTAAAACCTTTATAAATCAATTAAATGCCTTCTTTTAAATACTTGAGTGTTTTCTGCTTTCTAGGACTGAGAGGTTGATCTTACCCCCAAGTTCCAAGGGGTATCTCCCCATATCTGCCAATGAACACTGTTACCATGTAAAGCGGTACTTTTCACATTTTTCCTTTGAATGTCCCAGGCAACTGAGAGCATTCATTTTTCACCCTCAGTCCCTTAGGTGTAGGGTCAAAATCCCAAATGTTTACCGAGCTTGAAATAACTTTGAACTCTTGTGTAGTATTTTAAAAACTCACATATTTGCAATCAACTTCATATCACATTTCTATTTTTCAGTTTTTCTTGAGGCACTTACACTTACATGTATTTTGAGTAGGTAGTATTTAGCGCAAAATTAGAAAAGCATAGAAGAGTGTTTCCAGTCACACCACTGTTACCAGTGTCTTGCATCTCCTTCCAGAGATAGAGTATACATAGACAAATGTAAACATGTATTTCCTAGTTTATAGTATTTCATTGTATGATTGTACCTCAATTTATTAACAAGTCCTCTTGATGAACACAATTTAATGTTTTCTTTCTTTCGCTATTACAATTTGTAGTACACAGTTAATTCTCTCATAAGCAAGTATACTTACAGGATAAACTTCTAGGAGTGAAATTACTGGGTTAAATAGCTTTGCTTTTGGTGTACCCTGGTGGAGTAGTGGTTTGGTCAGCTGCCTTTGGTTGGTGCAGTCCACATACATTCCAAGGACCAACCCCATTTCGTGTCCCAGGCTCTCTCTGACTGACTGCCTCTGCTCGACTTCATCCTTTTTTTTTTTCCAATGATTTTTATTTTTAAACATTAAAATAAACTCACATGTAAAGTTCCCCCATTCCTCAGCTTCATTCTTGACTGCACCTTTCTTTAGAAAAAAACAAAAAAACCAAACAAACTTTGCATTTGTAATTTTGAAAAATATTGCCAAGTCATCCTTAAATACAAACTGTAGTTGTGCCTGAGAGTACTTTTTCCATAAATTCAATCTTATGGGTTAAAAATGGCTTTGTTTTATATATATATATAAACACTTTAGGGTTTTTTTTTAGTATTTTGTTTTACAAGTGAAAAAAACTTGTTTTATATTTTTAATTTGTGTTTCATGTCTGGTTTTTGATATGCTCCATTGGTTGGTTTATTGATGTTTCTCTACAAACTATTTTAATTGTCGCCGCTCATATCTATGATTGTTTTAATATAAAATATTTTTCATTTTCCTTTTTTTCCTCCAGTCCCTGGTCACAAACCTGAGTCTTTGAACTTCACATGGTTTTCACCTAGTCAGCCACCTGAGGCACAAGGGTGCATCTATAATATTTTTCAATCATCCAGTTAAATTACTTAATTTTATCCCTTCCCACGAAATAAAAACGAAACTTCTTACAGTGACTCATGTGTTACATATGTCATAGCCTTTGGCACGCCCTCTGTCACACTATTGTGTATGACTGTAGATTAAACAGACTAAATACATGATGCCTGTTAAATTGATTTTCAAATGGACAATACTTTTTAATAGAAGTATGTCTCAGGCAATTATTTATATAAGTAGATATATAAATATATATGTGTATATGGAAATATATATGTATATATATATAAGCCCTACTGTGAAGTACTCTATTAAAAATTATTCTTTTACTTGCATGTGACAAAACCAACATAAACTAGCTTAAGCACTTAGGAAATACAGAGGCCTAGAAAGCTGGGACATCTAAGGATAGAAGGCAACAGCAGGAAGAGAGAGGAAGTAGAAGCCTTTATTTATTTTTACTTAGTTGTTTATCTTGGTTGCTCCCCCTTCCCTGGGATGTGAACCCGGGTCCTTAGGATGTATGTGGACTGCACTCAGCCCAAACCTGAGTGGACTCAACCATGACTCCACCAGGATGTGCTAAGGGCAGAATTATTTTCATGTATGGTTGACCAATGGTCTCAAATAATGTTGCTCAGTCTCTTTCTCTCTTTCTCTCATCTTTATCTGCTTCTCTCTGCACATGACTTCATCTCCTTACATTGCAGCCTGGCTTCCCCCAGGCAATCATGTAAGAGTGGAAGGAAATAAGCAGAAATCACCAGCCTTGCGTACAGACTGCTAAGAAAGGGGCTGTGAAAAAAAACCCAGCAGTTGTGAAAATAAACAAAAGAAAACTGTGGCCAGCCAGAAATCAGCACAGACACCCCAACACACACACACACACACACACACACACACACACACACACTATGCAATCGCCTCCGAAAGAATAAATGAGTAGAACACTAGACTACCTGACCACATAACATGATCCAAACCCATCCAGAAGAAAAGCCTCCTTTTAAGATAAAATCTTTTAAGACCAAGCTCTTGCATTTCTCACACATAGAATGTACTTGACCTCCAGAAGATATCCCTCATGTCTGCAAAGCAGATGTATCTCTTATCTTCACCTGAGGATGTCAGAAAATAACCAGATGCTGCATTAAACAAACTTTTTGTTGTAGACTGATGGCTGCATTCTCTCTTAGATAAAATCCATTTTTTCACTAGAGAATGAAAGTGAGTTTCCATTTTGAAAACAAGTGCAAATGACCAGGAAATACTCTGGCTTTACTTTCCCAGATGGATCCTCAACCTGACTCTAGAAAACAAAGCTTTTGTTAACCTTTCTTATTTCAGTGTGTTATTTAAGCCAAAATATATATATATATATATATATATATATATATATATATAGTCTCAAATATCTCCAGTTTCATTCTGCTAGCACCTTAATACCAAAAGCCAGATCAGGGCCTGAATAGGCAGGCTGCTTAGGTGGAGAGTCCTCAGGTAATTGTAACAGAGGCTTCCACCTGAACCTCAGTGTCAAGGGACAAGTACCCAAGTGTTGGGGAGTATTCTTTTCAAAGAAGTACCGGAAAGAATTCTGGACCAAAAATGATATGCACAGCTGCTACCCTTGGTCATACCTAACCCAGTTTGCAAACTCTAACTCAAAGGAAATTTCGGTGATAATTGCCATTGTCAACACCAGAGAACTTGAGTCCATAGTGCCTTATCTCTGCTCAAGTCTCCCATATCTTTTCCCAGGGCAAAGGCACAGAAAGTAATACTCAGTTATTGAACATTTATTAAACAAATATTTATTGAGCACCTGCTTTGTATTCATGTCATTTGTTTAAGTTTATTTTCTCTTTTAGAGAGGATGGAAGGGAGAAGGATTTAAGAAAAGAAAGAAGAAACATCTTTATTTCCTTAGTTGTTCATTTTGGTTTTTCACCCTAGCCTGTGTCTCAAACCAGGGTCCTTGAGGCTGTATGTGGTCTGTACACTTGTGTCACAGTGGCCTGAGCCACGAGGGCACACACCTGTGTTCAGGTCAATCTGACCATCATCAATGGGAAAATGAATAATACACTGTGTTCACCATAAAGTTTAGTGTAAAGATAAGTATTTAAACTGAGTTTAGTATTATATGGTAAGAACAACCAAAATATGAAGATACCATTAGAAGACTGTTGAAAACATCAAGAGAGACAACATTCTCATTACAGGGGAGAAGAGAAAAAGGAGCAGAACTCTTTTACTTCCAAAAAATAATGACTGAGAATGTCCTTGATTTGGGGAAAGGAAACAAATACACAGATCCAGAAGCTCTAAGAGTTCCAAATAAATTAAACCCAAACAAACACTCAGCAAGACACATTGCAAATAATAAAAATGGCAAAAATAAAAGATAAAGAAAAAAATCCTTAAAGAAACTCGATTAAAATGTGTTACATATAAAGAAAACCCTTACCCCCGCCCCATTAAACTATCTGCAGATTTATAGGGATGATATATTCAAAAAAAGGACTATCAACCAAGAATACTCTAGCCTAATAGTCTAACCTTATATCCTAAAAAGCTAGAAAAAGAACAAATGAAGCTTAAAATTAGTAGAAGTAAGGAAATAATAAAAATTATAGCAAAAAAAAAATGAAATAGAAATGTACGACTATACAAATGATAATTAAACCAGTAGTTGATTCTTTGAAAAGATAAACAAAATTGATAAAACTAGATAGGCTTTTAAGAAAAAAGAAAAAAACTAACAAATAAAATCAGAAATTAATTAGGTGAAGTTACGACAGATACCACTGAGACACAAAGGATCATAAAGAGTCCGTTACAAACATCTATTTGCAGGTAAATTAGATAATTTAGAAGAAAGTACAAATTTTTAGAATTATACGGACTTCCAAGTTTGAAACGAGAAGAAATAGTAAACCTAAATAGACTGGTCACAGGTAATGAAATTCCAAAAATAACTCAAAAAAGTAATAAAAAAATTCGAAAGTCTTCCAAAAAAACAAAGGTCCAGATCTAGAGAACTTTTCTAAAGCATTTGACCAGACCTTTAAAGAAGATTTAATACCTATCCTTCTTAAACTTTTTCAAAAAATGAAACAAGAGGAAATGCAGATATATTCTCCGAAGTCAATATTATTACTCTGATAATAATCATTGAAATAGAACTGAGAGCTCTGAAATAAATCCACACACATAGAGATAGTTAATTTATGACAAAGGTGCCAAGAACATGCAATTGAGAAAGGACAGTCTTTTCAACAAATGGCGTTGGGAAAATGGGACAGTCATCCGCAAAACAATGAAACTGGAGCACTTCCGATCACCATACACAAAAATTTACTCAAAATGGGTCAGAGAACTTGACATAAGACCAGAAACTATAATATAGAAGAAGAAATATAAAATATAGAAGAAAATACAGGTTATACACTTACCTTATGATATCATCCTTAAAGATATCTTTGGGAACTCAACTCTAATGCCAAGGGGAATAAAAGACAAAGTAAATGACTGAGATTATATTAAACTAAAAGGGTTTTGTACAGTGAAAGTAACTACCAACAGAACAAAAAGTCACCCTACTGAATGGGAAAAGATATTTGCACATCATACATATAATAAGGAGTTAATTGATAGCCAAAATTTATAAATAATTCATATACCTCAATAATAAAGCAAACAGATAACCCAATCAAAAAATGGACAGAGGAGTCCAACAGCTACTTCTTCAATGAGGATACACAAAGAGCCAATAGGCACAGGATAAAAAAATGTTCCTTATCACCTATTATTAGAGAAATGCAAGTCAAAACCACAATTAGGCACACCCTGGTGGAATAGCATTTGGGAACACTGCCTCCGACCTAGCATAATCCACATACTTCCCAAGGACCTGCGTTCCTGTCCTGGGAACAAGGAGAGGTGGGCGGTATAACCGAGATGAACAACTGAATAAAGTAAATATGCCTCTTTTTCCTCTCTCTTCCGGCTGTCTGCTTATTCACTTTCATGCCTGCCTGCACCTTTCCTAAAACAACAGTGAGAACAAAAAAAGAAAGAAGATATCACCTTACACTGATTAAGAATATATCAAAATAACAAGAGTTGATGAAGGTGCCAGAGAAAGGAACCCTCAGATCCTATTGCTGAGAGTGTAGGTTGGCACAGTCATTTCGAAAACACTAGGGAGATATCTCAAAAAAACTAAAAATAGAAATACCGTACAATACAGCAATCTCACTTTTAGATATCTAGCTGAAGAATATGAAAGTATTAACTGAAAGAGATGTATGCATCCCCATGTTAATATGCACAATTTATACTAGGCAAGATATGGAAACAGCCTCAATGCCCATCTATAGATGAATGGAGAGAGACGATCTGGTGTATGTATACACACAATCAAATACTACTCAGCCATAAACATGGTGAAATAACAACAAAATGGAGAGAGCTCACAGGTATATTGCTGAGCGAAGTGAGTTAAAAGGAGAAAGACAAATATTGGATGATCTTGCCTAAAACATGGAGAAATAATGCAAAAAAACCTGATAAAAATAAAATTGAAATAAACTTTTGGACTTTGACAACAAGGCTGAGGTTGCCAGAAGGAACCAAAGGGTTCATGTGGCAGAGGAGATTTAGCAAATTTTTTCCCTTTCCTTTTTTGAGTGTGTGTGTGTCTATTTTGATTAATCAAGATAAAGATAAGAAAGACAGGAAAAGAACAACAACAAATTCAGTTCTTAGTTCCATCCCCAGATCTCAGGGAATTTCAGGGAATGCATTTCAGGGAATGCAGGGGGGTAGAGGTTAAATGTCAGAGGTCGCTCTGTCTCTGCACTGGGAGCGGTGCTCCCAGCCCAACTGACAATGTGCTTCTAGCTGAGCTAATGGCAAGTGAGAAGGCACTATGCTCCCAGTGAGGACACCTGTCTGGCACCTACAGGATGGCAGCAGAAACCATCCATTTTTGTCTGGCCAGGTGAGGAGGAAATATTTATTCATTAGTTCTGCTGTGATTGTCTTGCCTCCCTCGTAGTAAACAGAGTGTTAACTGCTGGGTATTAGAAAGGGCCGATCTTGCTGAGAGACAATTTTTAAACCTCTTTATTTATCTGTTAGACCAACAATCATGAAATCAGGAGGAAGTTTTGTTAGGCCCTAATCACCAAGGCAGAAGAACAGGTTTGACAGGGTGGTTTTGAGTAGCTCCTACTGAAAAGGAGTTATTACTCACTCTTGGAGTGTCTTCTCTTAGATATATTTCTTCTTTGAACCCATTTTATTAACACGGGATGCTTTCAGCCTGACTCTAGGGGAACTAATGGGAAAAATGAAACGAGACCATACGTGACCTTTTAGGGGTTTAATGCTCCAGCAGGATCTGAGGTCATGGTTGGGAAGGAGACTTACATACACCACTCCGCTACCAGGCATGTTGTCTGTAGTGACCAGACTTCTACCAGAGAAAAGGGAAACTAACACTTCTTAAGCACTTGTTTTGTGTCAGTCCTAGACAGCCTACTTTCATCATGTTAGATAACATGATTTTGAGGGCTTTTTTTTTTTTTTTTTTTACTGATGAGGAAACTGGAACCCAAAGAGGTAATATAATCTAAACAAAATAGCATCGTTAATACATAGTGAAAACAGGATTTGAGCCCAAATAGGTCAGAGACAGGTGTTTGAGCTCTTTCCATTGAACACACTGCAAGTATTTCTGAGAACTTCAAAATAGTGACCTGAGTATAACCCCCTCCCAGTAATTTCCTTACAGTAAATGATAAGCCTGATTTTTTTTTTTTTTTTTTTGGTTTGTTTGTTTTTTGAAGAAGGAAGGCAGGCAGAAATGAAGGCCCACAGGCAGACAGCAAGCAAGCAGGAAGGATGAAGGAGGAAGAAGCAGCATTTATTTTTCATAATTGTTTAGGAAAAGGAAAGAAGAAAAACAATGGTGGGAGGGGCACCACACATCCTGGCTACACTGTAGATCAGCTTTCTACGAACTGTCTTCTTTAGAATTCAGACTCTTCATCAGAAGAAATGACTCAAATGACAAGCAGCCTCTCAAACCTGGAACTCTGGAACTCACTCCCCCAAACTCTTGCGTTTTGTTGTGTCTGTCCAGATTGTAAGTGATTTCAGCTTGGTTGGTGATACTTATTTGGGTTCCATTGACTATGAGTGAGTCTTATTCCATTCAAAAATGAAAATTTTTAGTCCTAAGAACACAGTGTTCTTTTTCCTTATTTTTTGAATGACTTTAAACCATTTATTTGCTCATCAAAAAAAGTCTCCTGGTCTTCTGAATTTAAGGAATATATGTTTGTTTGACTCCAGCACTGGTTTAAGGTACTTGGATTCACAACCTGGAATTAGACAAAAATTTCTTAGGACATAGAAAACAAATAGTCTTTTAAAAAGTGGACAAACTAGAGTTCATCTAAAATATCTTATCATGATATGACATAGTCAAGAAAATGGATAGGAAATCCATAGACTGAAATATTATTTATATAATATTTATTTCACAAATGACTTGCATACAGAATAAAAAGCCCTTTTACCAAATTTTTTTTAAGTTCTTTAAAGGAAAGGTACAGTCAGGTAGGAAGACTTGCAGAAGCAGGCAGGTAGCAAGAGAGGGGAGGAGGAAGGACTTTATTTACTTTATGTAGCTCTTCACTTTGGTCATTCACCCTGGGCCCAGGATGCGAGCCCTGGTCCCTGGCATACATATGGACTGCTGTGGCAGAAGGCAGCTGACCAAACTGCTACCCTACAGGGCACACTTGGACCAAAAAAACCCCCCCAAAACCTTGTGTTTTTTAAAGGAAAGTTACAGGCAGAAATGAAGGCAAGAGGCAAGAAGATACGAAGAGAGAGAAGAACCAAAACTATGTCCTTAGGATGTATGTGGACTGTCCACCTTTCTGAGATGACTGATCTAACCACTACTCCACCAGGACATGCCAACCAAAAACATTTTCAATGAGCAAAAGACTTGGACATTCACAAAAGAAAATATACAAAAGGCCGATAGCCCATTACAAGTGCTCGAATTTACCTATTAGAAAATGCAAGTTAAAATCTTAGTGAGATACTGTCACAAACCCACTACACTGGCTAAAATCAGAGCCTGGCTACAGAGCAGTCACCAAGAGCAGCAGCCATGGCTCTGCACTGCCTCATGGCTGTGAGCTCTGTGAGGGCCACAAGGTGACTAGGTCAAATCGCAGCCACCTCTTGGGAGCCGGACCTGGGAGTGCCACACCAGGTTTGTGTGAAACATCACTGTGAGTCGTGAGGCATTGCCTTCCAGGGGTGCCACACCATGTTGTTGCTCAAGGCCTCCAAGGACAAATGGGTCCTCAGGTTCATCAAGAAGAAGGTGAAGACATATTTGCAACAATGGGAAGCAAGAGAGAAGCTGAGCAATTCTCTGGTGCCCAGAAGGACTGAGACCACCTTCCCTCTCTCTTTGCACATAATAAAGCCTATTCAGAAAAACAGTAATAACCACAAGCCCTGAAAACACCACAGATTGGCAAGGATGGCACGACTTGAATGCTCGTTTATGAGTGGCAGGAGTGAAGGATGAGCAAGTGTTTGGTGGGTTCTTATAGTTAAACATACACCTACTTTCTGATGCAAGAATTCTACTCTTAAGCAATTGCTTTAGGGAAATGAAACATGTCCATACAAGGAATTGCATAGTATGACCAAAAAATTTTTTTCAGAGTAATCTCAAGCTGAAAACCACACACATTTCCATTCCAATAGAATGCTTAAAGTTGTACAATGAAAATTACTCAACAGTAAGGAAGAACAAGCTACTGATATACACCCAAGATGAATGAACTTCATAAGTACAAGCATTATGCTTAATGTAATAAACCAATATACAAATAAGTACATGCTGAATGTTTCCAGTTATATGAAGATCTAAAATGGAAAGTGAATTTTTATTGGAATAGAATAAAATGAAAAGTAATTGTGTCTCGGGGTACCAAATTACTGAGGCAATGGAAGACGTGTTCTATATTTTGATAGTAGTATTGATTACCTGATGTAGGCATTTGTCAAAACCCATCAAATTGTGTTCTTAAGATTTCGGCATCTAACAGTATATCATTCTCCCCCACAAAACCTGTAGATAAATATTGACCTGTACTTGGTAATTATATTTGAATAAATGAGAAAATGTATTGAGGGTAATGAGAGTTTTCTCACAATAGGACAAAGACAGTTACAAAAATGGGACAGGGAAATATATCATGTGATCTTGGATTAAAATTGGAGGTATCAATATAAATTAATGGTCTTTTACAAATGTGTTGGTTTGTCCTCTGAGAGAGCCTAGAGAAACAGTGGCATCAGTTGCAATAGCATATAGCATATCACCCAGATTTTGGTTTCTACATATCATTATCCAACAAGGTAAATTAGGAGTTCTTGGAAAATTGACTGTTACAGAAAAAGCATAAGATGAACCGGAAATATCTTCATGTGCCAGAGAGTGTTCAAAGAAGTTTAGGGATATTTCAAAAGAACAAAGGAGCCAACCTGAAGAGTTCCATTGACCAAATATGGGTTGGTCTGAGCACCAAAACTAAATAATGATGGTAGGGGATCATAACTCATTGAATCAAATAAGAATCCATGAGTCTATTCTGATATAAATAAATATCTACATGAAGATGAGGAGATCTTCCTTATAACAGAATTGCATGTACTAATATAGAAGGAATGATTAGAAAATCATCATGGGTGCTAAAAGAGAGTTAAAGAGTGATAAGGAAAAGTCTCCCTCCCATATTACTTTTTAGTTATAAAGGGGAAATTAGTAACTTTACAGTGGAGAGAGCTGGCAGACTTCACTTTAAGCAAGAGATCAAAATCAGCATTAATAATATTGGGAAAAACCAACATTATGTACCTCCCGAAATGATAATCCTATTAGAATACATAAACTGAATTTAAGGATGAGGGAACATGAGTTAAACAAAAATTGAGCGACCTTCTGCAAAATAAAAAGCTGTACTACTGTTCCCAATCAGAGGAGATTAAAAACTTATGACAATCAGGCACACCTTGGTGGAGCAGCAGTTAGATTAATTGCCTCCAAATTTGCCAAGTCAATACCCCTGGATTTGAGACCCAACTCTGGGGAAAACAACCAGTGTGAACAACTAAATTAAAATAAAATAAAATGTGTCTTCCTCCTCTTTCTTCCTGCCTGTCTATTCGCCTTCATTCCTCCCTGCACCTTTCCTTTAAAAAACAAAAACAAAAACAAAAACAAAAAAACTTATGACAAATAAACACAAACCTGATCCTGAACCACATACTGGATTGAGACAGGAATAAGTAAAATGGATACTATCTGAACACTTGCCAAATTTTGACTATAGACAATATAAGTATCCTATGCCTGCTATAACAAATCATCACAAATTTGGTACATTAAAAGAATACACAATTATTCTCTTACAGTACTAGAAGTCAGAAGTCTGAAATCCATTTCAGTGGACTGATATCAAGTGTTGGCAGGAT
The DNA here is from genome assembly GCA_004363575.1 of Solenodon paradoxus. Taxonomy (NCBI): domain Eukaryota; kingdom Metazoa; phylum Chordata; class Mammalia; order Eulipotyphla; family Solenodontidae; genus Solenodon; species Solenodon paradoxus. The sequence goes on from RJWH01000918.1 coordinate 398,592, forward strand.
CATTCTCCCTCTGGAAGTGGTAAAGCACATAATGTCTCCAACTCACTTGTGAATAAATCAGAAATACCTATAAAAATGGGGTGAATATAAATATTCAGGGAATCTGGATAAAAGATATATGAGTTCTTTGTATTATTTTTTATAACTCATCTGTAAATTTGATTAGGCTAAATTTTAAAAGTATCAAAGGAATAACTATTAGGGATAATAAAGACAGGGATATAAACTAAACTTCCATGCCAGTTCTAAGGTCACATGGAATAGATTCCTAATCATAAGCAGGGAAATGGGTTAGCTAACAATGCTTCCTTGCATTTGGATCATGCTTATTTTCTAAATCATTTCACAACTTACTGTCTGATTTGATTCTGGCAATAACCTTGTGAGACTTGAAGGGCAGATATTTTATTCCTTTTGCATCAATGGGTAAGTCAAACAATGACACTTATGATGAGTCACATGAGTAATGTGTGGTTAATGGCAAATTAGAGATTAGAAATTCTCCTGATTCCTCTGTACTACTTGTAAAGGTAAGAGTGGCCTAAATCAGACAGATCTATGCTTATCTAGTTGTTATACTGTAGTGGCAAATCAACCGGAAATGTCAGCAGCTTAGCATAACCAAAGTTTATCTGCTGTTCCCATTACACTGTAATGTAGGCCAGTTGCTGCCTTGAGCCACTTTCTTCTAAGCAGTTACTTAGACTTGGTTCTTTGGAGGGAAATGTGATGGGGTGGATCCTTGGTTTCCAGCGCTGCAGATAAGAGATAATGGAAATGTGGGTGAAATAATTCCAAGCTGTAAAGTGGGGTCTATTGCATCCATATTTTATTGATGAAAATTTAGTCACATATTTCCATTTAAAGGCACGGAGATTTGGGAAATATTTTCTGTGTGATCGAATAGAAAATAAATCAATGAAACCCAGCTTTGGCTTTGCCATAGTAGCTGCGTAAACTCATTCATCTGTATATGACAAGTACAGCATGATGCCAGACACATAAATGCTTATTATTAGTATTCTGAAACTATTCATGTCTCTTTCAGTCCTAGTTATATTAATTCCCTAGCCAATGGAGGCAATTACTCATCCCAAACTTTTCCACACGCTGCCCATTGGGTCCTTGCTTTCTGTCCACAATGTAATATAGATACATTTAATTGAAAGGAAAGATTAAGGCCTTGGAACAGGGCTCATATGACACGATGTATAGAAAGAACAATGGGTTGCAAGGTATCATTTTGTAAAAATATACCTCAGTTCAGTGCAAGCACCCCTAAACTTCCTGGGACTCCTAGGATGGCCTCTCTCATTGAGCTTAAGAACGGGTGTTGGCAAACTTCCAACAAAGCCGACCAAGCAATCTAGCTCTACTTTCTGGAATTTAGAGGGAGAAGTGCTGTCCAGAGGAGTCAGATGTAACAGAGTTCACAACTTTCCCCACACTCAATGCCATAGTAGTTTAAGGTGGCCCATCTGTCCAAAGATGCCCAACTAGACACATGATGGGTCCTGAAAAAAAGAACGAGCAGGAATATGATGAATTTTTCAGAGTCATGTGAGGCCATTTCTTTTCCACTGGATGGAAAACTCCCTTTCAGTATGGAAATGGGCACCTGGGGACAGAATTTAGGACTTGCAGCCTGCATAGGCCTTATTCCATTTCCTGCCCATGACCAAACCATGATTTGGGCTATCAGTACAGAGGGTGGATTTGTTACCTGATGTTTGGCTATTCCCTCAAAATGGTTAAGCGAAAGCAAACTTGTGGCTCATAAATGCTTATTTTTAGGAAATTGCTGGACCTCAATGGTGTGTAACTGGCCAGGTTACAGAGGTCAATGGAATTTACAACCATAGATTAGAAAATGATGGTGAATGGATTGTCTCTGCTCTGGAATGTGCGAGAGGAACCATGGAAACTGGCTAGAGCTGGGAATCAGACATTATGAAGGCAAAGAGACAACGGTCGAGAAAAATGACACATTAAATCCCCATCCCTTCCTGCCATGAGAGCTCAGGTTCAAACCAAATTAGAACCAAAAAGTAGGCATGAGTTCCTAGAATGCTCTGCCCTTGTCCTGGAAGTTTGAAGATGTCAAAGACTAATAGCACTGCCCCTTCCCTCCCTGTTTTTTGCAAAATCATACAATCTTCTGCCCATGTGTTCAGGTTGGGGAAGAACTTCAGAGCATAAGCTCCCTTCCCCTTCGTTGGCTAAAGAATAAATTTCTTTTTGTTGGTTCCTTCTTAGGTCTTTGATCTTTATTAGCTAATGGGAAAAAATAACTTAGAGGATATTGGTACAGTTTAATCTTCCAGTTTGTGAACAAAGTTGAGAAGTTTAGCAAATTTGGTAAACAATGTAGTTCAAAATGGTGTCGGTAAATTAATCATTTTTAGATTAGTTGATGTCCAAGTTCTTTTGGTTTTACAAACTAGCAGATTTCGGAACACAGTTAAGTAAGAACTCAAGACTCCAGATCAAAAACTGAATCCATTTGAAACAAAAAGAAACTTTTTTTTTTAAGGAAAGGCGCACACAGGAATGAGAAGGGAGTAGGCAGATAGGAAGGAAGAGAGACAAGGAGGAAGCACTTCATTCATTTTACTTAGTTGTTCATCCTGGCTGCTCCCCTTGTTCCTGGGTGTAGAACCAGGGACCTTGGGATGTATGTGGACTACACCTGGTGGTGTATTAAGTTTCTAGGTCACCAGGATGCACCCAAAAAAAAGAGACTTTAAACACATGTCCTAAACAAGTCAAACCTGTGAGTTTTGTTCATTCTTCTAAAAAGCTTTCCCCAGATTACTGGTGGTTATGTGAAAACCTCAGCTTCTCTGCGACTCCAATAGACTTGAGTGGGTGCAGAACTCCTCTCCTTTCCAGTCAAGACCGAAGTCCAGCAGCCTTTCCCCCAGATCAATGTCAACTCTTGCTTAACTGTGCTATTTACTGACTCCCTGATCTCTTGGACTCTGGACCATTCCTGTCTCAACCTATAGTCCTGTTCCATGTTCCCCTTCATTTAGTGATCACTGTGAACTTGACTCCTTTCTGATGTTATCTGCCACATCCTGGGAAGCCTTGTTTTCTGATCACTTATCAAAGGTGGCTCCAGAAGTTTTTAATGGAGATTTGTAGGAGTAGTAATTTCCTTGGCAGGTAGTTAGGCAGTTTTCCCTTGCACAATTTCAGGGGAGGCATCCCTTCCACTGTATTTCAGAGAAATTACACACCTTCGAGTTGTCAAACTTGGAGACTCTGAATTTCAGAACGTTTCTATGATGCTGTATGTCCCTAGCACTGTTTCTACTTAAATTGGAGTGTCGTGCTGGGTAGGGAGGCTGACCACCTAATTACCTCTCGGTGCACCCACTGCCATCCATGACCCAATGAGAAAGCAAATGTGTGGAGAAAACTGAAATGTAAAGGTTGTGAAAATTGGCAGTTACCCCCAGCACTTTCTGAAGGGTCAAGAAGTGAGTAATCAAAGCTAAACTAAAACAAAATGCTAGAAAAGATGAGAAAAAATAGTCTAGAAGCACATCTGCATGAAAGGCACTTCATCTCTTTCTACTGGTTCCAAGTAGGATGACTCATGAAATCCTGCTGGTTAAAGTCTTTTCTGGAAGCGAAAGGCAGCATAGGGCCATGAGTCAGGTGTCTCAAGTTTACACTCTAAGTCCTCCAAGGTCCAGTTACTTAGCCCTGTGAAAATTGCTTACCTTTCCCAGTAAGTCTCCTGGGAAAGGGACTCAGACCAACTCATAGGTTGTTGTGAGACCAAAATAAGATAATGAGGTGAGAGTGTGGTGACAGGTTTGGTTTGCTTTGTATGGTATGTTTCAGTTTACCTAGAGGCTTCAGATTTCTTGAACTTTCCTCTAAAATTATTAGGGAACCTGACCATCATTTAAAATGCAACTATTTTTTATAAATTCCCCATCTTCCTCCCACAAGTATCAGTGCCCACAGTGTCCTTAAAGTCTTGCTCTTTAATAATGAGAATACCCCTGGGGGATACACAGCTGACATATTTCCAGGTAGCACTTTAATTAGCCATAATCTTTGGTTCAGAGTAGGAATTAGATGTGGGATAGGTCCCTGGGAAGGAAGGGGAGACCACTTAGAGGCTGCAAGAGATTCGGAGACCTGATAACAGATAAGGTTGTAATTTTGCTGAAGGAAAAACCATGTAGGGTAGAACCATCTCTTATCAGTTTTGTTCTATGTGCCAATTTCTAGCTAAAGGGTTGGAATAATTTATTTTCCTCTGCTTGATGTGTATATTTTTGTATGTATATCTGTAAATTGTCAGCTCCTTAACTGACAAACCAGAAATAGCTAAATTAGAGTTGGAGTCTGTGGTTTGTCAGGGGGATTTGAGTGCTACATCAGCCCTCAGTTCACCCATGAGAACTAAAATAGGAAGGACTAAGGAAATATTGAATGTTTTCTGGAGAAAAGTTCAGAATTGTCCTTTGCTATTGGTGTAGAAGCCTAGTCATTTTTTATGGGTTCTTAATTTTCAGTAGTAATATTTACCATCCAAGTATTTTCTTTTTGCTACTCTGACACCTTCTAATAAAATCTTTTTAAAAAAATTAAAGTACAGTTGATACACAGTTTGAAAATCTTAACCTTGATGAAATTTCACCTATGTATACACCTGTGGAACCCACATCAAGATATATATAACATTTCCTTATGTTTTCACACTGTCAAAAAATATGTTCCCTCCTCCCAGTCTTCCCAGATAACCAGCAGTCCTCTCCCAGCAGAGATTAGTTGTGTCAATCTTATAAATGGGATCATACAGAATATTATCATTTGCACATGCTCTGTCAATATTATGTCTGTACATTTATTTCACATATAACAGGTGTTCCTATTTGTATTTAGTGTTCCATTGTGTGGACAGATGAAAATTAATCCTTTCTACTGTTCATTAATATTGGATTATTTCTACTGTTTGGTAATTATGAATAGTGCTGCTATGGACAGTCTTAGTTATTTTTGTTGGTGGACATACTCACTTCTCTTAGGTAAACAGGGACAAAGTTTTAGTAGTGTTAACCTCCAAAAAGTAATCTACTATCAACAAACAAACAAGTCTTATATGGAAAAACAAAACAAAACAGAAGCAAATCTGTAGACAGAGTGTGGCTCGTGAAGTGTCAAGTACACCGCACTGTTTCCAGTCTAACCCCACCTACGTAACTTTGGGAGGATTACCTCCATGCAGTTTGACAGGAAAGGGAAATAGAGGATGGAATGTGAACAACTAAATAAAACAAAAGGCTTCTTCCACCTCTCCGTTCCTACCTGCCTTCTCACCTTTATACCTGCCTGCACCTTACCTGAAACAAACAAGCATAGGGAGTTTAGGCTTATTGCAAAATTTGGATAGCCTCTTGTGAAGTGCCTATTCAAATCTCTTATGCATTAAACTACTGGTTTATCTTTTACTTAGTTATTTGCAAATGTTTTTAAAATTAAAATTTGGATTGGAGATCTTTATTGCTTACTTGTATTGTGAATAACTTCTTCCAGGTTGTAGCTTACTGTTTCCTGCCTCCCTACCTTTCTGAAGGTAGGAATGAAGGCAGGCAAGAAGCAGCCAAGCAAAACCTGTGTTGCACACCTGGGTTCTTGTGTATGTGGGCTGCTCCCCAGGTGTGAGCTTAACACTTGAGCCACTAGGTCATGCCACTGTTTCACTTTCCTAATAGTATCTTTTGATAACAGCATTCCTTAATTTTAACATAGTGCTATTGATCAGATATTTACTTTATGCTTGGGACCTTTTGTCTCCTATTTAAGAAATCATTTGCCTACTCTCATTTTTTTTAAAATAGAGAATTATTCTTTTCAAAAGTACATAGTCAAAAAAATTAGAACATAGGATTATTAAATAGGAGAAAAATAATCACCTATAATGTTACCATCCAGATAAGCTTTAGCAACATTTTGATACATAGCACTTATACATGTCTCTCTATATAATTTTATTAAGTGGAATGATAGGGCAATTATTTTAGCTAATCTTTTAAAATTTATATTTTATTTACATACCCACAGAGGCTTAGCCTCATAACTTTTGATGATTACATAATATAGCATCCTATGGATATGTCAGAAGTGTGATTTTTAACTAGAAAATTTCACATACTAATATGGAACAAGCAGTATCAGAAACACTTAATTAAACTGTCCTAAGGGTTCTCTTTTGATTGAGAATCACTTGCAAAATCTACCATACTGTCAAAATTTTAGACTGAGTTCATCTAAATCCATGGCCATGAGAAAGTCATTCAATGTCTCCTCATCCTACAACTCCCCATGTTAGATCAGAACCGTAATGTATACGGTTTACTCCAACTCGGAAGGTCTGAGATCCACGCCCCCCCCTCCCCCCAGGCTGTTGCTATGTGTCTTTTTCTTCTCTGGTGTTTTGACTGACTCATTTGTGATCCAAATGACCTATTAGGTCAGCGTAAACAAAAACCCTTGGGGAGCTGAGTGGCAAGATAATCATGTCCTTGGAGCAGAATGAGTGTAGGGGATTTACATCACAGCTTTGCTTAAAATCAGCTGTGGTTATGTGCCCTTTAGGGACTTCCCTTCAGAGGAGCTAAGAAATGAAACCTGGGTTTTTATCAGGACAAAGATAAGTTAGAGATTTCAGGACTTGCAGGGGGTAAAATCACTCTTACGTTTAACTCTCAAAAATGTGGAGAAAGAACCCTAACTTGAAAAAATAGACTAATAAACGTAAGTGTAAATAAAGCACTGCAAAGATCTTTTACTAAGAGCGGTGAGCAGGGAAAATACCATCAGATGAACTACACTCAGAAAGACCCCTTGAACTACTGGGATGATGATGAAAGCTCTGATTTTGAAAATGTGGGTCAGAAATCTGAATTTTGGTTGGCACTAGGTGTTTATCACATCACTGTGGATCGGCTCTCTCTCTGAGCCAGTGTCCCCATGTGTGAAGTAAGGAAATTATAGTAACTCCTCATCTTATATAGATAATTGGGTGAGATGCGCGGCTTGAAGCAAGCAAGGCACTAGTCTCAGAATGTGATAAGGACACAAGTTCTTTTCTTTTTAAATTTTTAAAAAATTGAGATAAATTTCACATTCTACAAAGTTCACTATTCTAAAGAATACAATTCAGTGCTTTTTCATTTGTCCACAAGATTATGTAACCATCCCCACTAATTTCTGAAAGTTTTTTTCTGAGCTCCGCGAGGAAAGAAAGTCAATTAGACAAAAAGTCGAATAGCCAGGGCTTTATTGGGGTTTGTGCACCCGGGCGAGGTTCTCCGGTCCGCAGAACGAGGCGCCGGGGAAGTCGCGCCCGAACAAAGGGAAGCGCGATCTTTAAGCAAAAGAATTTTGTGGGCTTCATATGTGGCGATTGGGGATTGGTCCTGTGATTCCAGGTGTGGTTTCGTCAGCTTCCTTTTTCCCGGGTATGGCCGCCATTTTGTCCCTCTGGGCCGCCGTTTTGTCCTTCTGGGCCAGCCTAACAATTTCTATCACCCCAAAAGAAAACCTGTTCCTATTAGCAGTCATTCTCTATTACCCCTTATCCCCAGCCCCAATCTAATTTATATCTCTATGGATTTACCTAATCTGAACATTTCAGGTAAATGGAATCTACAAATGCGATCTTTTTGACCAGCTTCTTTCATTAGTATGAAATACTGGATATTGTTGTTATTATTTCTGTTTCCAATGACTCAAATGGCATAATGGATACAAATGTCTTTTTTTCCTTTCTTCTTTTTTTCATTTTTTTTATTGTAGTAACTTATTATACATATTAAAATAAACTCCTGTGTTTAGGCTTCCCATATATACAGTTTTCTCATTCCTCAGATATATATTAATACACCCTGCCTTCCACCAAATCACCAAGTCTTCTTCACCATTGTCCAGTGAAATTCTGGAAATATAAGGATGGTTTTTATCCATTAGGATATTCAGGTTTTTTTTGTGGGCCTGGAGAGGTGCCGATAGGAGCATTTAGCCTAGAGGGGAAAATAAATAACAAAATTTAGAAACATGACAGGATTGAAAACATACTCTACTATTCAAAAATAAATTACTCATTCAGAAAACATTCAGCTTTTATCCCAAAGGTTTTTGCTAGCTTGGTGAAGTTCTTTTTGTCATAAGACCTGCAACCACAAGGACAAGTCATCAACTCAATTCTTAGAGCCAGGCAATGCCAGGATAGTGAATGTGGAGGCAGAGCTATAGTGGGTCTTAGAAAGAGGCTGTCAGTCACTTCTCACAGGCCACTGCCCACAACAGCTTTGACCCACCCCACAGAGTTGGTGGAGGTGACCAACAGATCTGGAAGCAGATATTAATGCTTGATTTCTATCTAGACTTAATTATTCTGTTGTGTAACACAACTAGAGCTTGGAGTCATTTTTTTATTTCATTTGTGTGCATTATGACTCACTTGGGAATCTGCCCATTCAGATGGTCCTGCCCAAATGCAGATAATAATTTAGCAGCAATCAAAACTCTCAGGCTTGTTAGCTCAGTCCCTAAATGAAAACCCTCTTCACGTGTAGAATTAATTATCCTGCCTGACTTTGACTTCCAGAGAATTTCTTGAAGACTTTCTTCCTTAAAAGTATTTTCTGAGTTTATTGTTCGATTTAGCCTCCTCATCGCCAAGTCACAGGTAACTTGACCTTTCCTGTACTACTACTGCTGTGTTGTGATTTTGGATGATGCCTGGCTCGAGGCAGGGCTCTCTGGCTTTTGCCATGTGGTCTGGTGGGAAATATAAGCATTTCCTACTAGGAACAAAAGGAGGTTAGGAAAGATGATTGAATTGCTTTTCTCGGATCTGTGTAACACTAGAGAATTTTCTTTATCTGCTTAGTCCCACTTCCCTCTTATTTTTTAAAAAGCATTTGAAATATTTCAAGAGGCAACAGGGAAGGACAGAATTGGGTTGTTAGTAGCAAACTTACTGTACTGTGTACAGATATTTATAGTGATGCACATCTTAAACCTGTATGTTATAATGTGATATTCCATCAGTAAAATTTTAAAAAACAACAACAAAGAGAGGCAATCGGGTGTCGTTAATGAGCCAGACTACCTCAAAGCCCAGGATTATCACTGACTGAATTTGTAACAGTGGACAAGTCTCTAATCTGTGCCCCTCGGTTTTCTCATCTTTCAAATGGAGGTAATCATAGTAACTACCTATAGGGTTGTTGAAATGACTAAATTAGTTAATACAGATAAACAGTGCCTATGACATAGTAAACTCAATAAATGTTTTCTGCTTATATACACATATATCAGCATAGAGAACAATATAACTAACAGCTGAGTCCAATAACACAAATCCTAACATTATGTCATATTTGAAATGAATAGATTCAAAGAATATAAAATATTACAGAAAGACATACACACACAGGTATCCTTCTCTATTATATTTCCTTCTTTTTCCTCATTGAGATAACATTTATCCTAAATATATAACTTATTTTTAAAAGGGGATAAATATTCCATAAAGTTATATACAATTGTTTACATGTATTTAAACCTTATAAAATCATATCATATTGTATGAATCCTTCTGCCACTTTTTTCTTTCAACCTCATGATTTTGAGATTTATCCATCTTGCCACATATAGCTAGTTCAGTCAACTTAATTGTTGTGGTGTTCCATTTCATGACTCTATCACAATTATCCATTCTTCTGTTGATGAACATTTAAGTTTCTCCAAAATTTTTCTCTGTTTCAATGAATATTATTGTGTCTCCTTGGTATACATTTTCTAGGACGTATACTTACAAGCTGACTTGCTAGGATGTAGGAAAAACCACCTCTTCAATTTTTCTAGACATTGCCAAACCATCACTATGCTGAGTTTGTCCTAATTATGAGACTCAGATTCTCAGCCATACTCATAAAGCTTGTCAGTTTCTTCATCTATCCAAGGGAATTCTTTATCTGTGGTTCTGCTTCCTAAAAACTTCTATAAATAAATCTTATTGCCAACTTACTATATGTTGGGCATGATGCTAAATGCTGTACATACATTCTCTTAATTTCATATCCTACAGACTGTAGGTGATAGGTATTAGAATACAAGATTTAGAAGATGTAAACATTATTTATTTGCTTGTTCAAAATTTGGTTGCTTTTCTGGCCCTGGGTCACAAACCTGGGTCTTAGGGCTTTATATGGACTATGCTTCGGTTGTAGACTGAACACCTGAGCCACCAAGGTGTGCCTGTTTCCATTATTTGAATACTGCAAATAAAGTTGCTATGAACATCCATGCTGAAGTATTTGTATGGATATATGCTTTCATTTCTTTTGGGTAGATACATAAGAGTGGAATGGCTGGGTTTTATGATAAGTATATTAACTTAATAAAACACAGATGTTAAAGAATCTCATTTTAACTGTCAAGTTCATATGTCAATAATTACAGTTTTCTGTTCTTGTGGATCTACTGTAAAGAGCACTATTTTAAGAGTCAGAACTCTGGGGCTTGGCTTGAGCATCTTGGTTCCAGAACTGGATTTTTAAAAAGAGGTTATTTAGCTTCCAGAGATTCAGTTCTGTAATCTTTAAATTGGGGCTAGTTTCTTTTTATTTTCTTCTTTCTTTCCCCCCTCCCCCTTGTGAAGACAGGTGAAGGTAAATAAGTCAGCAGGCAGGAAGAGAGAGGAGGAAGAATTTTCCTTTATTTTTATTTAGTTGTACATCTTGGTGTTCTCCCTGGCCCCAGGATGCAAACCTGGGGCCTTGGGATGTCCACGGGCTTCGCTCAGCTGGGAGGTGGCCAACCCAACTGCCAGTCCATCAGGGCACACCGTTTTTGTTTTTTAATGCCCGGCCCTGAGACCTCAAACCTGGGTCCTTAGGCTTTACATGGTCTGTATCATAGTGACCTGAGCTACCTGTGCATCCAGATGTTAATAATTTCTTATGACAGTCACAAAATGGAAGTAGCCTCAGAGTCCATCAGTAGAAGACACATCAACATAAAATATATTTCTAAATTAGAATACCACAGACATTAAAATGATGGTGCAAATCTCAATTTATTAAGTGAAAGATGTTTTTAACATACTCGGATTAAAAAAAAAAGCAGGTGAGAGAAGCAGGCACAATGTGATAACATCTAGGCAAATTTTACAAATGAAGAGATGTTTGAAATACATATTGGCTAAAATATTAATAGTGATTATCTCTGGGTAGTGAAAGTTAGGATTTTTTTTTTTTAAAGAAAAGTGCAGGCAGGTAGGCAAGCAGGTAGGAAGAGAGAGGAGGAAGAAGAATTTATATCTATTTTTACTTTAGTTGTACATCTTGATTGTTCTCCCAGCCCCAGGACACAAACACGGATCCTTGGGTTGTATGTGGACCATGGTAAACTGGAGGTGGCCGATCTAACCATTACTCTGCTAGGGCTTACCTAGGATGTTCTTTTTTTCTTTTTTTAAAGGAAAAGTCCAGTCAGGGATGAGCAGAGGCAGGCAGGTAGGCAGGAAGACAGCGGAAGAAGTAGGACTTTATTTTCATTTAGGTGTTCATCTTGGTTGTTCCTGCCATCCCTGGACCCAGGACCTTGGGATGTGTAGGAACTGTACTGACTGAAGGCAGGTAACCAAAGCACTACTCCATCAGGACACGCTGCCTAGGGTGATTTTTTACCTTCTTTTAAATAATTTTTTATCTTACTTAATTTTATCTTCAATAAGCATGTATGAGCCTTTGCAAAATAATAAAGTCATTTTAAAAATAAGCTTAAACAACATGTTTTTCCTGAAGGAGTTGAGAGAACATATGACTATGTTAAAAAACAAACCTACCTATAAGTTGTTACTATGTAACATGTTATGTATTAATAGTTAAATCAGTATTGGTATTAGTATTTATTACCCCGATCTCCTCTGGAAGTATCCTAGAAATTATCAAAGGAACCCCGAAAGAGGAAGTAATGATGGCTTCACAGAAACACAGTCAAACTGAACATAGTGTAAAGGTAAATTTCTTAGAACTGAACAAAATTTGGAGTAAAGAAGGCAGTTTTTCTGAGCCTTGAGCTTGAATCCTGACTTTCTCAACCTCTGTGTCTCCTTAGACTTGTTATTTAAACTCACATTCTGCATCTCCTTATCCGCAAAATGGGAAGAAATAATATCTCATTTTGTTATGAGGATTAAATGAATTAGAGTTTAAAACTGACACTTTGTGGGGATTCATTTTATATTTCTTCCCCTTTTTGTCATTCTTTCTTGCCTAAGATGCAGAAGCAGGATGATTTATGCATGGTGACCCAATCGGATAAAGAGTGAAAAGAATGATTATAATAAAATGAGAGGCATTGAGGGTTTTTTTGTTTGTTTGTTTTGTTTGAGGGAGAGGTAAGGAGTTGGCATTTACTTAGAAGATGTTTTGGGTGTGGTAAACTAAAGGGACCAGAAATAAAAAAGAAGAAAAGAATGAGCTACTTTGGATGTATCTGGGTCAAGGACCTAGGGACATGAGATAAAGACAATCAGGTTTTCTTTTGCATTGTCCCATTCACCACAGCAGGGAAAAAAGAGACCCAGGGCATCAGATGTTCTGTCCAGAATTTAAATAGTACAATTGGTTAGCACTTCCCATTTTGATATCTCTTGAAGAAGGTAATAGGGTGGAAGAACTGGAAAAACCCAAATGTGAGTGTTCCGGTTCTTTCCTGCGATGCTGTTGTGGGTACTTGAAGTGAAGGGCTCACTGTGCAAGGCTGCCCTTCTACGTCGCCCATTCACCTCCCAGAGAGAAAGTCCATGCCCCGCCCCAACACCCCACGTACATCTTAGATTTTATTTCCTCCCCTGGAGCCACTTCCAGGTGTATTCCAGAACAGAAAACAGGGGTAGCAAGAAGGCTTATAGCCACCAAACACTGCCCAGTGCATGCAAAAGAATGAACTTCAACCTTTATCTTACACTATATACAAAAATTGACTCAAAATCGATCAAAGACCTCAGTGTGGAACCCAAGCTATAAAACTCCTGGAAGAAAACACAGGGGAAAGGCTTCCTGATATTGGACTTGGCAGTGATTTTTTTTTTTTTTTTTTGCCTATGACATCAAAAATAGAGGCCTCAAAGGGAAAAACAGACAAGTGAGAATACATAAAACTTGCAACGTTTGTAGATCAAAGGACACAATCAACAGTGAAAAAGCAACCTATGGAAGGGGATAAAATATTTGTAAATCAAAAAGCTGGTAAGAGGTTAATATATAGAGTATGTAAAGAACTCCTCCACTCAAAAATAAAAAATCAGATAAGCCAATTTAAAAATGGACAAAACTTTAGAAGACATTTCAACCAAGATGATATACAAATGGCAAACGATCATATGAAAAAATTCTGAACATCACTAATAATCAAGGCAAATCAAACCCACATTGAGATATTACGTCACACTCATTGGAATAACTACTACCAAAAATAAATAAATAAATATGGCATACCCTGGTGGAGTAGTGGTTAGGTCAGCCACCTCCAGATGAGAGCAGTTCACATTCATCCCAAGGACCTGGGTTCACATCTGGGTCCAGGGGTACAACCAATGTGAAGAAAAGTAAGAAAAGTAAAATAAAAGTAAGAAAAGTAAAATAAAAGTAAGAAAAGTAAAATAAAATGCTTCTTCCTCCTCTCTCTTCCTGCCTGCACCTTTCCTTTAAAATAAATAAATAAATACAATAACTAGTGTTCATGAGAACATGGAGAAATTGGAACTCTTTGACACTACTAGTGGGTTGCAAAATGGTGCCATCACTGTGGAGAACAATATGGAGTTTCCTCAAAAATAAAAACAGAAATACCATATAATGTAGACATTTTACTTCTAGAAATATATGTGCAAAATAATTGAGAGGAGGGTCTTGAGATATCTGCATATGTGTGTTCATAGCAGTGCTATTCACAATAACTCAAATGCCCATTGTTGGATGAATGGATAGACAAAATGTGGCATACCCATGTCATAAAATATTATTCAGCCCTAAAAAAGAAGGAAATTCTGACACATGCTACAACATGGCTGAAACTTGGGGACTTTATGCTAAGTGAAATGAGACAAAAAGACAAATACTATATGATTGCACTTATGTGAGCTATCTGAAGTAGGTAAATTTAGAGAAACAGAAAGCAAAACGGTGGTTTCCAGAGGCTGGGGGTGGGGGGTGGGTGGAATGGGGAATTGTTTAATAGGTATAGTTTCAGTTTTGCAACGTGAATACGTTCTGGAGATTGGTTTCACAACAACATAAAAATGCTTAACACAACACAAAAACGGTTAAGATGATAAATGCTATGTTCTTATCACAACTTTTTTAAGAGAGAAAGGAAGGAAGGGAGAGGAGACAGAAGCATTTTTATTTAGTTAGTTGTTTATTTTGGTCTCCACACACTGGGGACCTTGGGCTTTACATGACCCATACCCCAGCCATCTTAGCCTGCTGATGTCCCTGAGCCACAAAGGCACATGTTTATCACAAGTTATAAAACTCCTAAAAGACTCTTTCATATTGTTTCCTCTCCCTAGGCTGTTCCTCAAGCTCTGGAGAATCATCCAGGACCTGGATACAGTTTCCTTGATGGTCTCTCTGGGCATCCTGGCCCACCCTTGACTCTCCTCCTTCCAAGTCTTAAGGCTTCTCTGTCTACTGCTTATCTGGCTCTTGAACATAGGCGGTTTCCTATAGTTTCTCAGGAGTTGTTCAACATTCCTCGGAAATATATTTTTTAAATAGCTATCTACCCTGTCTTATCAATGTAAAATAATTAAAAATGTTATTTAAAAATTTTATACTTCGGCCGAACCTGGTGGAGTAATGGTCAGGTCAGTCACCTTCAAGGAGCACAGTCCATGTATATCCCCGAGGACCTAGGTTCCTGTCCTGGGTCTAGGGGGAACCACCAATGCGAACAACTAAATACAAATAAAATAAAGTGATGCACCATGGTGGAACAGTGGTTTAGTCTGCTGTCTCCGACCTCTGCGAGTCACATACATTCCCAGTACCCAGGTTCGTATGAACAACTAAATAACATAAACAAAATGCTTCTTCCTCCTCTCCCTTCCTGCCTGTCTATTCACCTTCATTCCTACCTGCACCTCTCCTTTCAAAATAAATAAATATAGTACTTCTTCCTCTCTCTTCTTTCCTGCCTGTTCACTCACCTTCATGCCTGTCTGCACTTTTCCTTTAAAAAAATTTATATTTTAAAAATAACTCACGATTTTTATCATAAAAATTCAAGCAATACAGATTAATATTAAAATGAACATGTCCCCAATGGTGAAGAACACTTGGTGATATGGTGTGTTGACATATATTTAAGGAATGGGGAATCCATACATAGAAGAAATTATTTTAATGTGTAGAATAATTACTAGAATAAAACCAACTAAAAAATAATGAACATGCCCCATAAATTGGGTCACCAGATTTAACAAATAAAAACAGACACCCAGTTATTTTTGCGACATAATTCTATTAAGAAATTGTTGCTTATCTGCAATTCAAATCTATCTAGGTATCTTGTATTTTACCTGGCAACCCTACCATAAATACCTTAAGAACTGGTGTAGATTCCTCTAGATATTGTGCTGTGCATATATCCCACAATATATATAAAAATACACATTCACATATGCTTTTAAAACAAAGACAAATGGGATCATAGTATACAGTAGACATTATTGAATACCTTGATTTTTTAAACACTAGTCTACATCTTTTCAGGTTAATTAGACCTATTTCTTTTTTTTTTTTTTTCAAGGAAAGGTACAGTCAGGAATGAAGGCAAGTAGGCAGGCAGAAGCAGCAGCAGCACTCTTTATTTTAATTTAGTTGTTCATACTGGTTGTTCTCCCTGGTCTTGGGTCTTGAACCCAGGACCCTGGTTGTATGTGGGACTCCTCCCAGGTGTACTAGACCGCCAGGCCGTCAGGGTGCATCCAGACTTACTTCATTTTTAATAAATATGTAGTATTCTACAGTATAAATATAGCATAAACTAATTAAAGCCTTAATAATGGTTACTTATTTCAAATTTTCTAGGATCGTAAAATGATTCTGTAGCAATCATTCTACATATATCTTTGGCCATCATTTTTAGTTATATGTATTAAATCTATGATACAAGGTACACATTTACATGTTTGAAGCATTTTTTAAAATGAGCAAAGGCCTTTTTTTTAAAAGATAAATAAATGGTCAATAAACATTTTTATGTATCTTATTTAGTTGTTCATTTTGGTTGTTGACTCAAGGCCTAGATCACAGAACCCGGGTCTGGGTTGGATGTAGACTGCACTTGGCCCAGAGGCTGTCGACTAATCCACAAGGCCACTAGGACATGTCTGAAATTTTAATAGACACACCAAAATGCCCTCCAAAAAGGTTGTTGCCCACCTATAATGCTGCCAATATTGTAAACATGTCTTTTCTTCACATTCGCTATGATCAATCAAACTGAGAGATAAAAATGATATTGCACCTCGTGGGTCCTCATTTCCAAGATGACAGAGGAACGAAGGAACAATGGTCATGCTAATAAGGGTCTCGGTCATGTGAAAACTATTCACCACATCAGCTATGCTGGACAGATGACTGAGGACAAGGCCAGTAAGAAATTTGTCATTCACAAAACCGTGCCCTTTGAAACAACTAGATGGAACTGGAAGTGATCATGCTAAGCAAAATAAGCCAGAAGAAAAAGAGACGTACGGGATGGTTTCACCCATACCTGGATTCTAAAGAAACAAAACCAACGAATTCTCAACAAAATTCACAAGACACAAGACAGTGGTTACCAGGGGTGGGGGAAGCGGGAAACGAAGTGACGGTAAAGAATACTAGAACTCTGGGAGTTGTTGCCGTATGAAATACTCGTAGACTGGGGTGTGGCTTCAATTTCCTAAAGTGTGTGTAGCAATGTAAACAAAAACAATATACCTATTTTTAAAAAGTAAAATATTTCACACACAAACAAAAAAGAAATTTGTCATTTGAAACAGAGGCTGAAGCCATCAGGGACAGTTCTTAAGTGAGTGTCTTTGAAGCCTATGTGTTGTCCAAACTGTATAAAATTATATTACTGGGGGTGAGTTGTGCCATTCACAGCAAAGTAGTCCCCAGCTTTTCTTTTGAAGCTGGAAAGGTTCAAATACCCTGCCTCTGATCTAGACCTTCAGGTGCTGTCCCATGACCTCTGACAAAACCTGTGTGAAAGAACTCAGTCCTTCAAGGCTGAAGAAACCTTGTCATCTGAAAGAAAATAAAATGGAAAGTATAATTTAAAAAATGATATTGCACTTTTGCTTTAATTTGCATTTATTGATTATTCATGCAAAATATTTTAATTTTCATACATTATAGGCCATTTATGTATTTCTTTTGACAATTGTCCATTCATGCCCATTGCTGATTTTTCCTTTTCACTCTTCCCTTGTTTATCTTAATAACTTTTTATTTATTAAAGGAAGCTATTAGAACTCTGTCTTATGTATTACAAATATTATCCTCAAATTAACATTTTGTCTTTTGACTGTGCTTGTGGTGTGCTTATTATATTTAAACTTTTGCATTAAAGAAGTTTTAACTTTTTCTTTAGGCAAAAATATCTGTCTTTGAACTGATGATTGGAGAGATCTAAGATTTCTTTGTAGTTCTTTATTTTTGGGAGGTGGTCATACAATTCATATATAATTATATTGATAAAAGGAATACAGTAGGGATTTTGTTTATTTCCACATTTTGGTGGATATTTGAGCTACTTCCAACTTTCTTCTATTCTGTATATTACAATACTTCTTTGAAAAGCTCATTTATAAACCTAGGATTTGGGAGTTACAGTCTATGAATATTTTTAAGGTTCTACATACCAATTCATGTAAATCACAACTGCTTACCTTTAGGGAAAATTATATCTATTTATAGAAGCAGTGCTGTTTGAGAGTAACTATTGCCCCATATTCTTGCCAAAAAAAAGCTATTATCTTTTAAAACTTGTAAAGCTTTGCCAATCTGATTAGGCAAAAGTGACTCTTTATTGTTGATTTAATCCATTTATTTAACTGAGTGACTGAACACATCTTTTAATCTGCTTATTGACTATTTGTACTTCTCTTGTTAATTGCCTGCTTATGTCATCATTTTTTTTCTTTAGGGGTTTCCATTATTTTTTGAGTATGTCGATCCCTACCTAGAAATTAAATATTCAATTAATTTTATAATGACTTTTTCTTTGACATCATCTAGGAAATAATGCATTTTGAATGTAACCTGGAGAATATGATGGAATGTAAGGGAAGTTGAACAACCGGGTCTCCAGATGAGAAGAACTACTCTTTTCCATGCTTTCAAGTCTCTTTGCATCCCTCTGGCTCTCTTTTGGCCTATAGGTATTATCTTTTTTTTAAAAAAATAAGAACTTTATCTAATTTTATTTAGTTGTTCATCTTGGCTGTTCTCACCAGTTTCGAGGACACAAACCTGGGACCTTGGGATGTACGTGGACTGTGGCAAATCCCTGTGCCACCAGCGTGCACCAGGCATCATCTTCTTTTCATGTATTTCTATCACTTGCTTTCAGTTAAATAGTCCAGATCTACTCCATCAACTCAATGGCTTCCAATTCCAGATTCCTGAGAGAATCAGATTGGTTTGTCCTAAGTCAGGTATCTCCCTCTTGTCCAATCAATGGGGACTAATGGACAAGGATACATATAAGGACAAATAGGGCTGCCGGGGTCACCTAGAGGGATGTTAATATTTTACTGAGAATGATAATCATGGTTTGGATTTACATTTAAAAGTTTTCTACTACAAATTACTATTAGAATACAATGCACCCTAAGGTCTATTTGGACTCTTTTTAATCTCTGAATCAGTTATGTTGTGGCATAATTTTAGTACTAGCAGGCCCTGACAATTCTGAATCTTAACAACCTAGAGATCTGGAAGCAATCTAGTTTTCTTTGGTGAGATAAGTCACTTTTTCCTAGGTTTTCAACTTCTTTCAACTGATGACTTAACCCCCTTAAAGAAACTTCTGAAACCAATCTGGTCTGTTGATGTGGGATTAGTTTAAATTTCTAATAAAATATTACTAACCCAATAAATTCAGAAGGAAACTAGTTGATCTTGGGTATATTCCAGGCAGTGGCATCTCCAAGCACAGCACATGACATAGTTCTGAGATGTTACCTAGAAGCTCTTTGAAATATTGCTGTCAGCTTTCCTTGCTTAGGTTGGTGCTCAGCAATTCGTTCCTTTGCTTTTCACTAGTCCTTCTCCAAGCCCTCTTCACAACAAAACAAAACAAAATGGTAGAGTTGTTATTAATAACTCTTCAGACTCAAGTAGAAATGTGTATTTCTAGGAGTCTCCTAATTGGGTAACATATATCTTCCAGTCCGTATCTCATCCCCAAAAAAGAACCACTCTGTGGAGTGGGGGTGGGAGGGTTGGTTCTTCTTTCATATCTAATATGACAACCACCTAATATGACAGTTCTGTGTTTCTGTATAGTGATAAGGGATGAGACAGTTCTTTATCATGCATGACTGTCCCAAGAACTGCGGATGTTCAGCATCCCTGGACTTCAAGGAATTAACTATCACCCCCAATCTTATGAGAGCCAAAAATATATCCATAAAGTTTCAGAAGTCACTTGGGGAGTGGCTGCAAGACTTTAAGATAACTCTTACCGTGAACTGAAGTTCTGAGTCATCTGGAATTCTTATTTGCAAAGATCTCTTTGTATTACTCGAGTTTATCTATATAAGAGTGAAGACCCAAGGAGATGGGATTGGCCAAGAGCTTTTAGTTTCCCTTTGGTCAGTGTTCTAATGCAATCGTCAGGTTCCAGTAACATGTTTTTCTTTCAGATCCTTGGTCAACACAACTTTAATCCTTGAATATTACAAGTTAAAACACTTTCTAGGAAGCCTATAGTCTAATATCAAATCAGCTCCTGGGTTAAGTTTTCTGATTATTTTGTATGTGAGGTGAAACTGAACTTGAGTATAAAGGGAATGGTAGCAGGATATAGGGGATTAAGCACTAGACTGAATTTGGAGACTGCTTAAGAGCTACATGATCTTGGGCTAATCTTTTCCCCTCTTTGATTTCAGTTTCTCCATCTGTAAAATAAGGAGACTGTTTCCCCATTCCTTTCAGCTTCAATATGATTTCATCTTGTGATTTTCATAATCTTCCTGTAACCCCATTTCATCATCCATAAAGTTGGGACAACATGTGGTCATGTCTGAGGGAGAAGGAATTTTCCTTAATATTAGTGAAATAGTCCAACATTTGGCTACCACCAAAAAATAAGATTCTGGCAAAGGTCTATATTTCCACACAGATCTTAGAAGATTAAGAAGTTTCTTGCTTTTTTTTTTTTTTTTTTAAGAGTGGAAGGGAGAGTAGGAAGAAGCATTGTGAAGGAAGGAAGGAAGGAAGCACTTTTATTTATTTGTTTTGGTTGTTTCACCCTATCCCTGGTCACAAACCTGGGTCCTTGGCCTTTACACCTCTATGCCCCAGCTGCAAGCTTAGCGCTTGAGCCATCAGGGCACGCAAGCATTTTTTTTTTTTTTAATGCATATTATTACTGAATAGTATGAGTTTGTTAAGTATTAATACTATACTCTGTTAAAGTATGTCTCCCACAAAACACTAATATTGCAGAAAAAAGAACATGCTTTATATATGAATAGAGGACCAGGAAAGGAAATGAAGTAGAGGAGGGGACAGGTGAAGTAGTAATCCAGCTTTCTTGTATCACTGTCTAACCCCATAGCCATGTTGATGGCCACAATACTTGTTACTATTTCTTGAGTGCTGCTTATAGAGCAGACAGTATACTGAGCATGTATGTTGTTGCCTCATTTAATCCTTACAATGGTCCTATTTGGGCAGGTACTATGACTACCAGTCACTGGCAGAATGAGAATTGGAATCCTAAATGTGTGTGACACCAGAACCCAGACTTTTAAAACCATTGTTTTACTAACTCTTATTTAGTAGTGGGGCAGGAGATGGAATGTTTTTCCTTTCCAAAACTTCCTAGCACCCCAAATATTTTGGATCACTTATTCTAATCTTTTCTGCTGTTGAAATTGTTATGGAAAACATACTTCATTACCTATCTGAAAGCTGGGTTTCAGTTTTGCTGCTCTAGTTTTTGACAAGGCATGTAAGCTCTCTGGACCTTACTTTCCTTATTAGTTTCCTTACTTTTCCTTATTAGAGAGATACTTGAAAGCGGGAGATCATTTAACTCATCTTTTTCCCATTGGATGTAGCAGTGTCACACCATTAGTAGTGTTTAAAAATACCTGCTGAACATGTACCTTTCCTTTAAAAGAATATAAAAACACTTGTTGAAAGAAAGAAGGCAAGGGTGTCGACCAGCTGATACTTTTGTTGCTTTTCTCATTCTTTGATCTTGAATGAGACCTTGACAGGTATAGTACGATTGCATAACAGAAACAACACTGATAAAGGGGAGTAATCATCCCAGAGGTGCCTGGGAACCAAGGATTCACAGTAGTAAACTCTGGGACAGGAGCTCTGGAAACTTATGCAAACAAGTCCTTCTAGCTCGAAGGGCAAATCTCTGGCTGGGAGGACTGGGTTCCGCGTGCACTTTGGACTTGACCTTGCCATGGTCTCAACTCCTCCCCGACTTTACTTCCCTCACCTGCAAAATGGTGGAGTTAGCCACAGACCAAGGTCGGAGAGCTTCTCCCTCGACCCGGAGCTTTAACTCCTCCCCTTGAGGGCGGGGCGGGCGGCGAGACGGTCAGGCCAGGAGTCTTCTCCCGCCTCTCGGCGGTCCCT